>CM077481.1:36777351-36929851 GCA_039654755.1 Calcarius lapponicus
CTCTTTTCTGACTTCACTGTTTGTGATGATGAAGGTAAGTAATACAATATGCTGCTATTTTGAGATGAAGTCCATGCAGGGTAAGTGGTCTGGCTTCCTACCTGGACCCTCATGCTGTTGTAGCCACTACAGAAGTCACAATGGAAGGCAGGGATGGAAATCAGACAGTTTTGTACCAAAGAAAAAATACATTTATTTTGTTATGCTTCCCCCACCCATCCAAGTTTTTTGGACTTTTCCCTACAGCCTTATGCAAAACTAAGGAAAGTACAGCAGGTCTTCAGATCTGAGACAATTCTTTACATGAACAGGGACTAAGAGGTAGTTTGTTCAAAAAAGAAAATAAAAAGGGTGAATACTTATTATGCTGGAACATTCACTATAATTTGACTTCTGGCACATGCACTTCATGTCCTTAAGACTTTGGGAAAAGTATAGGAGCAGGTACTACCCCTGCATATGTGCATGTTCAACTGTGTGTGCATATTGAGAATAAAACCCCAAGAAAACTCCCCAAGTTCATCAGTGGAGACTCTCTTACCTGACAGTCTTATGTAAATCAGTAAGATTGATGCTGTTGTATTGGTCAGCATGTAAAATAACCTGTCATCAGCACAGAACGTGATGTGCAGAATATCGGTGTAACTTGAAATTCATAGCATTTTAACACCTGTTTCCATAGCTACAGTGTAATCTAGACATCTGAGAAGCCAGCCTGCCTTTGCCAGTCCTGTCATTTCAAGGGAAATAAATTAAGGAAGCTGATCACAAGCCTGGATTATACAGCTTCTATAAAGTATAGCAACCAGACCTGAAAACTAACCAGGAATGAACATCATTGGGACAGAATGGATAAAACCCATTTGCAACCTTTGTAGGAAAACTTGAATGTAGCTTCCTCCATATCTTTTTTTAACTTCTCTCAAGCTACATTTTATGTTATACCTGGCAGTTATATTTGCAGGACCATATTTCTTGATTTTTGAGAAGTTGCACCATATTCTTAAATGAAGCTTTGAAAAAATAAACAGATGGAAAAACGGGAGTGAGCAGGCGTAGGAAAGAGATACAGTTAAGTGAATGCTAAAGGGCAAAGCTTCAGTGCCAGACAGTTATTTGCATATGCACAATATGTTTCTGTCTAGAGGCATATTTTCTCAAAGTCTGTGTGTGTATTTCTATGAGTCTATATTTGTATTACTGGCAACATATGTATGGCTATGAATAGAGTTGGGGTGTTTGCTGAATGATTTATGATGCTGCTTAATTTTTTTTTTCTTTAAATACACACTGATTTTGAGAAACGATCTTCTATAGATAGGGAAATTGGAAAAAAATTACAGGCATCATTTCTTAAATACAAAGCACTGGAATCCATAGAACATCCTGTTATATACATATTTGTCCTTAGAGGGCAAATATATAATGGGTATGCATGCATGTTTTCTAGGCCAGTTAATTTGTAAAATGTTTAACAAGGAGATGAAAACTGCCCTGGTATTTGCAGGACTGAGGAACGTGGCTACATTCTGCAAAAGGTGATTCTCTGTTGGCCACATTTGTCTGACAGAAGGGATTCGAGGTTTTTTAGAAGAGAGTTTTGTACCCGATAATTTTTTTTGTGACACCCCAAGAGAGTGGGAAGAGAAAGCTGCATAAAGTTTTCATAGGTGCTGTGTACACTAGGTTACTGTCCTGGCATAGCACTACAAAGGGTCTAAGTGGGTAAATATTTGCCATGATCCTAGAAGATTGGCTGTATTACTGTTGTGTTTGGCAAATGGCAATACCATGTCTACAGCAGAGAGTGGAAATGCAGTCCTCATTATTACGTAATTTATCACCAAGTAATTTATGAGGCTACTTATATTGTTTACGCCAGTAAATAATGAAATAAACAAGACATTTTTTATGACTTTAAGTAAGCAGAGCCTTGTATCTATTCTTTTAAAGACAACATATTTGTTTAGTTTAGCTTCTATAAATAGGTCCCTTTCCTTGTATTGGCTAATGCAAATACACAGAATGGCACTGTAGTGCCACATTTGACTTTTCCTTTTATGTAACACCTTTCTGGTTACCCATGTCCTAATGAATTAAAATAATATCATTTCAGCTGGAATATGGCTTAAATACTTGAAAGACACAGCCAAAAGACACAGCCAAAATCAATCTTTTGTTCTTGGGCATAGTGGGATTTTTTATTTTTTCTTAGAGGTGGATATAAGAAGGCATGATACATTGACTTTGACCTGTCAGGCTGAGGCTGTTACAGAAAGCCAAATCAGTCATCCATAAGCCAGAGTCTCTCAGTGCAAGCCTTGTCTGTAAACTGAAATGTCTTAGTAAGAACTGTTATGGACTTCTGGAAAAATAAGAAAATGGATTCTTTGCAGTGCCTATACAATTAATTATTCAGCAGTCTGAAAGGCCTCTGGAGATACTGCTCAAAAGTAAGTAAAATGCTTTTAGACACCTTATTTTTGTGGTTCTAAAGGTGTGTGGTTTCTTTTTATGTTTCCTGGAAAGTTTCCAGGCAAAACAATATCTCTGAAACTACATTTTTTGGTAGCTGTTCATAATTCATAACAGGAAGCAATAACAATTTATAAAAGACAATATTTAGAATATTATTTGCCTTTTTTCTCTTCAAAAACACATAGCCTTGCTAAATATATATTTTAAGTTTGAGGGGGTGAGGCCAGCAACTCCATTTGTTTCATAGTTTAATGCTCAATTAATCTTACTGCAATCTTAGTTCAAGCAGTAGATACTATAGATTGTTAAATTGAAATGCTGCCATTATTTTCTTTCAACCCTATGCCTTGGTTGAAAGAAAATAATGGCAACAGGTTAGTAGTCACAATGTCTCTGTTTAATTGTGGAAACAAATCTCTTTTAGAGCCAGACAATAGTCCAGTACTTGAAATGACATTATTTCTCAGTAATAAACTAAGGAATGGGACAGCCACAATAGATCCAAGTCGAAGTCCTGACATTGTTAAAAAAGAAAACTGTTTGGTATACTGGTATCTCCATCCAAATATTGCATCTGTTCTTAACTTTGCCCCTGAAATATATACTTGTGAAATAATGAACTCATGGGAAGAAGGAGTTGTATTTAGAGACCAGTTTTATGGCAAGGTAATAGCATAAAAGAACACATGTAAAATATTTTAATCTACTCTGATTAATAAATAAAAGTTCTGGAAAATACAATTGGAAAATCTTAGTTAAATAATTATTAAAATCATGGAGAAAAGGAATATTATGTGGAATCCAATGCTCCAGATTCTGTTAGCAACTAAGAATGTACATATGTATCAAAAAAGATCAGACAAATTGGTAGAGTATAGGTCCAAGACAGGCAGGAAACACAAGGAACTGTCAAAGTCTCCACTGTTGTCACGAGAAACTTTGAAGATATTGTTTTATTTGTTTTATTTTTCCCTCTGTGACAGCTTCTGCTTGACAACTGATGGGATGATAGGCTAGGTGGAGCTTTGATCCAAGAGCTCTTATCTAGAAACTCTGACCCTGTAATTTTTTCTGTCTACCTTCTTTGGTTTAGATCTGCATTGCCATAGAAAGAATAATCTGGGTATGCATGCACAGAAAAATGTGGAAAAAATTGAGAAAAAATTTCTTTTTCATGTACTTAAGAAAGAGGACAACAGAGATTTACTGCATATTCAGATCCTAATGTATCATTATTATTTACAATTGATTAGACTCACCAGTTCACTTGAAACCATTTTGTTGTAATTGTTGTGCAAGACTGAATGGACAGAGCATTTAATTCTTCCCTAAGGAGAACATATTTTTAAATGCATGGATTATTGCATTGCTTTGAATTATGAGCACATCTCAAATTTTGTGTTAATGATCTAGGTAATTACATACTAAAGAATGTAGTAACCATTTCATGCCGAAAAAGAATTTTGAAAAGGAAAAGACAAGGCAAAACCAATTGCATAAATAGAATATTTTTCATTTAAGACCTAATTCATAGAATCAAATAAATGTTTAGTTTGTAAAAGACATTTAAGATTCAGTTGGAAACCCAATACTGCCGAGTCCACCACCAAACCATGTCTTAAAACACCAAGCCTCCCTTTTTTTAAATACATTAGGGATGGTTTAATCATGTCCCTGGGCTGCCTGTTCCAGGGCTTGACAACCCTTTCTCAGAGAAGAGATTTTTCCTGACATCAAATCTAAATCTTCTCTGGGACACCTAGATGCTGTTTCCTGTTGTTCTGTTGGTAAGGACAGCAGAACAGAACAGCAGCAGAAAACACCTTGAGAGAAGTAGATAAGGGCTGGAACCTAGGCAAGCAAGATGCCAGCTCAGCTCTGCAAGGCTGACAAAGCAGGAGTCATGCAAAAAACCAGTATTGTGCTTACTCAGGAGGTGGGGTCAAAGAATGACCACCTAAGATACTACAGCGGTGGATGCTGAAGACTACTGAAGAAGACCCCCTAAAAGATCATGTAAGGATTTCCATTCAGAGGTGAAACTATGCAAAATAAAGGAATACATATATGTATCCTTATTCTGTTATTTTTATCTGCAAAATAAAAAAAATATTATTCCTTTTTCTGGAATAATACCAAGTAAGCAGGGATAGCTAATGAATATATAATCAGTGTGCATGATAAAGCTCTGTTCACCTGATGCTTGTTGTACTCAGTTAGAGGAAGGATCCTCTGAGCTACCAGTGAACTGCAATAAAGAATGCCTGCTATCTAATACTCAAAACTCTATTAGAAAATTTCTATTCAACCAATTTTGATATCACTATCACTTATTTGGGAGAAGAGACCATCCCCCACATAGCTACAACAAGATCCTTGTTATCTGTCCTTTCAGGTAAATGCAAGAGTGATAAATCTCCCCTGAGTGTCCCTTTCTCCAGACTAAAAAACCCCAGTGTCCTCAGCCTCTCCTCACAGGACTTATTCCGCAGACATTTTTGCCAGCTCCACTGCCCTTTCCAGACATGATCCATCACCTCAATGTCTTTCTTGTTGTGAGGGGCCCAGAACTGAGCACAGGATGCAAGGTGAGGCCTCACTAGGGCCAAGTAAAAGGGGATGATCCCTTCCCTGGTCCCACTGGCCTGTTTCCAATAGCTGGGATGCTCTTGGCCTTCTTGGCCACCTAGGCACATGCTGGCTCCTGTTCAGCTGCTTTTAACCATCCCCCCCAGATCCTGTTCCCCCAGGCAGCTTTCCAACACTCTGCCCCAGGCCTGTAGCAGTGAATGGGGCCGTTGTGACCCAAGGGCAGGACCCAGCACTTCACCTTCTTGAACATCTGCGCAGCTGGGCTTGGGCCATTGGTCCAGCCTGTTCAGACAGCTCTCTAGAGCCTTTCTAATCTCCAAGAGATCAGCACAATCACCCAGCTTAGCATCTCCTGCAAACCATGATGCACTTGTGATTCGCTCATCTAGACCATTGAACAGAACTGGCTCTGATACAAGCCTTGGGGAGGCCACAAGTGACTGGCCACCAGCCGGGTGTAACTCCATCCATCAGCATTCCCTGGGCCTGATCATCCAGCCAGTCTTTAACACAGCAAACAGTGCACCTGTCCACACTATGAGCAGCCAGTTTGTCCAGGAAAATTCTGTGGGCAATTGTTTCAAAGCCTTTACCAAAATCCAGGCAGACAAGATCCACAGCCTTTTCCCTCATCCAGCGAGTGTATCAACTTGTCACAGATGGAGATCAGGTCAAGCAGGACCTGTCTTTCACTAAACTGGGCTGCTGGATGTGATCCTCTGGTTGCTCTGTATGTGATGCATGAATAGTAAAATACATTAAATCACTAAAGAATAATTGTGACCAGTAAAGCACATACATAGATCTAGAAATTGAAAGAAATTATGAATTATCTTTTTTTGGAAATAATGGGAATAAACTGACCATCACTGCTGTCAGAAGATTTATGTCACAGTCTTCCTCAAATATCTTAGCTGAGTATGTGAGAGCATTATAACAGCTTTTGGAAACCTTCCTACTTTAATCAAATCATAGCTTGAACTCATGATATTCAACCATGAAAGCTAAAAGAAATAATATATTGAAAAGTAAAAAATGAAAAAGAACTCAGGCATTTTATTAAAATATTTGATTTCTTTATCTTGAGGGATGTTAATAAGTTGTTAGAGATCTTCTTTAGGGAAAGAAACATAGACACCCTTTAATGTTAGGATGTTTAACTGCTTATTTTTAAATAGGTATATGTTTGGGAAAACATATGAGAAAATCTACAAACTTCAGCTTTCACAATGAGTAGAAGGTAGATAACTTTTTAAAGATATGTCTAGGTCTGGAAAGATGAAACTTCATAGGTACTTCTTTCAGCCTGTAAATACTTAGCATAATTAATCTAAATTCTTTGGTCCATAGGAACTTTTCCAGTTCAGAAATCCCCCCTTCCCAACTCTTCATTATGCATCCAACATGAAAGCTTTCTCAGAAACTTTTTACTTGTTGCTAGTGAAGGGTGGATGAAATCCTAAAAATGAGGCAGAATTTCCCATATATTACACAATATTATTTAAATGAAATTAAAAGACATCCTGAATGTCTTGTCTTCTCCTCTGAAGTGCATCCTGAAGAAGGACTGCCGCAGCCATATTTTCTGGAAAAATCCCTTTGCCCAGGATTCTTCTCCTGGGAAGTTAAGAAACATCAGAGAAAAAGGAAAATAATTATCTGATTTGCTTCTCCTAGGTTTTGCTGCTTTGGAATGTGTTTGGACATTGTTTACCAGCAGGTGGTTGTTTCATTGGTTTCATGTGAATTGTTTTGACTTATTGACCAATCAGGGTGAAGCTGTGTCAAGACTGTGGAAGTAGTCACAAGTTTTCATTATTACCTTGTTAGACTTCTGTAAGTATCTTTTTGTATTTTTTAGTATAGCTTAGTTTATTATTCTTTAATATAATATAGTGTTATAAAATAATAAATTAACCTTCTAAGAACATGGAGTCAGATTCATCATTCCTTCCTGCCACGGGGCACCCCACAAATACAATAATAGACTCTGCCTTATAACTTCAATATTTGATCATGGATTTATTAAAATATAAGATTACAGTATCTTGGGTTTTTTGTTTATGATTTTCTTTCTTACCTTCCCATTTTGTACACCATATTCAGCTTTTTGTTTGACTAAATATTTCTTGCAGACCATCTGAAAAGGCAGAAGTTGTAGATACTGTTAATAATTTGGACAGATTTTGATTTCTCTTAATGGTTTTAGATAAACAAGACACAGACAATCTCATTTGCAGCGCCATTTCAAGTGGAATGACAGCAGGTTGTACATCAGCACTTCAGATACTTGCCCATCCTTGGACAGTTTTCCATCAGCTTTAAAGATGGACAAAGAAACATTACAAAAGCAAACTTAAGCCAAAGGGCAGGTTGTCTAGAAGCCCACAGTGACCAGAGATGCTTCACACCACCTGCCTCAGACTTGCCTGCAGTGAGGATATTGCTGGGTTAAGCTTAGCAGAGGTGACTGCTGTTTCACAGAATATTCCACAGGAAGAACTTAGCAACGTTACCTTTCTTGCCAGTGCAGCTGAGAACCAGCCAGCCTAGGGCTGGGCGCAGCTGGCAAAGGGAAAAAGACAAAGATTTTACTACCTACATCTATTGCCAACCATTCTGTAATGTGACCTTTGGTCATGTTCAGGTCCTTTACCCTGGTACCAGAACTTACTAGAGTGCTCCAAAATTCCGCTGCTTTATCTTTGACTAACAGAGTTGGACTTGTTTAAATTTTATATTTTCTTAATTTTTGGAAGTTTGATTTTTGTGTCTTTGTGTCTTGTTGACTCTATGAATAACAGGAAGGAGGGGGGAAGAAATAACTTCCAAGGACATGAGGTTCTGTAAAGTTCTCTCATAGTCTCATACATCAAGTTCAATCTGTTTAAATAAATGGCATGGCAGTAAAGCCTGTAGCTGGGCCCTGTTCAGTAATCCAATTGCTCAGAATCAAAATGTGCCAGAGGCAGCATTCAATGATGGGTTTTAAAATCAAAGAGCTCTCCCTGCACTACTGTCCAGGCACAAGGGAGGGTGCTGGGCTGGCCTTGCATGAGTGTCAAAGGCTTTTGATACCCCAGTCTGGTATTTGTCACAGGCAGCAGCTGCTGGTAGGATTCAGCATAACTGCTTTCCTCTATAACACAAATATCTGGGCAGCAGTAGCTTTAGAAAGAGCAGTGTAGGGTTGAGAAATACTGCAACTGTCTTGTGTGACGTTAGAATTTCTAAGTATTTCTAAAGATTTCTGAGTTCTTTACTTTTTTCTGACATTAAGGTCAGCTGGTACTTTGAGATGCGGAAACTGAATGAGCCCATCCATTTCTCCCACCTTCCTCTTAAAAGCCCAGTGGTTTGTAGAGATAACTAAACCTCAAAGCAAATCTGACCTAGTGCTTCTTGACAAGACTATGTCAAGTTCAGCAGTCAGACCTGTGAAAAGATTCATTGCAGTACTATAAGAGCAGACCTAAGTCTCCAAGAGTAAATCTAATCTCACATGTCTTTCTCTAGCACGACAAGTCATCTCAGGTTGCCTGGTACTGGTATGACTGTCTGAAAAATTTAACACCACTTTCTACTTGTTAAGGAAGGAAAATGTGATGATGACTTTCCAGTTCATTTGGCAGTACTTTCCCCTGAGCTCTCCTTGAATTAGTTACACTTGCACATCAGAATTGATTTGGAAACCGGGCCTAAAAGAATACAAATACCTGAGTGAACTTGTGCTTTCAGAGCTTGCAGTTCAGTAGAAAGTGCATTTCCAGGAATCTATTAAAGAACAAGTAGGTATTAAACACATATATGGTGAATCTACAGAATGAAAAGCCACAATTAAAAGTTTCAAATGAGTAAATCAAAACATTAAAAGTAGTTAAATAAGCACCTTGAAGTTCACTCATCATGCTGTGAAGCTGAGATTATTTTGCACACATTTTTATTAAGAATCATTAAGGGTGGGGGGGAGGCGGGGTTGGAATCCTAAACTGACTAGCAAGTTAAATCTCAGCCAGCATTTTAGCCAATCCAGTATATTGACTCAAAGAAGTGAGTATATGTGTCTGTAGGACTCACACAAGCATTCTGCACATGATATCTTCCCCAAAGAAAGTGAAAAATTCCTTCAGGTTCTTAGAACAGCTCTGGTTTGCCACTTTCCATCTCTGATCCTACCTTCTTTGACATTTTGTCTTTTATGGTGTAAAACAAAAAAGTCTAGAATGAAATCAAATGTAGTGGATTAAGAAAGACATCTTCAGCTCACAATATATTAACTAATTTCATGCTAACCTAACATATAGAAAATATTTTTAGGAAGCAATTAAAGAACTTCTCCCTGCAGAGATGGGCACATATCTTTTCTCCATACACAGACATATCAATGACAGAACAGAGACACATGGAAGTCTGTAGAAGGGTATAATTTTTATCAAGTCACTCACAAGAATGTTATATGGTATCTGAAATTGAAGTTCTGTTCAGGCCTGAAAATGTAGAATCATTTATCTCTTGACAAAAGGGTCCTCATTGCTTATTTCCACCTCTGTGTGGTCTACTCAGAAAGGGAAGGACCTTACAGTTTTGTCTCCATTTCATGACATAGTGTTCTGGTTTGAAAGCAAAACCAGTGAGAGACTCCAAGTCAGAAATACAATTTATTAGGAAAAGGGAAAAAAACCTAAAATACATGCAATAATACAAAAGAAAAACCACTGACACTGTCAGAATACAACCTGACACCCCACTAGTTAGGGTGGTGGTAGGAGTCCAGATGAAATGGTCTTGTTGAAGTGGTGATCCCATAGAAAATTCTGGTAGCTCTTGTCCTCTGGAAACCAGAGTTAAGGGCAGCTTGTTCTGTCCCAAATCTCAGATTTTATCCAGGTGGGGATGCTTAGCTACTCCCCCCAGGGCAGAGCATCTCACATTGGGCTGATATCATTCTGAGTCATGCCTGGGTCCTTGATTACTCCTTAAACAGAAATGGTTCCTGTAGGGAGTTATCTCTGAGACATGCGGCAAAGCATTGATGGGCTCATTAACAGGAGGAAACAATGCCCCTCCTGGTTTCAACAGCTCTGGAGGATGGGAATAGAATACATCTTTATGTTGTAACCTAGGACACATAGAAAGACTTCTTTCCTTCTGCACCTCTTTTTATTTTTTGAAAATAAAAAATAGCTTTATAGCTTTATGTATCAGCTTCAGAGTTGTTCTAATTGATTCAAAATCAGTTAAGTGAATGTACATTGTCTGAATTTAGACTTTTCCCCAGTTTTTAAGCTTGTTTTAGCAGCCTCTGAGCCCTACGGTTCTAAGTGGTATTTAATCACACTTGCTTCAGTTTTTCAGAGATAAATGTGAAACAAGAGAGAGATTTGCATTTTCTATCTTCTCATGTGTTTTCCTATATACTACCATATCTTACATTATTTTGAACTCCTCATTAAAGAATTAGTGAATGCATCAAAGTAGATTATTAGGGATTAAGTCAAAAATCATTAGAATAAAATATATTTATTGAAAATAGTTTATTATTAAAGAAGAGTTTTTAGCTTTGTCTTTAAGCTTGGACTATGATCTTCATATATTTGCTACTTCAGATTTTCACACAGTTTAGTGAATTTTGTGAAAACAATTAGAACATACAGTTCTTCTTCCAAGATAAATTCTGTTGGGGCTGCATGAATATTTCTCTTATAAATAGTTCATTATAAAATCAAGACAACTATGGAGACAATGCTATTCTTAAGCATCAGTTACAGGTGATCTTTGAACTGGTATAAATTAGAAGGGTTTTCTTACATCTGTGTAGTCAATATGAAAAATATTTTTAGTTTTTCTAGCATTAATTGCTCCACTGAAACATTTATTTTTTTCCTAAACGTTTGCCGCTAATTGTCTTCCTCTGCAAGGCAGTACATCACATGAATGATTTGGCTTTGGAATTAAGAAGAGACACACAAGTATAGAAACACTTAATGATGAAAGATGGATTCACAGGAAATAGCTGCAGCATTTATTCACACAACGTAAACTAATAAATATGCACAGGTAAATAAATTAATTTACTTCCTTCCATCCCTAGAATGTAGATCCACTTTCTCAACTGAACAAAGGGTTGATGGATGATAACACTAATTTAACAGTAGCTGTTAAGAAACTTTCAAGTACAATGGACCTGTCAATGGAACTGACTGTTCCTCATGCATAACAATCACAATTGACCACTTCATGGTAGTCCCAGTTAGCTACTTCTGCTTGGCTTTTCAAATCAGAGCGCTTGATTATAAATTTGGATGTGGCCATGAGGTCATGGCAAAAAAGAATAATATACAGCACTGAATGTATACAGCACCCCTGTATATTTTGTTCTGTAAAAAATTGCATTCTGCAATTTGAACGAATTCATTTCTATTTCTTTTTCTCTAAATGAAATTCTGCATTCCATGTAGTATAGGTCACGCAGAAACACTTCCACGCAGCAGGTCTGCATAATCACTTTTCTCTTACTAGGACAGCTCTTAAAATTCCTCAGACCACGTCAACTAGGAAAAAAAGGATCAGGAAACTACCCTTTTGCAGATAATCTGTCTTTTTTTCATGCACAGCAAGTTGCCCAGGTATTTAGTGTTAGCTACAAAGGTGAAAAAGTAATATGTACCAAATTTCTATGATGGACAGCAAATAAGTGCCAGCACATTCACTCCTCAGGCAGTATTCTCAAAATACATTTCAACTTCAGTGACTGATCAATACTGAACTCTTGTTTTCTCTTGGTTGAATAAGGAAGCATCAAATTTGAGAAGGTTAGAACCAAAGTTGGTTTTGCTTTCTATATTTAAGATACAATCTTCTTTTAATCAAAACCAGAAACCCGATCACAAGAATGTGCCTCTGACTGTACAGGAATGAACTACTCTGCTAAGTCCATGCTATTTATTGGGCATATCTGCATGGTTTAAGCAAAGACACGGTGACTCAATTACTTATAGAGCCATTTGGACTTTTTTCCACTGAAAATATGTTTTCATGCTTACCAAATGAAATTGGATATATAGCAGTAAAATTTTCTTTTTTAAACTTTCTATTATAGCAATCTAGAAATTGTCCTGAACACTTCTGGTTTTTTAAAGAATATAATACACATGCCTTGCTGAATATGACGTGTAATTACTGAAGTCTCAGAAGCTCCAGAAATTTCACCTTCTTTTTAATTATTTTGTGGAAGAGGTGCACTGTGAAATGGTCTTTCCTCACAGTTTTTAATAGTCATTATTTGGCAAAAATATTTGGGGACAAACTATTGTTGAAGCAGAATTAGCATAAGTATTAATTTAATATAATCTATTACCTATTTTCATGGGGGGTTTTTGTTGCTGTTCTTTGTTGTTGTTGTTGTTGTTGTTTTGTTTTTCTTTTTAAAGTTCTGGATTCAATTGATCTTTTTTTTCAGATACAGTTAACAGTGTTTTACCTGCCAAAGGAAATTAAGACACTAACTTTTTCTTGCTGCAAAACCATTCTGAAATTCTCTAGAGAAAACAGGATACTTTTCCTTTCCTGTACTCACTCAAAAAAGCATCTCTTACAAAGAAAGAATCAAATCCCCAGAGAACCATTTTTGATGAGATTTCCTTTATTTTCTTCTCCGCCTTTGTGATATTTTAAATTATTAAATAAATCCATGGCTTCTTCCTCAAAGAATCACAAAGAAGTTTGTAGATTAATTCCTTTCAAACTTTTCTTTCTAGTTACATGACTAAATATGTGATTTCATATAGAAAAACACTTTAAATGACACTATAACTGACTTTATAGAGCAAAACACTTTTGCTCCTTACACATGTGATGACACTTATTTTTATTTTTTCCTTTTTATTTTATGTCAAAGATTGAAGCAGAATTAATTAAAGACCTGTTTCAAGGGATAACTATTTTATTTGCCTCTTTCTGACATGTTTTATTGAATTTTGATTTCTAATGAAAAATATTCATTGCTTTAAAGACATAAAGAATTAAAGCTATGTGCTAACATGACACACACACTCATGGTAAATTCACACTCACATAAGAACATTCCTGCACAAATCTTAGCATATACATGTTGATAGATTTCAATTTCTTAAATCTTGAGTTAATGAGCAGAGTATGCAACTGTTGTCTGAAATTTGTAAATTTGCCTGCAAAAAAAATTATGATCAAAGCAATTAATGATCAATGGAAGTGATGAAATTCATATCTTTCCTTTGTAGTTAAATCCAGTTTTTCCATTTGAGTCCATATATACCAATATCATGCAAAATATCTCATTTGCATATGCTTTAATGCCTTCATAATTAATGAATGATTGAGTTACAAAGGTCATTTGGAAAAAGTTTGCATAAATTATTTATCAAAATTCAGCCTAGTGTATTCTGTTTATGAATTATATTTTTCAATAATTGCTTATTTCTTGTTACATGTCTTTGAATATTACATACACTTTGAATTAAAGCAGAATAATTATCAAAGTAACTGTATATGTCCACTGACCTTACATGGAGAAGTAAGAGAGCCAGGACGTTTTGTGCTCTTTTGATTGTTCTTTAAATGCATCAGGGTGACAGAAACTGCAGAGGAGATGACTTTTGGAGGTAACAGCATACACAGTTGAATAAAACAGCAATGAAGCTATGAGGCAAATATTTTTTAAAAATGGTATTTTGTTGACCATTGCCGTAATCAAATGCTGACACAACAATTACATACTTGCGAATGCGCCAGTCAAAATCAGCATTAGCTCTGGATAGCCATCATGTAATAAAAAGAAAGAAAGTGCTTGCAATCAGTCTTCAAGCATGCAAGATGGTAAAGTGAAATGTGCAAATATTTCAGCTTCACATTTTGAAAAAGGATGGGTCTGCAAGTGATGCTAAAGATTATGTAACTAATTCAGGGCAGTGAATTTATAGCAATTTATGTCAAATTTCCTAGAGAGACTTGCTTACATTGATTTTGTATGTATATGTTTTAATGTGAAATTGTAAAAGGTGAATTAATTACTAATACCATAAATAATAATTATGCTTTCTTAAAGGTAATACTAATTTGAGGCAAACTTTCCCATTAAATAATGTTCTCCCATTTTATTCCATAGCTCTTGCATGTATAATTATCCATTTAGGAAAATGCGAAACAAATTCTTGTAGTCTTGTAAATTAATGAATACTCCTCCAATAAATGTAATTAAAAGAATGTTGCTCCAAAAAAAAAAAAAAAAAATCTCATTTTGTGTGGCATGTATTTCAGCATAATGTAAATTTTGAGTAAAAGAATTGCCTATGAATACATCAGTCACCCCTCACACAAATTCCCCTCAAAAAAAAAAAAAAAGGATTTATTAGATAAAAATTGATGAGAATTAAAGCTTTATAGAGCCATACATGTTCACACCATCCTGTTTCCAGCCAGGAGGGGCATGTCAAGGACCTAGAGGATATTCTATACTCTATCACATCTTTCCTGGGGTGGGGGTAAAGGAGTCTTTTCGGTGCAGGAGTGCTCTCCTCTGATTGAGTAGGTGTGGTGGAGGTACTGGGGCCTTGAGGGTGGGAAAGAGGGAGAGTGAGAGGCAGTGTGGTTTAGAGAGTCTCAGGGAAGCACTAAATAAGGGAGTACCATTCCTAAATCATGACATACCATCCTAAATCATACAAGTGATTAAGAACTTGACTTGCCTGCACAAATCAGTCTCAGTTCTTTATGCATGTAGTCTATCTTTAAGGTTTGGTTGAAGTTTAAGTGCAGTGATAGCCTCTTGTACATAGAATAAATTCTTCTCTGGAGTAGTCTTTCCTGGAGCGTATACAGAATGCCCTTGTTTTCAAGAAGGAAAATAATAAAATATTTTTAAGAATTCTAACACTCCATACTTTCAAAAAGAACATTTGAATCATGACACTTCACTGAATTAACACATACTGGCATTGAAAGTTATTAACACTCTCCAGGTATTTCACCTCGAATTATATCAGTTCTAGAACTACAAATTAACTGAAGGATAGGGAAAATTTTTTGCTAGTTCTTTTATCATATTCAGAAGTATGACTATGCTGTTAAAGTTTGCATCACTCTCCACCTACTTTTCAAAGACCACAGCCATAAAATTTTGTATTAAATAGAACACCTGATGCATGTAGAATACTGTATTTTGTTTTTACTGGAGAAACAATTCTCCTTTTTTTTTTCTTTTTAAATCTTACTCTATATTTTGTAAAGCTGTAGTTCAATTGAGGAGTAAGAATAGGTAAAATGTTAAGTATTTTATAGACATTTTTATTAAAGAAAAATCAAGTTCAGAGAGGGAAAAGTGAGCGCATTCAAACTTTTCTGGTTATAAAGGGGATAGGAATCTCCCTCTCAAATTCGAGTTTTCATTGTCCATTATGGGTTTAATTGGTTTTATTATTATGATATTTTTATTTTTTTCATCATAATATTAAAATCCTTTCTGTACTGGTGTAGCTGCACCAACAAATGTGACTGGTAATTATTAAAAGCTTAGACAAAATAAATTTTTAGGAATAATAAACAAAAAAACTTTGCAGTGTAAATCACAAAATAATTTTAACATTCATTTGTTTAAGCAAACGAAAATTTCAATGACTTTGTACCTTTTCTACATGTTTTGATATAGTATATGAATAAGCAAAGTGCCTTTTTTTTTTACCTTTGGCATTTAAATAATTTCCCTGCAGAATCTTTTTTGGGTCAAAACTGAATTATGTTTCTCTTCTGCGCAAATATTTGGAGTAAAAATAAGCAAAAACTGGGAAAAAAAATTGTCCACATGTCTATACGAGTAAAAATTGAGTTTCTATTAAGCTTTGTTTCAAGAAAGTCACAATTGTGTCTTGGAGTACCAATATTTCTATATGTAATTAATTTAATATAACATAAAAGCAGCAGGTCCCAGACAAAGTAGACCACTATTCTCTTCATGAGGTCATTAAACTGTAAAACAAGGTTATGTCTAAAGGCTTCTCTTTGTCTTCTTTCATTTATTTTCATTTGTTTTTCTTGGGCTGTTTTACGTGCTTTAGTGAATCAAAGAAAAAATGTACAAGGAAAATAAATGCTATAAATGTGTTAAAGAGACACATATCAAGTTACTTTTCATGGAGAGATATTAAGAGATTTGTATCTTCCTTTTTATAATTTCTGTGAAAATAGGTCCTCATTATCAGTGGTCAAAGGGAGACTAGTTTAGGAAACCTTCTTTAGGAGGTTTCCCAAGACATTTTCTGCTGTAATCCATACGTTTCTGAGCTTTATATGAGTCCAAGTCCAGCCAGCTCTGGACTCTAGCCCAAATGGATTCCGCATAGACGAAGTAAAAGACGAGAAGCGCTCTTTTACCACAGGGAGATGAATATCCGGTTTATTCTTGAGAGTTATATCCGGTAATATCCAGTTTATTCTTATTCTTATTCTTCTGATTGTAGCGACTCCCAGGTAGCAAAAGAGGTGGAATCTCTACCTGCATTGGGTTTTATACCCAGGGGAAAAGGGGGCAGGGAAAGAGGACTGTGGCCAATGGGATAACATTGCGGGGGAGAAGGGGAGGGACCACCCATGGGACAGACCACAGACCACCCGGGCATACGGAGACCAAGAGGTTATGTAAGGGAGAATACATCATCAACACCCAGTGCAAACAACTAAATAACTATTTAGTGCAATACAACAATTTTCTTTTTATTTGTGGGGTAGAGGCATTGCAGAAACTGCAGAAGGTAATGTGTGATAACTATGAAGAGTACTGGGTGGTTTAAATGCAGGTCTTGAACGTCTCTAGATATGTCTTCAATCATCGCTTCTAAACTTGCCTGTGCAGTCAGACTGCACACACACCACTATATGCCTGAGAGCACCTTGTTTATGCTCCATGAGGTATGTGTTCAAGATTTTCACAAATCCATGTGGAAAGTCATTTTCCCTGTGTTTATATGTGTAATGCATATGATACATTGATAATATTACGTTTTCCTAACATGTGTAGTTCAGTCAACCCAAGAAAAGAACAAAATATAGATAAGTGAAATAGATGGCAAGTAATAGATTTCAGGGCCAGATGTTACAGTGATAAAATACAAAATTTTCTTAATTGGTTTCTGTTTGAAATTTGTAGTTTCGAGAGTTAACATAAAGATATCTGTTGACAAATATCATAAAATGTTCTTCTGTTTAATTACCTCCAATACAGAAATGATATCTCTCTAGCAGTTTCAGCTCCCAGTTACCATTTTTACCATTTCCTACCATCCCTTGGACAGTTATATTTCTTTTTTTTTTTTTTTTTTTTTTTGGTCTCATTGATCACTTAGAGTGGAATTGCAATTTCTGCTTGTATTGAACAGAAGTTGAGCATCTCTTGTCTTTTGCTGTTAGACACTGTAAGTTCATCTCTTTCTGGTCTTTCTTTTGCTTGTTTCCAGCTTGAAAAAAAAGCAATGTAGTGGCTTTGGGTGGGGGGTTTTTTGGTGTTTTTGGGATTTATTCTGTGTTTTTTGTGGGTTTTTTTTGGGTTTTTTTGGGGTTTTTTTTGGTTTTTTTTTTGTCTTTTTTTTGTTTGTTTGTTTTTTGGGGGTTTTATTTGTTGTTTTTTGTGTTTGGTGTTTTTTTTTGGGGGGGGGGGGTTTGTTGTTGTTGTTGTTTGATTGTTTCTAGGGAGGAACGTTGTGGTTTTTTGTAAGCATGAACTGCTTAGAAGGTTACCAAAAGACAGCAGATAGTAAAAATGGGACAGTCTGCAAATATACAATGAAGCTAAACATCTCCTAACCTACAGACAAAATTGAGGCTTTAAGATTGACATGAATGAAGTGTTTCTTGTTCTACACTAGACAGTTGCAGTTGTGAAGGCTGAAAAAGCAGAAAAATAAGCATGGTGCAGGATAGAGTGCCTGGTGTAGGTAGACCATGGTAGGAAAGACAGGTATTTCCTTGCGATGGCTTTGGTTAAATCTCAATTTTATATAAGGGAAGGATGTCCTCCTATCTATTTATTTGAACTATAAAGTTGAGAGTATCTGCTTCCAGAAAGAAACATGAGGTACTGTTTCAAGTTTGAGAAAAACTGGGTAAATCTGATTTGTTATTGCTTCTCTAATATAATTATGCTTTTATATTTATGTAACACACAGTGTACACAATTTTCATTCCTTATTCTTTCTCCTCTGCCTCATTTCTGCTTTTCAGCACAGGATAGGATTTATGTCCCTGAAGATGTATTTCTCTTTTTGAATTAACATCAGAAATACTGATGAGAATTTGTGTCTTCTGTCTTCATTTTACTAAATGCATTGTAAGAATCTTACTGAGATAGCTGTAATACAGTGGCAAGCCTTTCAGGCTTGAGTAACACATACTGTATTCTTAGTTTTTGTTTTCAAGTGACCACAAGAGCTAACTAAATGCATTTTATGTGAAATTCTGTTGGAAGGAGATTTTTGCTTTTTTTACGAAAAATTGAGAAGTCTAATTTTGGCTACTGAAAAACAGAATAAACTCAAAAGTAATCTGCTTCGCTCTCAAGGAGGAAGAACATTGTCCCTTACTGTTCTTTCAGCTTGCTTCACGAATAGGATTAGGACTTACAGAGTATAGAAAAGTATAACAGGGATAATTTAATTATGGAAGGAAAATATCTTAAATATCGTTTCAAAATACAGGAAGAGAGGTAACCATCTTCTTTTTTCCTCCTAATGATCACATTCAGGATGAGTTTAAGTGGCAATTACAGAAGAAAAATAATTAAATAGACTGTTTGAAGTCTTACCCACAGCAAATATTTATGGAAAATGTATAACCTTCTAAAATAAATATCTGTGATATGCAGTTCTGTGGTTCTTGCTTACAACTGAATTATGAAATAAAGGCTATAGTGAACAGTTGGAGAATCATAAAGCTTTTCCCTTTTTTTTTTTCACCCTGGCTTGACTAAAAGTAGATGATGTCATATAATTTAATTATAAGGAAATCTAGGAACCGTGCAATTGTACTACAGTGAATTTTTTTTGCCAAAAAACCCCTCTCCTTGTATGCTGTGAGACTTACCCAAACCTTTCTCTTCCTCTTAATTCCATGTTTACTTTGGCAGGAGAAAATGTTCAGGCGGGTGAGAGAAAGCACTGAAGAAAGCAATTAGCATGTCCATTCCATGTAATACACACACCCTAGGTCTTAATAGGCTGCTGCTTGCTATAAAATGGAATATCCAGAAACTGAGGTTCTCTGACAACATATCACTCACTGTGTGACAAGCCACATAAAGCAAAACTTGTAGTTCAGAGGTGTTCTATTGCATGTTTCATGCAGTTGCTGCTGCTAGAGCTAAATGTAAGTCACACTAGCAATGATGAAAGAGAAAAAAATCACTGGAGCAGTAAAGTAAATTTCTTAAACAGTGAAAAGACCAAACAGTAGAGCAATAAGAGGAGCAGCCCTCCGAGTCACAAAAGCAGTTTAAAAGTGATTGCAGAAAGTGCAAGGGTAAAGTAGATTGGAAAGATTTAAAGCTTCTGTGACAGCTCATAATCCAGAACTAAGTGGACCGAATTTTATGGAGGACATGTGATTCCATTAAGTCATGACGTCAAGCCACAGCTGAAATAATTTAAAAGGAGAAACTATAATTACAGATGGTGCTATTGGTACCATATTTATTTTGTTTTATAATTAGAATGTACTAATAAAACTACTTCTTATTTCCTTATCCTTATCTCTTATTTGGTGCAAATAAATTAAGGAATATGAAACGCACAGAGAAGATTTTAGCTTCTAAATAATTGCACTGGGATTTCAAGTTGATCAGTTTCTCCCATCCTGGAAATCATTATTTGAAGTAAAGAACTTCATTTGTTTTCATGTAGCTTGGTTTCCAAATTTACTTAGTATAAGGGATTGCTTGGCACATACAGAATTTGAGTTAGTGTAAAAAACCCAAACAAAATCTTTTTATGTAATGCTCTCCACTTTTTTTTTTTTTTGTTTTTTTATAGAACAAACAATTTTGTGCAATGTAGCAAAAATCTTAATGAGCTTGATCCCTTGGTTGTCTGCACAAACATTTAGTTGCTTTGCTGCCACAGGATAACCTAGCTGTTCTGACACCTCCTAAATGTAATGTATGCAGCTGCTGTTGCTGTTAATCATCACAAAGCCAACTTTTAAGTGCTCTAAATTCAGGCATAAGACAATATTTCACACATACATAATTGGTATGATTAGTAAGTCTTGTGATAAAGAAAAGAAGCTGATATGAGCATGGTATAATATCCTCCAGTGTCTCAGATTTGTTCTGTTTTCAGTATGTTGACCCTGTGTTTACACCAAGAAAATACTAAAATGCCTTACAGAAACTATTAAGAAGAAGGATTCTTCTTGTTAAACTTAAAAGTATAGGGGTTTTATTCCTTATTAATGGTTATGTTCCAAAAGACCTCAATGTGTTTAAAAATGGGTTTAGGAATGTTGTTGATTTTGTCATTTGGAGAATGCTTGGAAACTAGTTGCTTTTTAAAATTAGGCTGACTATTTAAAAATACCTTATCATAAGACAAAAAGTGATAGTTAAAACTTGTCTTAGACATATTTAATGTTCAGACTCAGAATTCTCCCACTACTAGATTAATTAACTCACTGTCTCCATGAGTGTGTGACAATGCTTAAAACTATTTTCAAGGTAGCAAATATACAAAGGAACACACACTTAATTTTATGTAGAAAGCATTATGCCAGATTACATGAATGAGTTAGAACCTTCAGGTTTGATAGCAAATCCTAAGTGCAGTTAAATCTGTATTCCATGCATCCAGTCATCAAGCTGAAGGGTGCAACACCGTGTAACCAAAATTTACAGCGACAGTTAATGTTTCAAGTGAGTTTAGACATCATGAATGACACCTTATTTTCCAATGACATTTAAGGCATAACCTCAACAGCTTTACATCGAAAAACTTCCAAAAGGCTTAAAAATCACTTATAGGTATTTTATAAATCAGATTATTTTGACTACAATATTTCATTCAACTAAGAAATTTTTCTTTGCATTTTAGTAGTAATTCATAGGGTTCTATTTAACATGGAAGATCTTGAAAAAATTAGCTTCTGTTTTTCTTTTTTTACCTGGGATGCCTAAATGCATTTTTCATTGAAAAGAGATTAAGTGTTGAGTCTGGATCCTAATGTCATGGCACAAGAATAAATAATCCAAACCATGTACATATTGGTGGTTTTTTCTTTTAGCCTTTTATAAAATAATCTAAAGCCTCAAGTTCTTGCCATTTTTTTTTCCAGGAATCTTTGTAAAAGGACATTTTTTTTTCTTCTTTTACATAATTGAGAAGTCTTACCAAGTCAAATTCTTTAATTTCTCCTCTTGTCATTTATTAAGTTCTCCTTTTAATAGCCCATGTGTATGTGCAAGTTTGACTTCAGGTGCACAATCCTGAAATCTTAATATGCAACTTTTTTATAAACAATACAAAGAATTTGACAGGTCTCAAAGGGGCTTGTGTGAAAAGATAATTAAGTGCTTTAGAGAGTGTCAAGAGTCAATAGCTCAGCACTGTCAGCATTCTTGAGTGTTACAGGCTATAATTAGATGGCATGGAGGTGTAAGAGATGTTTGGCAGTTTATTCCAGCATGATCTTGAGAGTAAAAGTAAAGAGCTGCCTCAAAATGTGACACTATGAGTGAGGAGAGCAGGAACATTAAAACCTCACACGTCGTTTAGTGACTTAGACAAATTGCTCCTTTGTGGAGATGCCACTCTGCAATATTTTCATCCATCCATCCAGTCAGTTTTATCTTATGCCCCAAATTTCAATTGTGAGGTCACTGGTACTTCTGCTTTTTAACATTCCAGTTCTTGACCTACTAAATTACTTCAGTAAACTTCTTGGAAGCACCTATTTGATTTAACTATTGCTATTCAAATTAATTTGTAAGACAAGCTGTTTACTTGGCTACTGAATTCTTTACTTCTCTAAATATATTAATTTACTTCCTCTTTTTGTTACTTATCCACTATTAGCTCCACACCTTACATTAATACAACACCATCCTTCCCAAAATCCCAAGAATTTTAATGTTTGTTCAAGATAAAACCTCTTATACCTATCCCTTTCAAAAAGTTGGAAGCTCAGGTTTTAGACTGAAAATTAATTCCCACCTAACTTATATTTTTGACTGTAAGCAGTTTCCTGCATCACCTAACATAATTAAAGGTTATCTTTATAAGAGTTTATGTGATTACAATTATGATTATTAAAATATCGGTCAGCCACCTTTCCATTAGCATCCTACTTGGTAGTTAGCAGCACGCAGAAAGAAAATATTAGGACTTTCAAAACAGGAGATTACCACTTAATGGAAATCTCCAATGGAACAGAATAATTATTAATTATTATCATCATCATTTTTCGCATAGCAAAATGGCTCTGGGATACCTGGGTGCTTGGGATACCTGCATACCGCCTTATCTGCTTTCAGATCCTGAAGCAGTATTTATATTAACTATGCATAGTAAATGAGAAGGTACTACTGTAGGAAAGTCATTGTATAACATGGAGGATTTTTTCCGTGTTTTCTCCTGGATGTGTCACAGAAAGGATTATCAAGCTCTGGAACCCACTACTGATAGAGGTGGGGGAGTCACCATCCCTGGATATGTTAAAAAAGTCTTGGATATGGCACTTGGTTTAATAGTAAACTTGGTGGTGGTGCTAGGTTGTTGCTTCTATTGGGTGATCTTAGAGGTCTTTTACAACCCTAATGGTTCTAAGACTCTTTGATTCACAAACTAGAACAACTTACTGTAGTCCTCTCTGGACTTCTTTTGGTCGTATCCTTCCCCCAGTTCCAGAATTACACTGCTTATAAATAATCAAAAAAAGCTGAAAGATCTGTTAAAAAAAAAAAAAAAAAAAAAGAACAAAAATAGGCTTATTTACTAAGCCATGGGAATTTTCTGAAACTAGTCAGGGAAATGGTCACATTCTTCCATTCATGCAAGACAAGCAAAGTATTTAATGTACTGAGGTGATACTAACAGTAAGATAACATGATGACCTCACTTTGGTTCTGTGGTCAGTAGGAAATTTCCTGCTGGTTTTAAGCTGTTTCCTCCAGAGTGGACATCAAAGAGCACAGAACCTGCTAATTTGAATTGTAGTTTACCTGCTGTTCAAGGCTGTTGGCACTCCATGTCTGAGTGTACCAGAAGAAGTGCGCTGGGTCACCTGAGATATTTGACTAGGGTCTGCTAGGTAGGTGCTCCTCTTGCTCATTCAAGCTAGGTTCTCTCACATGTGCCACCAGAAGGTTTCCCCAGACCTCACTACTTGCCGTAATTTTATGAACTAGTCAATAACAAGCAATAGAGTAGAAAGGATTTTTTTCTTTCTCCAGCTTTTGTTAGAAAGATTTGACCTTTCTTAATCCTAGAAAACTGGGACTTCAGGTGTTTACATTTGGAAGAGGATTTAGTGCTGTAAAAGTCTACTGGCACGGAGTAAGAGCAATTGGTAGGGTGGGATTTTTAACTGCTTTCTGAGTTAAAGCTTCTCAGAAGCCCTTTCTGTCAGCTGCTGGACACAGCCAAGGACTTAAAATCTGTGCTGTTTGTTGAGAAGCCCCATTTTGTGACACTCTCCTACCCTCAATCTCATCTTTTTTGTTCCTGTATGACAAATTTAATAGTGAAAATACTTTGAAAATTTGAAAAGGATCCTCTGATAGGGGATTTTCATGCAAATTACTTTTTATGCGTGTCTCTTAATACAATTCTTTGAGCATTTCCTTAAAGTGTAGGAAGGAAATGAATGACCAGGTATTATTTAGTGAGATTTGTGAAAATATTTTGAGAGGCTGTCTTTGTGGGCTGTTATAGAAGCTAAATATCTATAATGAGAAAAAATAGATAATGTCATGGACAAATCCTAGACAAAAGAAAGCAAGCAAAGGGTGATGTTAAACTGGCTGTAAATGTTGGTAACAGAGCCCATTGGGATTCCATATTGAGGTCCTATATAATGTTTTAAGCACATATTTAGACAAAACAAAATATGATTAATGAAATAGCACTGTGTCAAGTCATAGGAATTAATTACTTGCTTACTTGAGACTTACTGTTTCCAGGGTCCGTGAGAAACTTTAAAGCTATCTGATGGCTCTAAGTAAACCCAGCTGTTAGGAAGGAAAAACTTCTCTTGTTACTTAGCTTTTGTCTTTAAGAACTTCTAAATCCCATAATGAGAATGATACAGATGGTATGTTATCACTCTAAAGAAAATAGCAGTAGGGCCCTCAACTAAAATTTTCAATTTTCTAGCAATATAAGTCCCCCTATCTCAAAAAGGATATTAAAGAAGTTGAAATTGTTCAGTGAAAGATGAAGGAAATTATTATGAAGAGAAGTCTGTTAAGGGAGTCAAAAAACACTTTAGAGAGACTGAAAAGGGATTTTTTAATCTTAGAAAGGAAATGAAGAAGAAGAAACAGGATAAAAATTGAAAAAATAGTAAATGTTAGGGAAGAAATAGCAAAGAACATTCTTTTTCCCTATTGCAAACTCAAGAACAAGAGATCATTCAAAGAGAGCAAAACCTGCCAGTTAGAAATATCAATGCATATTTGTGAATGCAGTGTCCTACACAATATCCTTCCAGTCAATAATTTTGTGTAACTCTTGGAATAGCTTGAAACCTCACAGCATCATAAAATGGATTAGGTTGGAAAGGACCTTAAAGATCCCCTAGTTCCAACCCCTCCACTCTGGGCAGGAATTCTGCCCACTTAACCATGTTGCTCATTTCCCCATCCAACAAGGCCTCGAACACTTCCAGTCAGGGGTAGAGCAACCGCATCTCTTTGCAGCAAGTTATAGACCAATATAAATGCTCAGAATTCTATCGCTGCAGCCAAAAATTTTGGGATGTACTAGAAATTCGTTATGGAGTTATGTACAAAAAAACCACCTAGCTTAAAAGATTGGGATAGATATAGTCTCAGTACAAATTATTCTGTGTCTGCCAAAATGAACTATTCTCATTTCTCTGAAACTTTCAGAGAAAAAACTGTATGGTTTTTAAAGTGGAACAGATTTCTGCACACTCTATATCCATTGAAATCAAGTCTTCTAGATTTCACATTCTTAATTCTATCCCCTGAATATTCATACAATTTTTCATAAGTTTGTGTATATATCCCTCATTTAAGAAAATTATATATACATGTAACTTTTGTGATTTTTTATTAGTAGAAGTACACTGAACTAAATCCCTGTTGCAATGCTTAAATCTCTTTGTAAGACTACCCTCAAAATAAATAAGGATTTATGAGCTGAAGTTATTTAGATGCTGTAAAATTTAAGTTGATTTAATACATAAAATTATAATAGTAAAATTAACAAAAAGGCATACAGATAATTTATTTGCAGCATTAGATAGCGTGGTTTCACCCTAGAATTACCAAGAGGTAATTCTGAGAATTGCTTGTGGTCAGAAAATATCTTTATTTTTTCTTATCACAAAGGAAAACATAAGTGGTAAAGTACAAAGAGTGATTTCTCTAAACAGCTACAGGGTGAGAAATCATTATGTCTTGGTGTTTAAAGTGTTTAGTGGGAGAAAAACAAAAAGAAAAAACAAAGCCCTCTGTGACAGGCAGAGAAAAAGAGTAAAGAGCAGAATTTTAAATAGGACCTCTTAACATTAATAATTAATAAGAACAGAGATGACATAATTTCTTTTACATATGTGAGTAAAATACAATAAGCAAATCTGACTCATCTGGGAGTTTGATTGCTGTGTTTGAAATTCCACCATAGTTAGAGCAGGCGGGGGAAGAACGAAGAGGGAGGGTGAAGACAATGTTTGTAAAATAGATTTACAGAAAAGAGGGGGTAAAAATGTTGAATAGAATTTCACACTTAAAAAAAAACCAAAACACTGACAGATATATGACCTTTCTAGGAAAATATTCTTTAAATTCAGTTTTTCAAGATCGAACTAACAACAAGAAAACATCCCTAAACCTAAAGTTAATATTTTGTCTTTGGCCCCAGTGGTTATATTTTGTTGCTGAAATGCCAAATGTCATCTTACATTTGGCAAATTCTGAAGGGATTTTAGGTTATATCATTAATATTCTATCTGTGATGTCTTCAATCTTGTATGCTCCTTTTTTTTTAATTAAGAGATATTCAATGAATATTTTATATCTTAACAAGTAGTTGTTCTACAGTAAGTTGAATGGTTTCACAAGATGCAGTTCTTATGAGTGCATAACCATTTTCAATGTACCAGATTAGATGCATGTTCACATATTTCAGGGAGCCTGTCCCCTTTATACAGGCTTGACATGGGGGCAGGATGAAGATCACTGATGTAGATTGTTATGTGTCAAAAGGAGTATGATTATGTGACTCACCTTGTTTTCCATTATATATAATTTAAAAGCATCCTGTCATGCTATTTTTCATAATTAAAAAAGTCATTTCTATTGTTTATAATTATCCCTTTAATGCTTGACATTGAAATCTCTTCCTTACTGACTTATTTTCTCCTTTCTTTGGAAGTGCTTGAAGTTGAGTTGTGGAAGAACTACATGTGAATGGAGGGTGAGTTAAATCTTACACATTTTACTAAGAGTGGGAAGAGAATTTCTATGTACTCCACCTTGATGATTTGCTTGCCAGTCCCCTGGCTGCCCTCACTGGAATCTCAGATCCGTGTTATGTCTGTGGACAAGCTGTCTGTGGCAATATCACACTGCCTTGTCAGTCAATGGTATGCAGAAAAATGGGTATGTGAGGGGAAATACTTTAAAAATCCAGCCCTGAGTCAGGGTAGTTCTTCCATCAGAAAGACTCATGGGAGGACATAATATAGCCCTTCATAAGTTTTTTTGTGTGACTCTCACTTGCTATCACAATGTCCATCACAGACAGTAACTTCCAAACATATTGCCTGCCGTCATCTATTGTACTATTTGCTTATGTTTTTGAACCTCCCTTAAACTCCAGCAACTCTGACAGAGATACATGACTGTTTGCATTTCACAAAATAGCATGGTAAAATTTGCATTTCTGATGTGAGGCCGTGGTATAAGGTCTTTGCCTAATAATTTTCTCACTGAGTCACACCTGAGGTTCAGTTAGCCCATTTTTCCATTCCTCACTGATGGGGCAAAAACTTACTGCTTAGAGGTAAAGGAAAGGAACCACAGAAACACAGATTACTCTGAATCTTTACAAGATTCATTCTTCCAACCTTTCCACTTGCTGGAAATCTGCAATCTGCGGACATTTTTTCAGCTGAATAGTGTGTGTAGTCGGTGTTTTTTAGTAGACCTTGATAGATCCTTTTGGTTTGTTGACTTTGGCTAGCCACAGGTTGCCAATACAGCCACTCTCTCACTCTCTATCCCTTCTCAACCAGGCGGAGGAGGTGAAGGAAATAAGACCAAGTAGGATAAAGACAGGCAGATTACTTACCAGTTACTGTCATGGACAAAACAGCCTCAACTATTTTAATTTATTACAAATTTAAATAGAGATAGATAGTATGAAACAAAGGCAAGACCTGAAACACTTTTCTCACCTTTATTTCCTGTCTCAAATTCGCTCAGTTTATTCCTTATTTGACTCCAGAGCCCTAGCAGTAAAATATGGGATATGTAATAGAGTGTTGCAGTCAGTTCATAAGAGTTCATGTCTGTCACTCCTTCCTCCTCACTTTATTCCCTGCTCTGCCATTAGATCCTTAATGGGCTGCAGGGAAATATCTTCTCCACCGCTGTCTTTCCCACAGACTACACTGGAATCTCTGCTCCCACACCTTTAATCCCTCTTATTCCTTCTTCTTCAGTGATCTTGTTTTCAGGGCTGTTTCTCATAATTGTTTTTCCCTTACTCATCTTCTATTAATATAATTGTTTCAATGTATGAAAAAAAAATATATTTTCTTTTAAAAAATAGTTCTTTTTATTTTGAATTCACTGGTTGCTAATTTTATTTGGCACCTTCTATAGTGTTTCTATCTGAAATAATGAACAGCCATACCTATCCATTTTCTTCAAGATATTAATGATTTCATAGATAGCTCTCAAATTCTTGACCATCTTTTCCTGAGTGTGAAAAACCTCTTTTCTTACTCTTTTTACTGAAACCATTCAATACCCCTGACAGCCCCTCTTGTCCTTCCTCTGTATTAGATTTCTGTTTCATATTTTTAGGATGGAGTATCACAATTTAATCTGTTGTTACAAGCTTCTATATGTATTTGTTTAATAGCTATTTTTTGGCTAACAGTTGTTTGCATTCTGGTTTTATTTTTTATTTCTGAGAGAGCTGTCCATGTTAGCTCTGAAAACCATTTCGTTTCCAGTAAATTTAAATTTAGACCACACATTTTCTCTTTGTTCTTTATTTTTTATTTAGCACCACCTTATTTATCCTGGTTTCCCCTATCACTTTCTATTATGAAATTCTTATGCAAACCTTGGTAATTTTACATTTCCTCCCATTGACTGCTGTACATCATGATCAATTCATTTTTCAAATTGTTATTTCCTAATCATTTATGAACACAGGTACTAGGAAAAATCTCTGTGGTGGATTTTCATGATAGTCCTCTTCTATACTGAAACTTGAATCTTTATTACTCTTTTTTAATAGCACTTAAGAAGTCAAATATTCTTTGGAGTAGCATCCCTTATATGGTCCAAAAGCTTTTTAACAGCTTTTATAGAAAGACTTGCCAGCCATTTTCTGGAATTGCAAATGTAACATATAAACCAGACACCCTTTGCCACTTTTCAAAGGGCTCAAGGAGTGCTTGAATTGTCTCTGCCTATTCTCGCTGCTACAAAAAAAAAAAAAAAAAAAAAAAAAGGAAGTCCTCAAAGACTAGAAAAAACTCACTGTAGGGATAGAATAATGTTACAGGCTTCGAGATGCATTTTCCCTTTTGTTCCCAACTTGTAGTCTCAGCTGAGGTGATCCAAAGGGATGGCTCTACTGCTTATGAGGCTGCCTGGAGTTTTTGCAAAGCTACTACTTCTTAGTGTTGTGTCCCACTACCTACAGCAAGCATATCTCTCCGCAACATACAAAACATTTACAAGTTCTAAATCCACAAAGCACTGTGGATTGCTCAGTACCTGAGCAAAGATGAAACTGTGAACCTTTATGAGAAGACCTGTGAAATATCCACAGGGTCACACCTTGGCATCTTATTCTGGCAATACAGCAATTGTGATTTTTTTCTCTTTGCATGCAAAAAACCCCAAATAAACAAAAGAATTATTGTGCAGCTTCTTTTGCTTTGACAACAAATGACATTGACAAGAAAAAAGGCTCTTCAGATGGAAACGCGTTTGCCAAGATCACTATTCCACTTGCACAATACTTCCAGAAATGGACTGCAATACTATAGTTTATAAAATGGTTCATACTTACATGCTACCTTGATCCTTTCAGACCTCTCTCCAAATTAAGGGTCTTACTCAAGAGCAGGGAATCTTTGTCCTGCTCCCTATCCAGGGCCTTTAGAAAAGCAGTCTACTCCTGTTGTGGACTAGGCTTTTACTGGTAGCTGATGTGAAGGTAAGCAGAATTTCAAAAAATATTCCCTGAGGGTAAATATTGGTGTTCAGAGAGTACTTCCTTTGCAGAGGTTTCAGGAGTTGATCATAATAGGGCCCTAAAAAGGGAGGCAATCTCTTTGGGATAATGGTTCTAAACATATGCACAAAGAATTAATACAATTTCAGAAAAGGAGACTAAGTAAAATATAAGACTTCCTCAGAAAAAAAACCCTGTATCATAAAATGGAATTTTTTTGTATAGATAAAACTTCCCGTGGGTTCTTGTGAGGCAAGAACTTGCATTGTTAAGCAAGTTGCTAAAACCCTGATAAGTCTTTCTTTAGTCTGTATGTCAAACTCCCTCCTGCCTCAAAGGAAGAAAAATCCCAACAACATAAATGTAAATATTTAAGCTTGTGCTTCAACAGAACTTGATGCTTATGGGCAAATTATGGTCTTGCGTGTGCTCTTTCAGATGCACAGATTTTATTTCAAAAACTTCCTTCCTCTTTAAAAATAACCCAGATACCTAGAAAAATGTGCAGAAAAATACATTTACTAGATATCCAGAGCTGCTTCTCTGTTGACAGGCTGAACGACCTAAATCAAATCATTACTGAGAAATAGTTATCTCTCTGCATGACTCCTATCAGGTCTCTGTGTGAGCACTCTCCAGACATGTCCTATTGCCACGATAAGCAAAGATTCCTGTAATAAGGTCAGTGTGCTGGCTATTATCAATCCTATTTTAAACTACCAAACTGGAATGTCTAGGTGTGAGTCAATTCGATTAGATCCAGCCTGGGAGTCATCCACTTCACAGGAAATTTTGTGATGCTCAGCACTGCAGGACCTAAGACAGTTTTTGCCATCTATCCTCAAGATGTCAAGTTTCCATTCTTCATTTTGGTGCCTGAGTCACCAGTCTGACAGAGACCAAAGACGTATCTGGTTATTTTCTGCTCTCTAAACATTTGTCATTATTTATGCCTTTTAAAACATTGATCTTTTTTGGGTACAACAGATCTCGACATCCTTTTAATATACAAAGGGCTAGAGATGTGTATTAAGAAACAGTAACTATGGGCAATTATTTAAGGCCCAAGATACACAATGCTTTCTAACCAAAGCTTTACTAAATTAAACGAGATAGTTAATGATAAACATGTTGGAGTTGAGTACAACTACAGAGACACTTTGTAAATGGGTTTGGATTTGAAGGTTTTATACATTGAGAGACACACCTTCTTCATCTCTGTTTAATACTACCTTGATGGCTAACTAATGGTGCACAATATCTAATGCTGTCTAGAAGTGGTGCTGGCATTATGAGAAGCCTGAAATTTGCTAGCATAACAAATCAGATATTTGTGCTAATGAGAATAATTTTTATATAAGAAGTATTATTTAAATTTTGTGATGAAATTTTGTAGAACACATCTCCTGAGTGTTTGTTTGATAGTAATACCAAATAATTTGAAAAGCAAAAGACTGTGTTTCACAGTGATTAGAATTTTAACTTAATACAATGTTTAATCAATCATTTTAAGAAAATTCAGTTGTGTCAGTTTTACAAAGTCTGATGGTCTGCTCATAAAAATTGCTGGCATTTAAAACTCTTGGAATTTCTGTTTGAGAAATCACCAAGGGCCTAGAACATTTTTTATGTCACTTTCTTATTACATAATAATAAAATAATAATAACAAAATGGAAATAGTTAAGTCACACTAATTGCAGAGTTTTTATTCTACATGTCTAAAAGCAGAAATCCAAAACTAGTCCCAGTTTATATGAGTAAATTCTGCTTGGCCTTCTCTGCATGAAAATATTGGTCAGGAAACTATTGAGACAGAACAATAAAATATTTTGGGAGGAAGGATAGGTTTTGACAGTGACATTACTAGGAGCAACTGAGGAGAGTAAGATTTCTCAGTCAGTATTTATTACTGTGTCACAGTCAGCATTTCTTCACTGTGCCCCTGACTCACACATTTGGTTGCCACATTACAGGAGTGGTAAGAAATAACTGAAACTCTTGCTTCACCTTGCCTGCAAGGAGGACACATCTCCACTCGATACTGCCCATGCATATAGAAGTCTCAGCTCTACTTTTTCCTGCTTTATTGGAGCAAATTGACAGTCTGTGTTTCATGAGAAAGAAAAAGTGAGTGACAGATACATGATTAATGTAGCACCTTTTCAGGAAACAAACTAATGTGGAATTTATCTGAGACCCTAAAACCTTTATGGAATGGTCAAAGTCAAAGTCAGCTCCTCTTTTCCTTCAGTGATTTCTAATACATACAATATTTTATTCATAGTCTACACTGCTATTAAATAGAAGTCAAATTGGTCTTTGTTCTGTTCAACATAACACTGCTCTCTAGTTTTCCTCTAAAGATGAAGGCACAATGGTGTGCTTCTTGGGGCGGTTCTGTGCAGGTCCAGCCGCTGAGCTTCTGTGACACTTGTGCGCCCCTTCCAACTCAGAATATCCTATGATTCTGTGATTCTAAAGATTAGTGGTTCACATCTGTCCCTGGTGTTGTTTCATGGAAATGCACTTCCTGTCAAACTCATATTCCTGGTGGTCTGGTTTCAGCATTAGGATCTCAGGTAAGACATGCATTACATAGTAAATGTGTAAATATACACATGCATATATTTATTTACTGTACCTATACAATTCTTTTTTTTCTATGCATTTTTCATTGTGTTCCTTTTTCATTCATGAAATATTATGGGCTCCCTCTGGTGGGGCAAAACAATACCTTTATATTTTAAAGTAATTGTAGAGGGCTGGTAGCCCATTCAGGCTAAAGGAGTGCTGCACACCTAGGGTTGGGAGTTCAAATTTGTCTTCTTATCTGATTTTGATTTACAATTTGTTTCTGTCTCAGAAACAGTGTTTCCAGTGCTTTTTTCCCCTCATAATTTAAAACCAGTTTACTTACAAAATATTTTAGTGAAAACACTCAATAGCCTGAACTAAAGCTGAAGTGCAATGGATAGATGATGACTGTAAACAAGAGGAGTGGTAAGTTTCCCAGCTGAGTTGCACACATACTGTTGGGATTGATCTGTATAACTTAAAGAAATAGGGCTTTTTTCAGAATATCATGAACTACATAGATTTGCACACTAAACCTAATTGCTCTGAGAGCTTGCTGTATCTACATAATTTTGTCTATGAATTGTTACAAAATTACAACAGTACCTTGGCTGTTAGTACTTTTTTCACAGAAATATTTTTTCCATTATTTTCTACATTTCCTGTGGAATAATGGTGATGTCACCTATGTGAGGCAAATATTAAGCTTGTCTAATAATTTCCTTTTAAATATGCAATTTCCTTATTGCAGATATTTTTTTGCAGTTGATTCAATTATTAATTGATTAATTATAAACTTTCCCAAAATAGACCCAAAATTTTTAGCAGATATGAACTATTTTATAGGTACAGGAAAAACAAATAATAAGACAAATGCTTTGAATTAAAGAGAGATGAAATTTAAACAAGGGAAAACATCAGAACAGGCTGAGAGACTGAAATGAGATATATACAAGCAATAAGTAATTACATTAAAGATGATTACATTACCCTGACTTTCAGGCACAGTAGTATTTTCCTGAAGGTAGTCACTTACATGATTAACTCATTTTATCAAGAGGGCTTTTTTTGGAGATTTTTTGCAGATCATATTTTGTCTAATGTACTGTAAGCTTTGTTTCATCTCTCCCACAAACTGTATACCTTTTAGTGATGTTGTTTTGCTTTATTACTTCTTCTTCACACATGTGCTTTCACAAAAAAAATAAAGGCAAAAATTAAAGAAAAAAAGATGTCTCAACTTTCATTGAACAGTTGAGAAGATGAAATATATCTCTGTCCTTAGTTATGTCACTAGAGGCAAATTTTCTGTTAAAAGTTTAAGGCCTCACAAATAACATTGAAAAATGTCCCAGAACTGCAGTGCAAACAAAGAGCAGAAACAATTTCTTATACTGACCAGAAGAACTTCAAAGTGAGAAAAGAAGAGGATAGGGCAAAACTTTTAATTTGTTCACCTCTTTTACAAAGACCTGACTGAAAGGTGGCACTAAGCTTAGTGTGTCGCTGTGATCAGGTGCACGGTTTTGTTGTTCCAAGTGTAAACTGATAAAGCTTTACAAGATGAATCATAACTGACACTAAGCTGACCCCAAATGCATTTAGGAAGCTGATGAAGAAGACCAGAACCTTCCACTGAACTGCTGTCTTTTAGTAAGACAAAAGTGTTTCAAATCCATATTCCAAACTGCCATTTCATTGCCAATAAGTGCTGCAGAAGAGCACTAACCTCTGCACGCACAGAGAAATGGAGAAACTTTTAATGAAAGGGTCTGCCTACAATACACTTTTCTCTTGTTAATGGCAGTGGACAGCTACAGTCTGTGTCCTTACAGTTTTTCTGAAGTTCTAATTGCAGAATGGAGAACATAAATTTTGGTTTTAGCTGTTTCAAATGATGAAAATACCTGGGATATGGGGAATATTTCCAAAACTCCAGAAGAAGCTCTTGTCATCATGTCATTCTGTATTTACATAATAATATATCATTAGAGAGAGAGAAACATGGGAATTGCTTCATACAGTTAGTTATGATGATTAATATGCTGATGCTCATGTTCTGATGGATTTTTGTACTTAAAAAATTTCTTCCTCTCATCTCTCCTAGTGATGATGGTAATGATGGTGATGATGAAGATCATGCTTAAGTTAGAACAAGAAAAATCATTAACAGTGTGTGAAGTACTGGAAAATAAAAATGGTGGTCTTATTTATACTTTTTTTTTTTTAATGTGAACATTTTCCTGGGTACACATGGAGAAATGGTCAGCTTTTGACTTCAGGCAGAGGGAACTTTAAAAAAAAAACAGACCATCAAATTGTCATCCTCAGGTAGGTTCTATCACTTAGCAAATATGTTCTGACATTTTAAGTTCTAAAACTGTTAAGCAGTATGCTGCAGTGTCAGCTAAATGTGGGAGAAATATTTCCTTTTTCTCATCATCACCTTCTGTTTGAGGCTTTATAGTAATATTTTCTTATTACTAGCTGTATACATTGAATTATCTGTTTCTGTAAACTACCAAGTGAAATGGAAATAAGGTGGAATAAAAATTAACTTTGGTTGGTTTTTGGTTGCTTGTTAGTGTTTTTTCTTGCAAGAAATTCCACTCATTAAAATTTGGAAGTGAATTTACATAGTACGTTCTTTGAATTGAAAGCATTTATTATCTTTGTAAATTACAGCTAGTGTCTGGACTCGATTTTAGTTTTCACCATATCTGATATTTGCTTCCAGAAGCAATCTGCTCCAACTTCCTTACTTCTTTAGTTTCCAAAAGGCACCATGAATCATGGTGATGCATGTTATATTTCTAGCCATGTTCTAGAGTACTGATTTCCAGTCCACCTCATCCATTCATATATTATGGCAAAAAAGAAAGAGCTTTGACATCACGTCTATCTTTAATGAAAGTCAGAACAAGTGACTGATTTCTGAGATGAGAACCAACGATCCTGTAAGTTAAATGGCATTAACCTGCAAACAAAGTCTAAATTCTGCCTTGAAGTATTCTGCGTGCTGCTGATCATAAGTGGGACAAGCCCCATTCAAGCATTAAGATGATAAAAATGTCAAAAGCCAAATTTCAAATTCAATTTCAAAATTTGGATTTAACAAAAGACTTTTTTTTTTCTTTCTTTCCCATGCAATTTTTTTAAAAATTCTATCATATAAAACAGAAGATCTAGTGCTAATTCAAGCCTAGGTATGTTTAGAAAAAAAGGCACTGAAACAAACCAAACCACCAAGAATTTTAAAGGTTCCCTGCAACTACTTTTTACTGCCAAATCATTTTGCTTCCATGCTTTGTCTCAAGATTCAAATTTAAAGAGTCTGAGACCTCAGTCAGCCTGAATGAGATAGCATTCTGCTTTTCCTTAAAGCTGTTTTTTTTCTCTTTTTCCTCCCTCCCTACAGAAACTACAAATGTTATAGAGAAATTTGAAGGACCATATTCATGCCACTTCAGACACCTTACTGTCCAAACACACCAGGTTTGAATTCTTCAAAACAGAACTGAATGTGTTTTAAGACCTTTTGTTCTCCTAAAAAAACCCCATATTTTTATTATATGTTCCCTGAAAGACATTATTTAATATTATTATTTATTTTGTTTTACTGCTGCCTGAAGCACAGGAGAATGGTCTAATTTGCTGAACAATATCTGCACATTTTTCCCTGTTGTGGAAATTAATTAAGAGATGTTGATTTTGAAGTTTTCCCACCTCCCCCACCCCTTAGTTTCTCAAATATTTAAACAATTTTTTGGCCATCTTTTTTTTTTTTTTTTAATACATTTCTCTTTTCTCTCTGTTTGTAATAAGATTAATTATGTGTGGTGCACCACTGCTTATCCCCATGAAAGAAAATCTAAAACGAGGGATTTCAGCTTCAAGAAGGCTATTTTGTCCTGTTTCCGATGTTCTAAAGGGATTAATTTACCATATCGTATAGCCCTGGAAGACTGTGATAATTGAAAACATCCATATTCATTGCATGTTCAAAGGGATCTGTCTGACTTTGTAATGTAAAAAGTGCATTTTTAACCTGAACGGGGACCTGCATCTGGTATTGCTTAATCCTATTAGTCCGACAGTTCCAAAGCTTTAGTGTATAATCATTAGCTCGTGTTAATCCTCAGACATGCCTCCAGCTTCAGCCTGTCAGAAGGAGTCCCTGTAGGGAAAATATGGAGGTGCTGATAGCACAACACCAACTAATCTTATCTTAAATGCTAGCAGCAGCCTCTATCTGTGATAGCCAGGGATTTAAAAACAAATTTTTTATGGGTATTGGGTATCGCTTTCCCTTCTCTCACACAGCTCTTCTACCTTGCCCTACTTTCTCCCCTGCCTTGCTCCACCCCAGTCAGGCAAAAAGTAATACTGATGGTAGCTAGGCAAGTGCCAGTGGAGGATGAGGAGAATATTTGAAGATATTTACTATGCTGTCATAAAAATAGCCGAGTAAGCTACTAAACTTCTCAGGTATCTTGCAGTGTTTTCTATAGAAGAGTCTCAAGTCTATCTTACACAGGCTTAGAATTTATTTCCTATTTACCACCAGCTGCAGCATCACATAATGAAAGCAGACATGATATCAGGAAAAAGAGCTGTATTCTGAACAGTAGCAAGCTCACCTGCCTGCCCTGCTAGTATCATGTCCCATGATTTGACATAGCAAACTGGGAGGCATATCTGATTAGAGGGAAAGAAAAGGTGGTAGTGAGAGAAAAAAGGAAAGAAGCTTGATGTACTTCTGTTTTCACCCCAGAGCTAAGGAAAATGTTTAGAGTAGTTCACGTCCTTAACCAAGGTAAAGTGGGAGAGTGGTAAAAAATGAGGGTATTTTCTATTTCAGTAAAAGGGTGTCCATATGGAGATGGAAGTGTTGTGTGATAACATGAAGGAGTGTCTCTACTATTAATGATGGAAAAGAGGGGCACAAAACTCCTGCTCTTTTATCACAAAATCAGAGAATAAACTGAGTTGGAAGGGACCCATCAGGATTATCAAGTCCAAGTCCTGGTCCTGAGTAGAGTCACACCATGTGCCCAAGAGCATTGACGAAAAGCATTCTTGAACTCTGTCAGACTGGTGCTATAGCCTCTTCCCTGGCCTGTTCCAGTGCCCAGCCACCCTCTGGGGGAAGAACCTTTTCCTGATATCCAGCCTAAACCTCCCCTCACACAACTTCAGGCCATTCCCTCGGGTCCTGTTACTGGTCGCCACAGAGAACAGATCAGTGCCTGCCCCTCTTCTTCCCATGTGAAGATGGTGAAAACCACAATGAGGTCTCACCTCAGTATTCTCCAGGCTGAACAGACCAAGAGGCATCAGCTGCTCCTCACACAGGTTCCCCTCCAGACCCTTCACCATCCTTGTGACCCTCCTTTGGCTGCTAATAGCTCAATGTTGTTCTCATGCTGCATTGTCCAAAATGCACAAAGCACTTGAGGTGAGGCTGCCACAGCTCAGAGCGGAGCAGGACAACCCCTTCCCTTGCCTGGCTGATAATGCTGTCCCTGATGGACCCCAGGGCAGGGTTGGCCCTCCTGGCTGCCGTACTCCACTTGCTGTTGACCAGGACACTCAAGTCCTGTTCAGCAGCGTTGCTCTCCAGCAGGAGTTCAAGGGTGAATCCAGGATTTCATCTGCCCTCTTGAAAAGCACCATTATTTGTTGGGGATTTTTTTTTGGGTTTTTTTTTTTTTTTGGTTGTTGTTATTGTTAAATATAGCAGGGATGTGCTCTATCTTGACTGCCTCATTTTGCTTTTTATCCATTGACTTGAATGACCCAGCAAAATCATTTCAGTAAGACTCCCCATCCCATTCTGCTGCCCTCTAAAGTTTAAGTAGACATAGTTCTAATTTAAACTAAGGAGCTATGCTAAAAAACTAATGATCTGGACTTCGTTCAGTCTAGGTCTTAGGGTTGCAAATGTGCTATTACTTCTGGAAGAGTTTTTAGTTTGCCACACACAGCTCTCAGCCCCACTAACTGGACTTTAACTAGATCTCTTATTGTCTCCTGTGATTGATGGGCATTTGGACTGTTTCAGTAGCCGTAAAGTACTGCACTGACTCATACACTGACCCACCAACTTTGTTGGTCTGGTTCAACTGAGAGATAATAAAATCCTGTTGTGCTTCTCCAGTCCATAGTGTAGCAGCTTTTGCCAGAGTCATATATTAGCATCAATCATGTGAGGACAGCTTATACTTTTTGACTTTCAGCTGTTACATCATAAAAGAGTAATAAATCACTTCTGTGGTTCCTTTACAATGAGGATTTTAAAGTACTTAATAATATGAATAAATATACTACACTTTTACATGAGAGGAGGGGAAATAGGAGCACAATAGAATAAAGTAAGTTTCACACAGTTTTCAGTGCACAAGAAAGGGAACAGAAATCAGGATCTTGAATTTTTTGCCTTAGCCTGTTGCTAACAGCAATAGTTTGCACAAGTATTTTGATAACACTTATGGTAAATGGCATTAAAGTTCAAATCTTGCTACCATATTGTCCATTTATGGCATGAAACAGGAAGCTCTGGAGAATAGATGTAGTGTCAGTTTATATTAACTCAATCACAGTGTACCTACAGAAGGTACCAAATGAAGATTATGCAATAATTCTTAGGTGAATAGTTATTTGCCATTTGTGATGTTTGCCCTTGAAATACAGAAAGTACTTTAATGCAAGTTTATTTTAATTATATTGAAAATTAATGTGGAATTGTTCCTCTTTGTACCTAATATTAAGCAGATATCAAATTAGCATTATTAATAATAGATAGAGACAGAGTGTTGTTCACTGTACCAGATATCAAAAACTTCAGATTTGGAATATGTTCCATAAAGGAGTAAACCAGCATAAATATAACATCTGTGTAACAATATGAAAATTGACTCCAATACTCTACCACCTGCATTCACATATTTCTTGGTATAAAAGTGAACCAACACATGCTTATATAAAAACAATATCTGCTGCTTTGTCATTATTAAATCAAGAGCAGATAATAATAAAAGTATGTGTGAGAGGAATAGAACGTTAGTTATTCAGACTGAACAGCAGGAGTATAGAGGTGCTCCTTCCTGATGTTCTCATATCTTTGCTTTGTCTTCCATTCATATGACTCAAGGTCTTAAACTGTGCATTTGACTTTAAATCTGATTTAAAGACTAGAGGAGTACAAGAAAAAAGTTCAGTTCTTAAAGCAGGTATTATCTCTTTTTTGAGAATCAAAATGAAAAAGTTTATGCCTCCTTTGAATTTATGAAAATTGAAATATCTCTTGAATTTTGACAAAACTGGTGATATTAATTACCAGTTTCCCCAACACATTCATAATAAAATCTTGGAGCTTTTTCTTTGCAAACCAAATTGATGTCTCTGCAATCAAACAAACTGATTCATGTGGAGAAAAACCACAAAACAGGAGAGAAACGCAGTGCTGATAAGAGGCCAGTTGCTCTGGTTTTGGTTGGGGTAGACTTAATTTTCTCCGAAGTACTTAGTATTGAGCTGTGTTCTGGATTTGAGCTTGAAAGGGTACTAATAACTCAGGGATGTTTTTGCTGTTGCTGAGCAGGGCTTACACAGTGTAAAGGGCTTTTCTGACCCTCACCCCACTCCACTAGCAAGTGGGCTGGGGGTACATGAAGAGTTGGGAGAGGACAAATTCGTGAGAGAGGATACCAAGTAACCAAAGGGAAATCCGGACCATATGGCTTCATGCTCAGCTTAGGGGAAGATGAAAGAAGGTGGAGATGTTTTGAGCGGTGGAGTTTGTTTCCCCAAGTAACTGATATGGAGCTCCTCAAGATCTGAGTCTCAAGATTTGAATCTAACTTTGTAAATTTTTTGGTTGTCAATTAGTAGCTATAGCCAGACAGTTATGATTTAAAAACCTGCATGATGAGCATTGTGTGCTTGGCTAATCCTTTCCTTTAAAGAAAGGAAAAGACAGCACAAAGACAATTGGGTTGTCTGGGCAAAAGCCACCAGGAGTGAAGTCAGCAGAACGGAGTAATATCTGGGTTTAAGGTAGTTCTGACAGTGGGTAATTCTATCATTGATTGACCACCTACTCAAAATGGACCCCGATCTCAAATGGAGACAAGAATTGCATATGTGGACTAATTAACATAAGAAGCAACAAATATAACTAGCAAATAGGGATTTGAGTACCAATTAATGAAAAAGTTCTGTAATTTGTATTTAATGAATGCTGATGTATTTGTTCGTGAAAACATAGAAATACCATAAAGTTCTGATGATCAGTGAGCCAGCCTTTTGTGGGTTCCCACCTACCTCTCTATTTTGTGCCAGCTGGAACAAAAGAATAGAAGTTCCTCTGCTCCTTGTGTGAGTTGGTGCTGCACGCCAGGTAGCAAACTCATGTTCAGAACGTAGTAGCTGCTGTGCGTGATGGAGCCCTGCTTTCCTGAGGACGGCTGATTGCCTGTCTGCCCCTTGGAAGCACTGACTAAATGTCATGTTTTGCTTTGCTTGTGTGTACACAGCTTTTGCTTTACCTACTAAAGTGTATTTTTCTCAACCCACTGATTTCTCTACCATCCTGCTGGGTGGGGGGTGAGGGAGGGGCTGCCTGGGTCTTAGCTGCCAGCTGGGGTTAAATCTCAACAACAGCTAAGCAGTCATTGAATGGCGCTGTGCTGATGAGAATGAAAAAATATTTGGCACAAAGGAGGAATATTTTAACCTTGCCCATAGATGGCTATCTAAGAGAATAGTTTGTGTATGAATATTCATTCAATTTAAAAGTCTTTCTTCCCTTAAGTAAATTTCTCCCATCCCCAGAAAACAGAATGGTCATATATGCAGCACAAACACCCAAGACAAAGAGTGTTGTTCATGAGTATAAATAAGGAGTGTGTGAATTTAAGAAGTTAAAAATCAGACCCCAATTTTGCAGAAGGTTAGCTTAGAAATCAAGAAGATAAGTCAGGTATATATACTGGTCTGAAACTATGAAAATATTTTGTGGTGATTCAGTTTTAATTTTTTCAGAAGGCTTTTCCGCTTTCTACAGATTACAAAATGTGAAAGTGTATAATTATATCATGATATGTTTTGTATCGTGCTGAATCTTACATCACCTGTTCACAGGTCTTTGATTCACTTTGATTTCCCATCTCTCATCCATATGTTGCTACTCTCCTTTCAAACCATAAATAGGAGCCCCTAAGCATCTTGATCCAGTTTTTCTTTTCTGTTGATTAATTTATGAATAATTAATTCAGTCAGACTAAGTAAGATTTAAGCCCAGATTTTATCTGATTTTTATTTTTTGTCTGTTGAGTAAAATTGGGCATTATCAGCTTCTTCCACATTTTTTGATGGACTTCAACCAAAAAAACTTTCAACATAGCTGCCATATGCTCAAGATACCCTGGCAAGTGTGTGTATATTGTGTATATGTGTACAGAGGTGTGTGTTAGTATGTTTCTATATTGTGGACACACTAAAGTCACTTCTGACTTAAGTAGTTATAGAATCTTATATACACATATTCAAATATGTGTACAGATAATTGTGTGTACAGGTGTAAATATATGACAGTACGTACACACACAAAAAAATTGTAATCTGCCTGAAATGATTTTCTTGCCGTGCCATATGTCCCCACTGCTTCACAGTAGTGTCTGCAAGAGGTGTGTACGGGGTAGGCTGCCAGTGTCACTATATAGGGAGCTCTTCATGTTTTGAAGGTGATAAGGAATGTATACCAGCAGCTTTTTATCAGAGATTCTCCTTGGGCGACTCAATTAGCATACTGAATGATCACTCCTCTGTGTTATCACCAGTTTAGTGTTTAAGTTGTGAATAAATATCCCCCTGCCATATAATAGGGCCTTATAGGAAGACTTACTTTGGGTTTTCATTTTTCCAGTTTCATAGCTTGTTCTCCTTGTTCTTCCAGATTTCCGGTCTTACTGCACATCCCATACCATGGTTAGGCACTTTCCTCTTTTAAATGTAATTTTTTGCTTACCATGAGCCCCCACTTATTAAAATCCCCTGCAAAAATTTTGCCTCTGTAAAAGTGTTGCACTGCAGCCTCTCACATCTATTCTCCTCACCCTGTATGTCCTTCTATTACTTGTTAATCAGGAGAAAAGCTTGTTCAGTGAAATTCGTACCTATACACCCTCAGACATTTTGCCATATCTTCTTTTGTCTCTAAGATGTAAATTTTGTGCAGTCATGATAGGAGGACTTTCTCTAGTTTGACAACTATAACTAAAGATAATTTTCCATCTGTTACATGCTCTGAGGCCATTTTTGTATAGATTAAAGCTAAAGGAAAGGGAAAAGGAAAAAACTCATAAATGTTAATTAAAATACATATAGATCTATGCAGTAGCCTGTAAGGACACTTTTTATTGTGCACAGGTTTTCCAAACTAGGGTCAGATTCTCTAAGATCATGCTTTTTAAATTTAGCTTGTTTGAGAAAGTATCTATGTTATTAAATGTCTCATAGATTTCTGGAAACTGAGCTGAAGAAAAGCTTTTAAAATCCTGATGAAGACTGACACAGTCATGTAGATGGCACAGCTGCCACTCTGCCCGTCTGCCCCTCTCTGGGAATCCATAGAAATCCTGACCTTCATTTAAATCAACAGGAGCTTTGTCTCTCACTTCAATGGAGCCAGAATTTCACCCTGCAATTTGAAATACTCTCTGCAGTTGACAGGCAAGTAAAATGATTACCTCACTGTTCCCACTGCCTCTGTGTCATAAACTGTGCAAAGATTATCATCAGTGAAGTGCAGTACAGATGTTCCCTCTCTCATTCCTTCTAAGTCATCTTTGATCCATCTCTGTCCTCTCTTTTCCCCTACAGTTCTGTTTTTAACTTTTCACTGTATTTAGCTGGCATTCAGCATCAGGAAAAGAAGCGTCTGTACAGACAGTGCATCTGTCTTTGGTATTGGTTGACACCATCATTAGTGCTTACAAAACTAAGACAGCTTTATAAATCATGGGACAGTTTGAAATGAGGGAGGTTTATAAATACAATAAAATGTCTAATAATTATTCAGAAGGTTTGAAATTTATCTGCTCTCAGTAGGGGTTCTCTCATTAGCCGCTCCATATGACTACACCACTCATGACTGAAAAGGTCACCTCCTATATCATGAATATAAATTGCAGTCTCTTTGGTGTAGTTTTGATATGTTTCATATCTAGAGTCAGAATGTGAGAAATGAGAACATGTCTCCTAAAATCTGTAATTCTCAGAAGTGAATAACATTGGAATTGTCTGACCTGATTTGTGCCCACAATAGGAAGAAGAATGTGCACTTTTAATAACACTGTTTTCTTTTGGAAATTGTTTATCCTTCAACATGAAGAGAAGTACATTTAAGTGAAACTAAAAGGTGGATGTGTCTGGACATTTAAGTACTCCTAAAAGTTACTTTTGTGCAGCTGAAAAGCTGAAGAAATATTTTTATCCAGACAGAGTCCAGGCTTCAGTGCTGACTGTTGGTGTGACTTCATTTCCTGGACATTAGTCTCTTAATTTTTAACAAGTGTCACATTTTGCCCATGTCAGGAGGCAACATTTGCATTAATTTATTTTTGCTTTTAGGATTGTTGATAGTGGTTAATAGTTAAAACCTTTTTATGGAGAATACTGAAAATTTTTTTTTCAAAAAAACCAAAACAAAAAGTGAAGAAGGAATGTTTTCTCTGAAGAAGTCTTTTAATGTGGAATAATTATAAGAGCTAACAGATTTATCTGGATGAAAGATTTCATTGCAGTGTAGCTTAATGAAGAGAGGGCAGGAAAGGTTTGAGTGGTTGTGGAAGATATTACTAGCTATTGCCTTTTCACAAAACATAATAGCAGGCATTCCCAAGGACTGGCAATACTATCAATATTACAGAAGTACAGTAAGTGAGCAAAAGATGTATGGAGATCTTTTTCTTGCTCCTTGGACTAGCTGCACCCCAAACCTACAGATCTGTAATGTATTTCAGTTTATTTGATTGCTCCAAAGCCAAATTTTCTACATGGTAAATGATGATTTTAATCATCATGGGCTACAGCATAAAACATGTGTTGGCTTGAGTTACATAACTTCAGAAGCCACTTGACAAGTGAAGCTATACTGAGTTCATAGCATATATAAATTGATGAAAAAAATTTTATTTCTAATATTAACAGGACTTCTATGCACTGATTTGTTTCCTTCAAATTTTCAGAAATGAGCATTGTATTGTTGTTATTTTAAAACTTATGAAATATATGAACACATTTTTAACCCATGTCAAGGCCCAAATTTATTGTGGAAAAAATTTAGAATGGAGGTCTTTTAAACGATAATAGTGTCTTGGTAGAAGCTTGTGGAAAAAAAGGGAAAAGAAAGGAATGTGTTCGTAAACCCTCTCTGTTGTTGTCATAGAGCTGATTATCCACAAACATTTTCCTTTCAAAAAGTGTTTGATATTGAGTCCAATTTAGAATGGTGAAGATCAATTAAAGATGAATTAAATGCTTCCTTGGAAGGCAGTGAAGTTCCACAGATCAAGACCCAACAAATTAAAAAATCTCTAAGAAAAGCCCCTCCTAAGTAATTCAGCAAACAAGGAAACACACCTAAAATACCCCTCAACTTGATCAAAAACCTTTGACAAGATCTTTGTGTTGCCAAAGAAGTGGATACACAGTAAAATCTCCTGTATTTCACTCAACACACTTTCCTGGCATTAGTAAACCCTCTACTTCCTATTGCCAACCAAATGTTAACTGTTCTTCTGCATAGGAAGGATGATCTTCCTCTTTCCAGAGGAATTTATTTTGGCAACTACACACATAGTCAGAAACCATTCACACAGCAAGAAAGAAATATGCTTTTAGGTAAAATGCCCACTCAACACACTGCAGAATGGTTCAAATTGAGTTTGAAGAGCTTTCCAGACACCAGTTAAACTATCCTCTCAATAATTTTGGAACCTATTAGAGCACTGCCAAGTACCATCGGTGTCAAAAACAGGACTAATGTTTCCTGACAAATTCTCCAGAATTCCTATGACTATTTCAAGGCACATTTTAAAAAGCAACAAGGCATACCTAACAAAAATCAGAACTCAACAGCACAACTAGGTACTGTTGGCATATTTTTTGAGAATGATATCTCATTGTTCTATACTAACTGACTATAATGTTTTAGAAATTTCTTGTATTTGGGATAGGATGAAAAGCTTTGTGGCAAATACTAGTCAAGCATTTATGACATAAGAGGAAAATGGAGAGGGGAAGCATCTGTAATGATATCTCTGTACAAGAGCTTATATTGGTTGACACTTTAGGCAAGGAACAAAAAACTCTGATTCCACTCCCTGAGTTTCAGACCAGAGAAGCACAGGTTAGTAGGTTGCCCAGAACCATGTCCAGACAGTGTTTGATCATCACTAAGGACAAGCTGGACACTGTGCTCTCACATTAGTGCTCACATTATATATACATATATATACTGGTGGCAGGCAGGCATAATTTCTGTGTTCCTAATGGTTGTTCTCCGCTTGTAGTGTATGTAGTTCATAGTCCTGGGCAGCTCACTGCCACACAGCATTGCAAAGCATTCCCTATGTTGGGTACAGGTGCTGCCTTCACGTGGCCTTGTCAGTGGGTTTGAACCCCAGGGTCCTGTGATGAGGGGTTGGTGCCTCAAACAGAAATTCTCAGAAAAAGGCTGCCCAGAAGTGTGGCAGGGGAGCTCCTGGTGAGCTCCTGTGAGTTAGTGGAGGAAGCACAATGGCTCAGCTTCTCCAGAGGCTCTTCTCAGGGAAGACGAACCTCCTGTCCCTTGCCACTGGAGATGATACAAGGGCTGCCATTAGGAGGGACATCCAGACCTAACCCTGTCCCTGCTCAAGTACGTTCAGAGAGATGAGGTTGTCCAAGACCTTGTCAGATGGCTTTGAAGGTCTCCAAGGACAGAGTCCACCAGCTCTTTGGGGGCAACCTGTTGCTAGGTTCAGTCATCCTCCAAGTAAAAGGATATCTCCTTGTGTTGAGGAGGAACCTTGTGGCCACATTTCTCTTCACAGAGAAAAGCAAGGCACAACTTCCCAAGGATATTTCTGGGATTCACATTCTCTGAACCTCAGAGAAAGAAAAAACAAATCTTATCCCAACTGCTGATCCTCTTGTTTTCACAAATGGAATGCATTGTGGAAAATTGTTTACCTGAAGGGAATTGGTAATTGAATTCTGGTGTGACTGTTTTGATTCATTGTCCAGTTGAATCCAGGTGTGTGTGAGGGGACTGTCGGCTGACAGCCACGAGATGCTGTGCAGTTTTGTGGTTGGGTGCTTGTGCAGATTCAGTTTAGATGTAATGTAATATAGTCTAATATAGTATAGAAAAACATAGTATAATAAAGTAATTAATTAGCCTTCTCATATCCATTGAGTCAGATGCATCACTTTCTCCTCATTGTCAGGAGATTTTACTGTAGAACCTGGCCTGTTTAAGCTTGTGTCTATTGTTTTCACTCTGTCACTGGGAACCACTTAACAGATGCTGGGTCTGTCATTCTTATACCCTCCCTTCAGGTATCCAGGAACCCTGATGAATTTCCCCCCGAGTGTCTTCCAGGCCTGACAGCTTGAGCTGTCTGAAGTTCCTCCTACGTTTGTTGCTCTAGCCTCTTCATTATCCTAGTTCCTGTGTAGGTGCTCTTCAATATCACCACTCTTGGACTGGGGAGCCCAGAAGTGGGTGCAGTACATCAGTCATGGCCACACCAATGCTGAGGCACAGTGAAGGATCACATACCTCAACCTGCAGGTAACATGTCAGCAATGGAGAGAGAAGGGGAAGACTGATTCAGTGATCAGAATCTGATTTTATTGTGGGATACAAACAATTATATACTATTTTAGGGAGACTAGTCAAGTGTACTACAATGATTAGGTTAAAATCACATACACACACTTATGCATATAACAATATCTCCAGCTTGCAGAGTTTAATGAGATTCTCTTTTTCCAGTAAACCCGTCTGATTGAATCTTCTTGCAACCTAAGTCTAATTTTCAAAGTTTCATTTGCTTTTGCCAAGGCATCCTGTTATCAAATATCTTATGTTAACCAGATCCAAAGTCCATTGTCTATCTTGTGTCCCTCAACATTCCAACAGCAGCACTTGTCCTTATGCAGCCCAGCACACTGCTGGCTGTCTTTGCCCAAGAGAATAGTGTTGGCTCTTCATCTCTCTCTTCAGATCTCCTGAATCTTTTTCTGCAAGGCTGCTTCCTATCTGTTCATTTTCATCACGTACAGGTGCAGGGGGCTGTGCCTTCCTAAGTGCAGAACGGTGCACTTCCCTTTGCTGAACTTCAACTGGTTCCTCTTTGCCCATTGCTCCAAGCTGTTGTGAGACCATAGGTTTGCTTCGGTTTTTTTTCTCAAGGAAAATTGACTGACAAAAGAATTTTTTGCTTCATGATTTAAGAACATAGGTAAGTGATTTTTTTCCCTCGGTTAGAATCCTCACTACAGAATTGAAGAGAGGTAAGAGAGAGTGACTTGAAACCCTGTCCTGCTGAGTCTGATGGAAAAACTCCCTGGTCCTCAGTCACCTACACCTAAACTTACTGACCTTTCTTTCTCTGAGCTGGTTTCTAGTCTGGTCTCCTAGTTTCTACTTAGCATAATTTCTCTAATATTAAAAGACATCTTACCACTTGTTTAGAATTAAGGGAAGTCAAAAGTAAAGCAGTATTTTTTTTCTTTTAACACTAATCACCTATTATTTTTGGGAACATCTAGTTGCTGTTTAATTCCAGACCTGTCTATGGTCTCTCTTCTTGATTATAAATCTTGCATCAAAGAAACTGTCTGGAACAAAGCACTAAAGACACTCATATGCTCCCCGGAATAAATGCAGATTTCAGTGGATCTCTGCTTATGTTTCAGAAGATCAGTTGGTTGAAATAATCCTGAGTAGCTGCACTTCCTCTTATGTTTAGTGAGACTCTGAAGTTGACATTTACTCCAAGGCTCTCAGAGACATGCACCTAAGTGTGTTATAAGAACATAACACACTTTTGTGGTGTACTTTTGTGGTCTGAAGAAGCTTTGAAAAACCATCTGTATACCTAGAGTATTTGTCAAATACAATATTCAGTAGTTTTCAAAATACATATAGATACAAAACATGTCCATCAGGGAATACAATATAACATTATAAATTAAGAGGGCTTTTTGGTTTTAAAATTTAAAATTAGGTAAGACATTTATGTCTTTTATCTATTTTTTGCTTTTTTTTTCTGTGAACATATGAACATTCTGTTTTACTCCTATGATGTCAAACTTTGCTTGCTCCCCACCCCTTTATTTCCATGCTTTGATTTATTTTTTTGGCTCTCTTTTTGCCTTTATCTTGTCTTCTGACTACTGCTGTCAGATTGTTTTGCTACACAGAATGTTCTTCCCATAGAACCATCTGAAATATTATTCTTCAGCCATTTGGAAAGTCTAGGGACACACAGGTGTTGGTTCAGTCAACTGACCTTAGCTAATGAACCTAGAGCTAACCCATTGCCTTTCACCACATTAAACTATACTTTTTTATGTGATATGACTTCCAAGTTGAACTTAAAATGTGTTTTTAACACTAAAGGCTGTGTTAAGTCCTACAGCCCTGTTGTCCCTGGCATTTTCTCTCATTTTCTTTTTGTTCTTGCCCAGAAGAAACCATTTCAGTTAAATGAAGAAAACAATATCCTGGGATTAACACCTGGCAGTGGTTCATAAGTGTGCAGGTTTTGTTGTGCTTTTTCCACTCTGTTTCATGTGCTGGCTTTTTTTGTGTTGCCTATCTCTGACAAATATTGAGTGAATTTTCTGGCCCTTGGGTAGGTTATGGAAGGGCCCAGTCAGAGACAAAGCCTGCTAACTTTGTGCCTCTTTAGTGATTATTGCAGAGTCATGAGGGGCAGAGGCAATATGACCTGTAGTTGAAAGCTGTCTACAGAGCTTGCAAGTACTTAGCCAGTTCAGTGTACCCTCATTCATGGAGTTGGCCAGTCTTGGGAACAAAAAAGGACATGATCCCATTGTGTTAGAGAGACTGAGAAGAGCAGGTCCTTAGTGAGCAGAAATGCTGCACAATTGCAAGAAACTGACCAGGAATGCCAAAGGATTTTGAGGAAAAGTAGCTGAAGTATTAACTATCTAAATAAAAATAAATCAAATTATAGGGAAACTTTCTTTTGTTAGTAACAAAAAAGAAAGAAAAATTTTTCTTTTAGAGTGATTGTGTTTCAATACATTGATGAAACTTTAAGGGTAGAGAGAAAGAAGTCACTGGTAACATCTAGACAATGAATTTTATTGATAGCTAGACTTAAGTAATTTGAAGGACGGTGTTGTTTATTGCATGTGTGATTAGCAAGTCTCCAGTTTTAAACTTTGTTGAGCAAATCTGAGCTGAGAAGCAAGTTTATTTAGAAGGTACTCTCTTCCTTTCACTGTCCTGAACTGATCCCTGTATTTCTAAAGACTTTTGTATCAAGTCTGTTCCTCTTTTGCATGAATTTTACTGGCATCTGAAAAGAAACTCAAGGTTAAATAGATAATTAAACTCCTATCTGATTAATTTTTAGTCTAAAGGCTGATTGAAACACTTATCTGATCCAGTTATTTCAAGAACTAAAAGAAAGATATAAAAAAAAGAAGACGAGGAGAAACCCTCTTGAATATCTTGAAAATAGGGTCCAATCATCAGGTGTCATCTCTGCCACGAACATTTAGTAACTGATAATTGCTGTAACCAGTGAGCCTCGCAAATATTATCCAGTAAATTTTAATTAACACTCTGGGGACTGAAGAATAGCAGAACAAGCTCATGGGAGACTTTTCCTGAACCAGTGGCAAAGTGCGCTGAGTAATTTTAGATCTGCCTGCCTGTCAAAGTGGATCAGCGTCATCTTGCCACTTATGCTGAAGAAAATGCACCTGCTTCTACATGGAAATAAGGTGCATTATCTGCCAATTTGTGCAGCTTATTTTCACTGTTGCCTGAGTTTGACAAGTGGAAAATATGAATGCATGGATTATTAATTCATAATCCAAGGGAAAAGGAAAAGGTGAAAGAGATCTGTGGGTAAAAAAAATAATGTACTTGGTATTGCAGGACCTACCAGAAGCCTTCTAAATAAACATACCATGGAATTCTACTAAAAGTCTAGAGAGACAAATATCCTTGCAATGTACTTTTAATATCAAAAGAAAATCTAATCACATAGAAAATTCAGCAGCATAAAATGACACGGCTTAAAACAGTACAGACATTGTTTTAATAGCCATAATTTTCTTTAAAGCTCCATAATAATGGGATAGACATTCCACTTTAGTATTCTGAGTCCAATCTTCTGAATATTTAAGCTACAATAAATATTAATTCACGAGATATGGTCAATAGATATGACAATATCTAGCTTTGGCTCTGCTTTCACTACTACCAAGTAATGCAATGGAAATCAGTGAAATCAGAGTACATGATTATAAATTAATCTTCAGGCAGCAAATAACATCATTAGAGTGAAATCATTAACTTCAGTTAATATCCATAAGTCTGTGAAGTATAAAATCCACACACTATGGTTTCAGCAGGACATACTTCCAGCCACTCCTCTTATTTGGGGTATCACTTACTTTGCTTAGAATCTGTGTTTTATCATTTTAGTGATAATGAAAAAATCCTTTTTTGAAGTAGCTTAGTTCAAGAGGTTCTGATATTGATCAGAGTTGTATGTCCACTGCCCTCTAAATGGTTCTTTTGGATATGTCAGTTAGTGAACTTTAACTATTGTACCTATCAAAGGCATTAATTCATTGTCATTAGGTCTCAGAACAAGACGAACCGTAGAAAAAACTGTGCAGTAAGTTATAAATTAAAAATACTGACATGACATCTATACTATAGAAAACTAGGAAGATTCTTTCTCTAGTCTCTTAATATATGACCTGTTATACTGAATGCTACAGCCACAATATTGATAAAGCTACACCAGTATCTTGTGTGGTCATTTATCCAAATGTAAGCATCTTTTGAAGCTACTTTATGGCACAAAGGCATTTAAAAAGTATTTTGTTAATTATGAAATATATATGAAAAGGACATAGAGCAACACATGGTTAAAATTGCTCACTAACTACTATGTCATCATGAACCTTTAATAAATTTAAAATGTTGTATACCCCCCTTAGAACACTGTTTTCTAATGATTTGGAGGTAACTTTAAAAAGGCAATGAGCTGGCATCACTATTCTCTAGGAACAAATCATAATTCCAAATTGATGAGCTTCTCCATACAAATGTACTAGAAATAAAAGCACTGCATACAAAATTAAAGGCATGAGGTTTTTGACATTTTGTCAAACTCTAGCAAAAATAGAATACTAATTCTTCATCATGCGTGATTTTAACAAAAATTTAATAGCAGAATTACGTGATTATGTATAAAAATTTCAAGTCTGAGCTCCATAGAAAGGGAAGTAGATTTTGAATAAATTGAAAAACAAATTTGTTTTATAATATATAAAAAATATATATATTTTAAATCCAGCATATAAGATTTGCTTTTGAACAGAAATATTTCCTGTGGCACACTTTCTTCTTACATATTGTATAAGCTCAGTTAAGAAAAGAAACTTTCCAAAAAAGCTGTCTAGGCTTGAACATTAGGACAAGGGCTTACAAATTAACACTTAATTAATTTCTTGATGGATTGTTTTATTTGTGGCTAAACAGAATTGATTTTTCTATTACGTTCTGTGTTGTGGACTTGGGACAAAAGTGAATAAGCAGTTCTTTAAATAATTATAATGTCTTGATGGATAATAACACATCAATTAAGTGTCACTTAGAAGTTCAAGCATAATTGTTCTACATCTATCTTCTCTCTTTATCATCAATCATTCCAGTATCTTATCTTAAAGATATTTTCTATAGTTCTTCTTAGGAAATGAGAATAAAATTAATGTTCTTGGAAATTTGAAGACTGGCCCAAGGCTATGTAGCGACTCAGCAGTAATACGACCACTATGATTAGCCAGGTATTCTGACTCCCTCTCCATTTAGACATAGCTGTATACCTAAACAAGCCCATTAAAGAAAAAACATGGTAGCAATAAGGGGGATCTTTAAAGTTACTTTATCTATAAAACAACACCTGTAAAAGATACAGAGAACATACGACAAGGCAGGTATTTGGTGCTGTAGAGAAATATTCTGCCTTCTTCTCTCTTTCTGATAGAGGAAGAGACTTGTGTGGAGAGCAATTAATTAAGAAAATTAGTTAAGAAAATTTTCAGCCACTTCCACATCATAATTTTTGAATAATCATCAAGCAGCCTGCTATTTGGATACCAGCAAGAGAGTAAACTAACAAACAAACAAGACATCATTCATTTTTGAGTCATAAAGGAACATGATACTTTTGGAGGAAATCAGCTGGCATGGAGAATTAGAAAATGAGAAGATATATGCTGTTATTGAGACCAGCAATTACTCAGGATTTGGTTTCAAAACATTTAATTTTCTTTTCAACAATTTTCTTTTATCCCTTTTTTGGGATAAAAGCAGAAAATTTATGGATGAGGCCTTCTACAGGCAGTTTGCAGCAACCTCAAAGTCGCAGAGACTGGTTCTTGTGGAAAACTTTAACTACCCTGACATCTGCTGCAGAGCCATCACTCTGAAGCACGAACAGCCCAGCACATCCCTTGAAAGCATTGATTACCCTGTCATGGATAGTGGAGAATCCCACAAGGAATGTTGTAGCCATTTGACCTCACACTCACCTGCAGGGAAGGCCTTGTCGGGAATGGGAAGGTTGGGGGCAGCCTTGGCTGGGTAGTGATCATGAGATTGTGGAGTTCCAAATTGGAACTGAGGAATGAACAAGGCAGCAAGTAAGATTTCAACCATGGACTTTGGGAGAAATAACCTGAGGGATCTCTTCAGGGAATTTTCTTGAAAGAATCCCCTGAGGACAGGCACTGCAGGGAAAAGGGTTGCTTCCTCCAGGCTCAAGAACAGGGCAGACTGATGGGAAAGAAGTTGAACCAAATGGGCAAGACATATCTGTGGATTAATTGAGAACTGTCATTCCTCAAGTGCAAGCAGAAAACACGGATGAGAAATAAGCAGGGTCAGGCCACTTGACTAAAGGACCTGGGCCTTTTCAGCCTTGGGAAGAGAAGACAGAGAGTGGACCTCATAATTGTATGCAAATATCTGAAGGGATGGTGCTAGGGATGGATCCAGGCTCCTCTCAGTTGTGCCAAGCAATAGGATAAAAGACAATTGGCTGAAACTGATGCATAGGAAGTTCCATCTGAATATGAGGAAGAACATCTTTACTGTACAGGTGACTGACCACTGAAACTGACTTTCCAGAGAGGAGTCTCCCAGACTGGGGATATTCAATAACCTTCTGGATGCAATTCTTGGCCACATGCTCTAGGGTGACTCTGTGCTTGAGTAGGGATGTTGGACCAGATGGCCCACTGTGGTTCCTTCCAACCTTACCTATTCTGTGATACTGTAATTCTGTGACTTTCCCCATGTGAACACTTGCTGGCTGTGATCAATGAAAGTGTTGTCTCTAAAGTGTTTTCTCAGTAACTCCTAGAAAAACCTTCACAGGGGTTTTTACCAGGTGCTCAAGTGAGACTGACAGGCCTGTAGTTCCCAGGGTCTTCCTTTGTTCTCTTCATGGAAACTGAGACAACATTTACCAGCTTCAAGTTCACTCAAACCTCTCCAGACTCCTCAGACTAACTGGCAAATGTTGAGATCCTGGGAAGATATTTGCCAGATCTTTCAGTACACTGGAAGTAATCCCATCTGGACCCATAGATTAATGTCCATCTATCTGGAGCAGAAATTCAGAGTCAGCTGTGAGTTTATTATGTCTGCAATCAGTCTTCTACACAGGGCTGCAAAGACTGAACGTGCTAAAGACAGAGTCAGGAAGACATGAAGTGGCACTGTTTTTTTTATGTCCCATTTTTCAGGTGACCAACCTCCTTGAGTAATGTTACCTCTGTTGATCACTGTTACCTCTGTTCTCCTTTTCTGTTAATGTATTTAACTCTTTTCATTGTTCTTCACAGCACTGGTCAGCTCAAACAGTAGACCTTTAGACATTTGCCTGCACAAATTTTGTCCCTACAGCATGGAAGAACATCTCTTTAGCCTTCCTATGTCATCTATCCTTGCTCCATACACTTTCCATTTCTGCCTAAGTTCTAGCAAAAGATTTTCACTGAGCTAAGGCAGCTCTCTGCCTCACATGCTTGACTTCCAACACTTTCAGATTGTCTGCTTCTATGCTCTAAAGAGATGGGTTTTAAAAATGACCAGCATTTGTGGGCTCCAATACCTTCAAAACAGATTCCCATGGAACATGAAACTTCTTCAGCTCTCCCCATATCTTGGGGAAAAAGGCTGAAGTTTGCTGGCAGTTTTTCTCCTACTGCCAATAATTTGAAACTCAAATACCGCATGGTCACTGTGACCAAGCCACCAGCCACCATTCCACCCACTCTTTTTTTTTTTTTTTGCTGCTTACAAACAAAATATCTAGCAGGGCATCTTTCCTGCATATCAGGCCAACTACAGAAACTTATACTACCTGTATAAGTTTCTTACAATAAGCTGTCTCTCATCCCTGTTCTAAAGGGGGAAACCAACTTTAGTTATTAGACTAAATATGTTCATACTCAATAGTGCCTTTTAAATGAAAGTTTTGCAGCACATTGTACCGGTCTATCTAAAAGGTATTTCAGTGTTAAGAGTACATGCTAGAAATATCATTGCTTTAAGAAATGGAATTAATCACTGTTATTACATAGGCACAGATTGATATACTTATTTATTTGAAGTCTTTATTTCTTCCTGAAGGATGACATTATCTTCCATAGAGGTAAACAACAATTCCATATCTATTCATTGAATTTTGCAAATTTATAAATGATAGGAGAAAAAAAGGCCTGGCAGTTATCCATCCTCATGAATCTTCAGAGGTCTTAGATCTGTTCTTCACCTGCATATTCTTTTAAGGCTCATATTCTCAGAAGTATCTTTGTATGGCACATTAGCATTTTAGCTCAGAACATGAACATGGTTTTAAAATAGATCTAATCTTTCCACTGATTTTCTTTTAGTCTTGGACTACATGAACAGTGTTACTTTTCTACAAAGGAAAATCAGAAGCATGTCAAAAATGGTGCAAGTGCCATTGACTGTTCATCTCACAGAATAAGACTATAGCTAATCGGAAGCAATTCCTTGTAAAACATCTGTGGTCTGAATGTTAGATCCATGCTGTAGAGATCTGCTGCTTTAATGCTGTTTTACTTGTTAGTGTAGATAGAGACTTTGAAATTCTTCAGAATTTCAGAATGTGGATGGGAAGAGAGTTATACCTAGTTAATGCCAGTCACTCACATTTTTGTTTTAGCTGTACCTTTCTCATATTGACAAAGGTCAATTTAAGAAGAAAGTGAAAAAATTAAAAAACCCCATGTACTTTCAAAATCTCTACTTTTGGACTTAAACAATATGTTAATATCCTCCATCTTTGAAGTGCAATATTACATCTCTTCCAATGTTTTTGTTTGTTTTAGAGTGAAAGATTCTTACAGCATAACTTCTCTTCCTAGTATTTTATGCTTCTCGTTGTACTACAATAAATTCGTCACAACTAGTGTCCTGAAGATTAATCTTTGGAGAAATGACAAGGAGTCCATCCTCCAAGAGACTAGAGGGCAGCCTGTGTCAGGTAGGGATATGTTTAGGCATAGAGGTCCTCAGGTATGAAGATTTCTGCACTATCAGTTGAAGCTTTGCCTTCATACTGAGACTGCCTGAGCCCAGACTCAGCTTGTCTAGGCATAAGGAAACTCAGGAGCCAAAATGAAATGTAACTATCTGGAGATGAGTAACTGCAGCTTGTGACCAGTTTGGTTGCAATATATGTCAGAGCTTTCAACCAAACTGTATTGGTGAGAACAGAGAGGAAATTTTGACACTGATTTCTCAATGCAGTGTTACAGTGAGACTTGAATTTGAATGTTCTGTCAAAGAAAAGCTAAAAGCATGGCCAGGACTAACACAGTTGGTAATCTCAGCTGCTTGTCATCCCCCGTACATTTGGAGCACATACAGTATGGAACTTAGCACTGACAGAGCCTCTGTGATTGACAAGAGAATTGCTCTGTCTTCTGGAAATGTACAACATAGAAGGCTTTTCCAGATGAATTATTCATTCAAAGCTTCCACCAACAAGAAACAAGTTGCCTTTGATTCAGGCAAGATTGTGATGAGTAGGATGATGTTGATAATATTGAATACAAAGAGGTATGATGATAAAAACCCTGAAAGTAGTGTGAGGGTTGCATTTTCTAAATAAATTCAAAGCTACTTTAAAAAAACCCCAAGCAATACAAATAATGGAAAATTGTAAATACATTAAGAGAACAGCATTTTTGAAATTGATGTTAGTAAGTTTGCAGTATATTTTAAAAGAAAGAATGAAGAACTCTAAAACATTACTCTAAAATAAAAAAAACCTCTTTAAAAAAATAGCAGTGCTAATTGCATTAAGAATTAGAGAGCCTTTATTGCCCTGCTCTTGGGACCTTTAAAAGTAAAGAAAATTTATTTCCTCCCTCAAAAAACAAAGGACACAACTGTTAATGTAATTTCTCCTGGGGTCAGGAAGTTATACAATACTTAGTTTTATAGAAAAGTGGTACATTTTCTTTCCATAGTCCTCAGTTCAAGACATACTGCTGTCTATCCCTTTTCAGTAAGTAATACTAAGCATCAATTTTGACTTCTAATTTTGAGAATGGTTTTCCAGAAAGAGCTTAAACATATAATAATATAGTACTACCACTGTTCTGCATTTCCAAAGGGAACACACTAATAGGTCCAAAACTACACTGAATATTTTATTAACTGCGACAAAAAGAATCCAACTTGCAGCATGGATAGATGAAAAATCTCAGAATCTAATCAGTGTCACACAATGAAATGAAACATTCACCTGTCACACAGCACCAGCCAGATAGCTCTGGATAGGCTTTGACACCTCCTTTGTAGAAAACAAATTTTTCACAGGAAGTCAAAATCAATTTCTTCCAGAGTGTGAGCACCCTGGGTTTGTCAGTCTACCTGGCACACTGAGAATTTTAAACTAACTGAAATTTTGTGGCAAAGTCAGAAGATAAGTGGGTTTTTTTGTGTGTGTTTGCTTTTTTGTGGTTTTTGTTTGTTTGTTTTTGTTTGTTTTTCATACAGTTTTAATGGGATAGGGATACAAAATCCTGCATAATACATGATAATATTTGCCACGTATCTTACATGATTACTTTTTAATCTGTGAGAAGTATGAAAATTTAGGCATCTATCTTAGTTTATAATATTCTAAAGTGTATGGGAATGAAGAGTAGCATATTTTTGTAGCTATATGTGTTTTTCATACTGTTGAATGAAGAACACTAAATTTTAAAATGAATTGACAAACTTATGGTTTTTTTACTATGTGTTAAATGCTTATTTAACTGCCCTTTGGATGGCATTGTTGCCCTCAAGCTACTATTTTACTGGATCATTGCTAAATCTCTGAAATAGAAGAAGACAAAAAAGAAAAACACATTGAATTTAGTGAGAGAAAGAGGACAACATAACCTATTAATTAAGAAAATAAATTCAAAAATTATTTCATCGAATACACAGAAAAAAATCCAAAAAGGATGAGACCAATCATATGTAACCAACCATATGCAACCAATAAAGTTATTGTTATTGATGTGATTCATATCATAGACATTTAAAACATAAGATATATAATTTGTTTTTCAGACATCTAGTTTTAAGTGTTCAGCTTATAAAATTTGGTGATAGTCAGTTCCCTGAAAAGTAATCCATCCAAGTCTTTGATCAACTTTAACACATGAAGTCGCAATATTTGCAGTACCTCAAGTCTGTGAAATATTACACTTCAAAATTACAGTGTAGGCTACTTTAGCAAAACAGAGAAATCCAAATTGCTCCTAATAAAGAACACTGTGAGTATTTTTGGTAATAATAGGAGGTGCCTTGGAGTTAAAAGTTTGAGATGTCCTTTTTAATTTCTCCCAAATTTTTAGCACAATGGAAAATTTAGAATACATAGGTAAAACTACATTTTGCTCTTGAAGTTCTGGGATTCATTATGATCTATTTCATCCATTTGTAGACTCAAAATACACCTTATAACTCTATTTGAATTCTCTATGTAGATTTCTATACTTTAGAAGGCCGATTTAGATAAGTTTCGTAAATGATCACATATGCAGAGAGAACACAAGCTTTAGAACATCAGTTTGTACAATCAGTACAGTACAGAGTCCTATGCTATGAAATTCATTCTCCTTTCTATGGAAAACAGCAATTAATTTGTTTCTATATGTAAAAGTTAAACTATTCTGAAGAGCAGTAAATCAACACTTCCTCCTCCACTGAATTTCAAGAAGTTCATTTTATTTTAAATGAGCTTATCCATTGCTGAGATTCAGAAGGTTATATATTTTGACCAGCATACTGTAGGGTAGATATTAGTTTTGTCTGTATGCAATTTGCCTACCTGTGTTCTTTAACCATTTGCTTTGCCTAATTTTAGAAAAAATGCATTAGTATGGAATGCATGCTTAATTCATTCCTACTTGTATTGGAGGTCTGGATAAGTAAAAATAGTGGTTCTTATTTATGTCTCTTCTTCTCTATCAACAGATTAGTTCCATTTCATATAGATGAATGTGACAAATAATATAATTCACATTGGTCTAGTAGTCACAGAATATGGATTTGACTAGATTTAGCACTACTTCTAACACATAGGTCCAGTCCTGCATTTTAGAGAGATTATTCTCCAGAGAATCACTAGGCACATTAGTTAAGAATGTGTTATCAGGTGGCTAACTAAACTGAGATTGGCGAATGAATTATGATTTTAAGGGATTGGAAGTGTGTAAGCCAAGTTCATTTTTCCTTGACTTTGTTTTAGTAAACTCACTTGCAATATATGTGTAACATTTCAGTGCTGCCCTGGCACCAGGAAATGCAAACAATTGATTTGTTGGTGACATATTACAGTATTTATAACAATGCTACCTTTTCCCCCTCTCTCTCTCTTTTATTTTTTTAAAGGGAAAATTATAAATAAGGGACACCATTCATGTTTCTCAATATATCTTTTTAGATGGCTCTGTATAATAATCTTGAATAAAAATTAAGAATACTGAGGCAATCTTTCAATTTAAAAAGGACATTCTACATTACATGTTTTTCACAAATAATATTTTGTTTCTATGTCCGTAATGCTTCTTTACTCTGATTTATTTGGTTTTTGGATTTACAGATGCTTTATGATTTAAGCATGATATCCCTTTTGTTATTTACATTTTTATCCTTAAACTTTTGAAATTATAGGCATTATAAACAACTTTTCTAGAAACCCCTTTTCCAAGACCTATGGATGGATGATAAAGGCCCATTTCCTTCCACTGTTATTCTGTAATAGGTTTAAATCTCAGTCAGGGAGAAAAAAAAGTATGTGTTTTTAACTAATACCATGTCATCTCTTTAATCATGCTGATTCTGAATAATTCACCCACTGTGGAAGTTCCAGGGCGAGAATCTATAGCTCTATCTCTCACTGGGGGTAGTTTATTATTACTGAGTCTGACAGCAGAAAGCCCTGGCAGGTTAATTGCTGCAGCAAGACTAGCTGGGAGTTTGCTGTTGATATATAGTGACTAAAGGGAGTGAAGGAGATTGACTGTGCCTGTTACAGCACAAATATCTTCATGCGCCTCAGGTTCCTCACAAAGATATGAGAAATAAATGTTCGCTCTTCATTTTCTGTCTGCACAATACAAATAGCCTTGGGCTGAACATGGCAACCACAGCATACAGAATACATATAAAAAAGAGGAAATTTGCAAATTAACATTATTACAAACATTCCTGCCTGAAAGTGCTGAAAATCAATTTCAATATAGTTTGCATTTTAATGAGGTGCCAAAGAGATAAATCAGTTGTGTTTGAGGAATACTTGGCTGGCAATGATGTTTTCTGATCATATCGTGTCTTAACTAATACTAGATTAAGTAAAACCACTGTTAATTGAAGGCAAGGGAAATGTTACTGCTAGTTAATGAAGTAAACTCTGGCTGGTCATACAGAGCCATTAATCGAGCTCAGACAGCCATTTCCCAGGAACAGCTTCTCCCTTCTTCCGTTTTGTAAAAGAGCAGTATTTTAAATTACTGTACTCAGCTGTTTGGTTCTTTCATGTAGAAGAACAAATATAAATTTTTCCATTAAACAGAGTCTGCTGATAATGTTTTTGGCTTCCACATATCAAGAGAATAAACAATCAATAACTGTCTTTTTCTTCAAACAAATCCCCATTTACAAAGAAGAAAGTATCATTTCAACACTGCTTTCAGAGGGTCTTTTTGCAGTGTGCTTTCCCTGGAGTCCAGGAAACTGACCTGTTTCCACTTGTTTATAATTCTCTATAACTGTACTTCACTGCCCCGCAGATCAACTCTGCTCTTTATTGTGGTAATGAAAGCCACCAAGGAAATTCCTTTTCTGAAGGTGTTTCAATGAGAAATATCAACTCTCAAATGTCAGATCACTATGCAAAACACAAAATATGGCCCAGTTTTTCTTCCATTTCATAGCACTTGTGCACCAGTGTGACTCTACTGGCTTCCACTGAGGTTTTCATCTCTAATGTCAATGTAAGGAAGAGATTCAAATCCACCCTAAAGAACAAGGCACAATTTCTTATTTCCACAGAAAAGTCCATGACACTGTACTATGTTTTAGAGCTCCACAGAACAAAACAGAAACTGATTGTCAGAGGTCATTTGAGGAGGTGTAGGGTCAGATACAGAATGATAGATGCTAAGCCTTTTGCAACTGTGCATCTATTTTAAAAATATTTGCTTTTAAATACAGTGAAGCCATTGTTAATCATTCTTCTATGCTTCATTTGTTTCCATTTCACCATTCAATGAAATACAGGAAGCATGTAAGTCAGAGGAACAAAAGATGTTGTGACACTAGAAGTTAGATGTGTGAGAGGAAGTCTGAGCTGCAAGGAATCTGCCTAGGCAAAAATTACTGCAGTTGTGTGACCAATGAGAAAGAAATTTAGGAAAAAGTTTAATAACTTTCCTCACCCTTGGTAAGCCATATACATCCATCCAGCCTATCCCTTTCAAATAAACAATTAATTGCTGCTTTTTTGAGTAGAATTTACTGCAATTTTCTCTTTAATTAACGTCTATATTCTCATTTTTTCTCTTGTCCTGAATGCCCTCTCCTTTAGGACCTAAAGACTCTTTCAGGATCTCTCATTTCTCATTTTTGTATTGTGATTTTGAGGAGAGGGGGAGGGTAGGCAGTCATTTCACCTGAGCTGGACTGAGCTCACCTCTTTGTGTTTCACTACTGGTGGTATCTGACCTCCAAAAGAATAAGAAGGTACCACTGGTAAAGTTAAACATGATGCAAAACAGCATCAGAGGCTTTTAGTGCAATCCTCTTTCAGATAATTATGTCCATTTTCTGTTGATGCAAAGTGACATTACGAAAGATGTTTTTACTGCTCATTTCTGCACTTTTCATCATTTGAGAACAGAAACAGATTAGGTGTTCCCTTCCTTATAATAATGAGATGACTTAAATAATTCTTTAAAACATTTTCTTCAACTTGTACTGCTAGAACCCTTGCAACAATTTGTACACTATCAAAGTGCTCTCTTGTGACATTAGCATGCTTAATACACTTTTGATATTCACAAAAGCCCCACACTTCACCTATGTCTGCACATTGTGAATAATCTAAACACATATGAAGGGGAACAAGGTATAAGCATGGCTTTTGCAAATGGAGAAATCAATCACTTTAAAATATCACAACCAATTTTAATTGCAATAACACCATCAATAGCAAAACAAAACAAAAAGAATGAAAACCTTCCACATTAAAACCTGATGTCCTAACTCAACTTATTTTCATAGTAAAATTTTACATATTTCAGTCTTGAATAATTTCTGGTGTATGGTCAACTAGTTTTCCTGCATGTAGGAACAGAATAATATTGGGAAAATTGTAATAAATGGTGGCAGATCCAAAGACATGCGTGACAGCTGAATTTCTTCTTGTCCTAAAACTGATGTAAAGCTCATAGGGCAGACAAACCATCTTTCTTCACTCTGTACTTATCCTTTATCTTTAGGGCACTCTGGAGGGCAGAGGAATGCTAGTGATCATTATATAACAATTTTATATTTCTTTTCTATTGCCCTGGACTCTTATAAGGGCATACACCTCTGTGTTCCTTCATGAGTTAGAGGCCTTCCTGCTTTCTAAGTGTTGTGAGCCTTGACACAGTTCCCCCAGTCTCCTGTGTTAAAAATGTGTTTATTTCCCCTACATAAAATTTCATGCTGTAATTTCTATAACAGAAATGATGCTTGAACTTGACAATGCTGTGGGTATTAATATTTTAGGTGACATATTAAATTATATTAAGGGAATAATTAGACTATTCAAAGTCAAATCAAAGTAATGATATTGCACATTTGTGATTTAAAAGTTATTTTTAAAAACTTATGTCACATAAAATATCCTGGTAACTTAAAATTTTGATTATTCCATTGGATCAGGATCCTTCAGAATAATGTAAATTTACAGCAGCTAAAAAGTGTTTATGGATAGTGGAATGTGATAAATTTAACTCAACCCCCAAACCATTAACCCATATAATACCATGTGTAAATTCTCAGGAAAAATACTAATGATCAAAGATATTTAGCTTTTAGCAAAACATCTACTGATCATTTTCCTTTTTTAAAACAGAGGCTAAAAAGCAAACAGTAAAAGCACGCTATTCTGCTTTTCATAATCTGTACGTATCTTCATGAGCAGAGTTTATTTGCTTATAATGGGTAAAAAGAAATCCAGATTTCACTGAATTAAATGGGATTAAGATTTGGTTCTGTGTCCATAAAATAAAGTGGGGCTGAGATTACTCCATATCTAAAATTCTAGATATGTGGCATCTTTAAAGTAGGAGCCTCAATTGCTTCTAGCATGATTTCATAGCAAAAGAATAAAGCAGATGAGTAGGTGATGAGTTCTGTATTAAGAACTAATATACTCAACTACATAATTTCTAGTACTAATTTCTAATGAACACAGACAAATTTCACCATGCAAAAGAGCAACCTGCTTTATTTCAAGAGTTTCCTAATGAAAGCAGAGATTGTATTTAACAACAAAAGAAAGATTAGAAAGCATAGTCTTACTATAGCATGTTAGGCTTGTGGTAATAAGATTACAGAATTAAGCCCTTAGGAAATGACTCAGAAAATTAATTAAAATTGCTTATAAATCATGCTGGCTTGATGTCCTAATGGCAATACGCTGTGCAATGACACATCAGAGACATTAGTTTGATGTCTCTGCTCCAGTCTCCCTCACTCCTTGAGGCAGTGAGAGCTAGCAGTATTGTGAAAACAGAATATTTAGTTGAAGCAATTGTAGGGACAAGAGAATTAAGTCTTAGGTGACATAGGAGTGATCCTTGCAATTGATTAAAGAGTGACATTGACCTCCTTCAAGCTGGAATCTTCTGTAGCATGAGACCACTATGGGGATATTATATAAAATAAGGAAAAAAGAACTTCCAGGCTGGGGTTTGTAAGAAGTGGGAGGGCTTGTTTGCTTTTCAGAGAACTGTGATGCAAAAAAAGGATAAAGAAGGCACCTCGCTGTCTTTCTCTTTGGGGAAAAAAAAAAAAAAGGCAAATGTTTTTATAAGCATAATGAGGATGAGGGATAAATTAGCTAATGTAAATATTGTTTACATTTCTCACAGCAACTGTGTTGCTTTAAAAATAATTTATTTCCTGGAAGACAGGGTGGATTGCTCTTACATGTAGCAATTTTCAAATGTTTTTACCATAAAAATACATCTAGGTTATTTCTGTTCTCCTCCATATCTAGAAACACCTGCCAAATGCAAGCAGATTACCTCTAGAAGGCTGTTCAAAGCTCTGCATAGTGAACCTGACAGAAATCTGCCTGAAAGATGCTTCAGTAGGTCACATGCCCATTTTAGGACAGCTCTATCCTTTCAGAGCTACAATTTACTTTTCTAAAAGTACTTGAATGTCAGGAGGGGCATGCTAACAGCTCCTGGATGCCTATTTAAACCAGTTTAGAACATTTACTTTTGAATTCAGAAGGAAACAACTTTGCCACTTCCCTGGCAATCAGATTGATGGATGTGTAGATAATCACCTCAATCCTGATGAACTTGAAATGAGTTTTCCTGTGACATACAGAGAACTAAGCTCAGGAAATAACTGACAAGATAATTAATATGCTCTACCACTGTTCATTTAGGAATGATCAACATCTTTCCTGTTGCAACTGTACATATTCAATCTTTGACCATAAAGCACATGACTTTTCTCTGTTTTTTCACCTATTGTCATGGAAAATCCAAAATGTTATGGTAAATCCATACCTATCTGTGCTATGCCGTATGCCAAAAATTGTTAGCTATCTAGAAATGGGGTAGTGGAGTGGGCCGGCCCCAGGGTTCCTTTTTAAGGTCGGGAGCATTCAGATAGAAGCTCTCTTGCTCTTGCCTTTTCATTCTTACAGGGAAAACTGACATAGTGCAAGGCAGAAGCCTCCTTTTGTTTCCTTTGGGGCTCCTGAAGAGGTTGCTTCGCACAGATCTCCAAGCAGCAATAGCAGCAACCCAAGAAGCTGCATTCCACAACCCAGCTGTGTTTCGGAGGGAACCTCCCAGTCTGCAGAGCTGAGCAAGAGCCAGTCGGGGACAGGCCACCATTCTTTGGTGCTCACTGAGGATGTTTCATCTTCCTGCACTGGGCAGTGACCCGAGGGAGCAGCAGGGGCCAGGGGAGCCCAGCGGGCAGCAGGAGGGGCAGCACTGACCTCACCCACTCACGGCCACAAGGATCAGCCAGGCTGGCTCTGCTGGGCTGCAGCTCCCAGGCCATGCCAGCACCCTCCTTCTGCCACCAGAATGCCTTCATAAGCCCCTGTGGCTGAAGGCTGAGCTGAGTGGGTCTTGTCTGTCATTTCTTTGCCTTTGCTGCCCAGATCATGAAGTCCTCTGCGGAGGGTGCCTGTGGTGTTTGTGAGGGTCCCCAGGACGAGGGAAGACATGAATCTGACTCCATGTCTTAGAAAGCTGATTTATTATTTTATGATATATAATATAAAAGAATGCTATACTAAAATTATACTAAAGAAAGAGAAAGGATACATCAGAAGGCTTAAAAAGAATAAATAATAAAACCTGTGACTGGCTCAAAGAGTTCAACACAGCTAGCTGCGATTAGTCATTAAGTTAAAACAATTCACATGTTTAGATAAACAATCTCTAGACTACATTCCAGGGCAGCAAAACATGGAGAAGCTTAAGTTTCTCATCTTCCTTGAAGAAGAAATCCTGGGAATGAGATTTTTCAAAAAATGTCATTGTAACAGGTGCCATCTGGGGGAGGGGTTTCTCTGCCGTATTTTTTCTCTTTGTCTGGCAGGCTCTCTGGAGATCTGAGAGATTTAGAAAATTTGTAACTAGTTATCCTCCCTATTATTTTTTGCCTGTTGCTGTTTTAATTTTTTGTAAACTTTTTTAATTTTTTGTAATTTTTTTTTTCATTTATATCTACTGACATTTATCTCTCTTTTTTGAATGAAAAGGAAGTGGTTAAAACTTACAGAAGTAGTTAAAACTTAAAGGGGAGGGAATTAATTTTGGAGTGTCTGCCCCTTAAATTGTCCTAAACCAAGACACCAGTCTGTAAAGGTCCTTCTTAAAATCCAGACCCTTGAGCCTTCCCAGTGCAATCACAATTTCAGCCCATGACTAGAATTTTAATCATAATATCTTGCCCTGATAACAGAACTATTTTCAGTGGAGTCCTTAAAAATATTAGAAATGTTAGTCTTTATTCATCAGAGAGTTTAGCATCAACCTGTATTATTTTCACTGGGTTTTTTGGAACATGCTGTTGAAAAATTTGAAGACAGATCTGCAGTGTTAGCTGTAATTGTGTGCTCAGCACACAAACCTTATTATGATTGAACACAAAGTCTCTGGAATTAAAAAAAAAATGGTAAAATTCTTGCTATTTACAAAACTCAGATTGCAGAAAGCATTTTGTGAAAAACCAGGCAAATAAACAGATAGTGTGAGACCTTCACATGAGATGCAGAACCATAATAAAACATCACTGTTCTAGCCACAGGGTGCTTTGACACATATTTGACACTATAAGGGATGGACACAAACTTCTCAGGAAGGGAATGGTAGGAAGGAGGGTCTTTCTTCATGTGAAGGGTCTTTCTTCATGAGAAGGGTCTTTCTTCTTCTACATCCTCACGCTGTAAAACATAAGTGTCCTGGGCTAAGTCATGGAATAAGAATTAGGTTGACTAAGACTATGAGCATTAGAATAATAAGATAGAAAAGGAAGGTTTGTTTTGAGGTGAGATTTTGTTACCAACAGCCCTATCAAATGAAGAAGTAGACAAAGTTCCATTTTCAGTGACTGAAGGAAGTCTCTGTATCATTATTCCCTGGTTTAGAGGAGACATTAACCTCCCTGACATCTGCTGCAAGGTCAGTTCATTGGGACACAAGTAAAAGAGGGGATGAGGGTGTTACAGAGTTCTGAGAAAACTGCGTGTTTGCTGGATGAAATGGGAAATGGCACAAGCTCTACTGGACCCAATACCTGCACAAAAGGAAGAACCAGCTGGGGATGGTACAGTCAATGTAGCAACCATGGTACTCAGGAGAAAATGAAGATGACTTGGGAGACTGGCTTGCGTAAAGGTGGAACATGTAACTCAGGTTAAGTACCAAATAGGAATTGTAAAAAAGGAGTTGTGAGAACAAGCTACGAAGGAGTATTGTATGCAGGATTACTGTTAGGAAACACAAGACTCTCCTTTGAGTCTCAACATGAAAAAACTTCTATCCCTGCACTAGCAGTGAAAGAGTACACAATGAAAATGTGGACCCACAAGGACTGATTTCATCTAGTGAAAATAGCTGGAAATAGATAAAGTACAGGTACTCAATATTTTTGCCTTAGTCTTTACCAGCAAAGTTTCAGGTCTTTGTGCCTAAAGGCAGGGTTCATGCAGGAGAGGAGCTGTCAAATTTAGTGAAAAGCAAGTCCAGAATCTAGTCAACAGAATGAGGTTTCATAAAACCATAAAATGTTTAAGATTGGAAGAGACCTTACAGATCCATTCAGTTCCAACCTCCCGCCATGGGCAGGGATGCCATCTACCAAATCAGGGTTGCTCAGGGTTATAGCCAGCCTGGTATTGAATGCTTCCATGGATGTGGCATCCACCTTTACTCTGCCTAACTAATTCCAGTGCCTCATTATTCACTGAGTAACGAACTTCCTCAAATCTAATTTAAATCTATTCTCTCTTAGTTTAAAACCATTCCTCCTTACCCTATCACTACCTGTAAAAAGTTTCTCTCCCACATTTTTGCAAGACGCCTACTGAAAGGCTGCAATAAAGTCTTGCTGGAGCCTTCTCTTCTCCAGGCTGTAAAACAACTCAGCCTGTCTTCACAGGAGAAATTCTCCAGCTCTCAGATACTCTTTATTGCTCTCCTCTGGACCTATGCCATCAGATAAGCAGCTTTCTTGGGCTGAGGATCCCTGAGGATCCCTGAGGATCCCTGAAGATGTACTGTTCCAGGTGAGGTCTTATGAAAGCAGATTAAAGGGAACAAATCATCTCCCTAGTCCAGCATGCTGGCCATGCTGCTTTTGATACAGCCCAGGATGTACTTTGCTTTCTGTGCTGCAAGTAAACATTGTCTTCTCATTTTCTTGTGCCTCAAAAAAACTTCCACTTCCCAAGTAATTGTCCACATGGCTGCTCTCAACAAGTTCATCTCCAAGTCTATATTCAGGTATGGGATCACTCTGACCAAGGTGCGCTTGGCTTATTGAACTAGATGAGGGTCTCGTGAACCCACTTTTGATTTTGTCTGCCCCCTTCAATGGCATCCTACCCTTCTTTTGTGTCAGCCTTGTGTCATTTGCAATCTTGTTGATGTAACACTTGATCCCTATCTATGCCATTGATGAAGATATTAAAGGGTGCCAGTTCCAAAATGTTGAGGGACACCACTTGTCAGCAGCCTCCACCTACAAACAGAGCCAGTGCACAACCCTGTGCCTGCATCCATCCAGCCAGTTCCTTACTCACCAAACTGTCCACCCTTCAAATGCATATCTCTCCAATCTGGAGAAGAGGATCAACATGTGGGACCATGTTGAAGGCCTAACAGAGCACTAGGTGGATGACATTGCTAAGTCTTCCCATGTTGCCATCACTCCACTATAGAAAGCCACAAGACTGGTCAGGCACAATTTATCCTTAGTGCAGCCATGCTGACTATCTCGGATCACCTACTTGTCCTGTATGTGCCTAGAGGTTTGCACTTGAAGATGATGAAGGAGGTGTCTAATGTTCCTTCAAAGCTTATCCCTATCATCTTTGAAATATCATGGAAATGGGGGAAATTTTGTGACACCGAGAGAAGGACAAATATTGTCTTTGAAACATAGTAAAAGAGTGATCCAAAGAAGTCCAAACTTGTCAGTCTTGCTTCAGCCTCTGAGAAAATCATGGACTGAACCCATTTGGAGTCCATTTCTGGGTACATGGAAAAGAGGATGTTTGGGAAATCAGCCTGAAGGTACCACGTTTAAATCATGCCTGAACGTCTAATTTCCTTCAGTAATGAAATTACTGTACTTGCAGATGATGGAAGAATGGTAGATGCAATCTATTCACCTGTAGGAATGCTTTCAGCACAGTCACCACAACATCCTTAATTACATATTGAAGTGTTGGAGTCTATATGGAAGGCCAAGTAGATGACTGGAAAACTGATTTCAACATTAGGCTCAAAAAGTAGAAATTAATAATTTGATCTCTGTGTGGAGTCTGGCTTCAAGTGGACAGCTGCAAGGTTCTGTTCTGGGGCCAGCAGAGTGCACTGTCAGTGAGTTTGTGGATATCAGCCTTGGGGAAACACAGTTGGAGGCAGGGTTGGCATTCAGAGGCATCTAGGTTGGTTATATGATTGGGCCACACAGAATCTGATGAAATTCAACAATGGCACAGGTTGAGCCTTGGACAGGCAGAGCCCCTGACAGTGACACATGCTGGAGATGGTTCAGCTAGTGAGAACCTCTATGAAGATGGATTGGAAACCGTGGGGAGCACCAAGGTGAGTAGGGGCCAGCTGTGCCCCCAGGCAGTAACAAAGGGCCAGCAGTGCATTTTCTGTGTGAAAAGTGACATGAGGTTCAGGCTGGTGATTATCTCCATCTTCTCAGCACTTAATAATGCAGCATCTACATCTAAAAGCAGCAACCAATTTGGGGCCACCTACTACAAGAAAAATGTCCAGAAACAGAAACAAGTTTGGCAGAAGGCAACCAGGATGGTCAATGGCTGGAGTATTTAACCTGCCAGCAGAATTTGTGGAACTAATGTTTGTTCACCTTGGAGGAGGAACAGACCGACAAGCAATCTTTCAGCTCTTACACAGAGATGAACAAGGAGTTGGGGTAAGAAAAAGAGGCTACAGTTACAGATGAGAGCATATTTTTCCCCATGGGACTAATTAAATGATGGAACTGCATGCCCAAACAGACTGAGAAATTTTTGTCCTTAGTTTTCAGGACCCAGTTGGATAATGCACTGAGCAATCCTTCCTGAATTCAAACACAGACCCTGTTTATAGCAGGTAGCTGGATTATAGGTCTCCTGAGGTCCTTTCCAGCTTGAATGATTCTGAGAATATAGCACTTTACTTGTAAAAGAGCATTAAAATTGTACATTGCTAGGAGTTAGAAACAAAATATTTACACAAATTGTTGATGCATCTCCAAATATCTTTAAAAGTCTTCTTAACTACTAGGGGGAAAGGGGAGGGCTAGAACAGCAGTACAGTTATTTTAATGTGAATCAAAATAATCAAACTTGTGTGGCAATGTCACAAAAAATGGCATTCTGATGAATGTGTTATCATATCACACAATCTAACATTAGCATATAGTGACCCAATGACATGATAAAATGCAATTTTAGGGCAGCAATTCTTTATTTGACAGCCTGCCATTCCCATCTTTCTTTGGAAATAAAAATACAAGGAACAAGACTTTTCTTGAGACTTTGACACCTTACTTTCTCCAGTCACAGCCAGTGGTATTTACAAAAAAAAAAAAAAAAACAAAAAAAAAAAAAAAAACAAAACAACAAAAAAGCTTTAATTGTGAAAGATTTATTTTACATTGCTGAATTTTACAGGTTTAATAGTGGTATTGACATTAGTAACTAGTTTCCTTGGTAATTCTGAAATTCAAAGTTCAGTTCTAATTTTCAAATATAATCCTAAAATACCCATAAAGATAGTATGTTTACAATGATTTTAACATCTGTTGATTTAAATGCCAGCATCATTCTAAGTCAGATTTAAAAGGTTTTCACAAAATTAGGGAATAATCTCCAAATTTTACTCATGCATTAGAAAAGTTGAGTGCTAGCCACTAGACATAAATAGATTTGAAGCCACTGTGTCTTCAGTAACCTTTACATTGTAAGAATTCAAATTTAAGTGCAATGCTAAAGTAAAAATTTAGATTGGTACCTTCATCATTATTAATTTTTGAACAAAAGGCAAAACTGTGTGTGAACTTACTTGGTGCATTCAGGATGTAAGACTGTAATATTAAAAGGTTTCCTGTCAATGCTAACATATGTGTGAAGTTTGCTGTTATTTTTCAGGCCTTTAAGGGTATGGAATATACCCTGGCTCAATACAGTTGAGTTAAAGTGTGATTTAGGATCTCAAAAGCATCACATAAATTAGCTGTTTTCTGTTTGCAGATATTAAAAGCATTGTCAGAAACAAAAATAATTAAAGCATAATATTAGAGGAATAGTGAAAAAAAGGATATTAAATAGGAATTGTGTGAAGAAAATGAATATTTTTATTTTTTCATTTACATTTTACTGCTTCAAAATAATCAATTGAAATCAATTTAAAAAATGAGAGATAAGTCCTTTGGCATTCTCTACTTGTACTTGAGTCTAGAATTGCTCCTTTCAGTCAGTCTTCATTCAGACAAGGCATTTGAAATATACAACTTCCTTTCAGAAGACATCTGAATGCACAACCTCACCATCCTCTTCTGGACACAACTTTCCAGTGTCTTGTGATTGTGCTGGTTCCCCCTCTATAAACTAAATATGTCTTGAAACATACATCAGCTTAGACTAGCAGTCTTTTTCTACAGGATCCATTAGGAGTGGGTTCATCCCTTTTCTAGTATGTAAATGTTTCTCTCCACACAGTGTATCCATGAGCCACAATCCTCTGAAAAAGATCTTCGGGAAATATTGTAAGAATCAATAATAATTTGTTTTACCCCATTGCCTAAATCCAAGTATAGCCTTACCTGATGTATAGATGATCTGGATGCATCTGTCTGCTCCAATGTATCAGAATGTGTTTAGGGCCTACATTAATTGTAATAGCAATAGTGATGGCAAAGAAACTGAGGTCACAGCAGCAAAGCAAACTTGAGCAAATCCTTCTGTCATGCTGAAGATAGAAAAGTGAGAACATTGATAAGAGACATCAAGAGTTGCATGCTGATGTCTCATTGCCAAAACGGGGATATTGCATCTTTCTTCCTTACGAAAAATTATCACTTCTTAGGAGGAGAAAAAGAATTTGTTTTGGGAATACCACTCATTTGGGATACCTTTGGCATTCCACTCATTTCACATGACAGAGTGCAAACTGTACCTGATGGTTATGCGTCTCTTCCCAAACATCCCTTTCATATCTTGCTCCGTGGATGTCAGAAGGGTTCCCCTTCCAAATACTGTGACTTGAAGGAGTAAAACTAGGGTGCTCTATTGCTGTTTCCATCTACTACAGAGTGTTAAGCTTCTCCACTGGTTTTATTTTTCATTAATGTGTAATGCCTTAGTTTTGAATAGTGATAACAAAAGAATTCATGTTGGGAGGCTCTCAATGACTGTAATGTAAAATGGCCAGGAAACATTACAGAATAAATTTGAACCTAAATATCTATTAACTAGGGAAAAGACCAAAAACATTGCTTCCTTCCTATTATTTTCATGTATCACCATAGAGTAAGAATTATGCTACCTGTTGTGTGATAAGATCCTTTTCGGACATGGAAAAAGACAACTTAAAATTTTAAAAATTCAAAGAATTTTCAAAGAAATTGAAATTCAAGAAAGAGTGAATTAACCATATCTAAGAGTTCCTGCCTTCTGGTACTTAAGAGAGGCTTACAGGGAAGCTGGCGACCAACATTTCAGCAGGGCCTGTGGCAATAGGACAAAGCTCCACTTAAAGAGGGTTGGTTTAGATTAAATGAAAGGAAGAAGTTTCTTATGATGATAGTCATAAAACAGTGTCACAAGTTGCCCAGAGAGATGGAGGATATCCCGTCCCTATGAACATTCAACGTCAGGTTAGACAGGGCTCTGAGCAACCTGACTTCCTCATCCAACTAGATGACCTTTAAAGGCCATTTCCAAAGTATTTTATGATTCTAGGATAAAAGACACTGAGTAAGAAAAAAAGACTTTGGACTTTTTAGAAGAGTATGAACTGAAGACTCTTAATGTTTTGTGTAGAAATATTCCTAACTCATTTTCAATACTCTCACTAACTAATGTCACAATCCTTAAAAGTGGTTGCTACCCCAGTTCCAAAGATGGAAAAGAGTAGGAATAGATAAAGGCTACAATTGTGTGTTAAAATTTACACTGAGCTAGTAGAACACACAGGAATGATGTAGTGATGAAACTCTTTGCACCGTGGACTCAATTGTCAAAGTCCTCTTGTGTATTAAAATATCACAGAATAGCAATCGTGATAACTTTTGAAATTTGATGCTGTATAACTTCAGTATAAACGGGGCAGCTAGCAACTATGCCAGCTTATTTCAGTTCTACTAGTAAAGATATTTTATAGTCTTCATTTCATACAGAGAAACGCTATTGAAAGAGAAATGGCTTGTAAGGAAAACTTTAATTATAGTAATTTCATTTTAAATGAAAGAGGAAAAAAGGAGGATCACAATTCATTTATACAAAATATTCTTAACTTTATTTTGTGTATAATTGTTGATCTGTTCAACTGAAATAATTATACACTTCCCACAGTCATCGGATTAGAATAATGCCTTAAGTGCAATCAATGGTATCCCAGCTATCATGCACTGATGTTAAGAAATAATCATTTTATCCACATGACCATGTTGTTCACCAAGACTGTTATTTCACTAATCCTTATGATGCAAACAATGCTCTGTTCATGTTCCAGCGCACAGCAGGTGGGAGAATGGATTTGTTAAGCTGGGTGGGTTTAGCCTTCTTTTATGTGTTCATTATTGTGTTCATTTACTTATTGTACACATATGGTGATGGAAGCTGCTAAAGCAGTAACTATTATTCTGCAAAGAAAGTAACACACAGAAACCAACACAAAATTTCCAACATTTGTTTTGGAAAATTTGTTATTAAAAAGAAATTTCTTTTTCTATGTGTGAGCATTTACACCGTGGATTCCTGTAACTCTTTCACCAGATACTCAAATATTTGGACCCATAAAAGGAAAAAAATTGGGAGAATCAACACAAAGTTTTGCAGACAGAAGCTATGGCAATAACATCAAATCTTCTGTAGCTTCCAAACGATGCAATTACTTTCCCAAACTACATAAGTGGGAAATATACTTTTCCCATCAGAACAGTACAAATTATATTTTTTTATTACTTTTGGAATTATTACATTTCAAAGCTATTTCAGAGGGTATGTTACCTTGATTCTAATGGAGTAAGGATAAAAAAAGAAATTTTGGTGAAATGAAGTCCTCAGTCAGAGATAGAGTGTGGGAAAAAAATATACCTACCATTCAGCTTATATGCTTCTTTAGGAAGCTTATTTTTGCTTTCAGTCTCTAAATATCATGAATAATTAAGAAAATAACTGGTATGATAAACCTAAGTAGGAAAATGCATATTGCATAAGAATAAGCAGAGCATTTTAAAATTTTATCATTGACGTGTATTTAGTTCTCCAGTAAAAACACTGCAGTTCAGGGTAGGAGGAAAAATATTTCTCCTAAGACCTTTTTTCCCCCCTTTATTTAGACATTTGACATACAGTGCTGGGTTCACTGAAATGGCCTCTTTTACACATTAAGGCTTTTGAAAGGCTTCCATTTTTTCCTCCTGGAGGCTATTTGTTCATGACAGCATTGTCTACCTTCCTCACAAAAATGCAGGCATTTGTCCTTGTGCTAAATGCTGTCATCCTCTGATAAGAAGAAAACTAATTGGGGAAGGAATGGAAGGTCACCATATTCATTTTTCTCTCAAGTGAACACAGTAGATAAATACTTTTCAGTGACTTCCTCCTTGTTACAATATAAAAACATCTCTAAAGTTTATAGATGAATTGGGATGAACACCTACAATGCCATTACTCTGAAAAGAGCAACGAACCTGGGTTGCAAAAGCTCTTCTCCAATCCCAGGGTAGGAAGTAAATGTTATGTATTATTGTGCTCACTCTATCTTCTGTTCTTGTTCATCTCAGTTAAAAATTTCCATTCATTACAGAGTGCCAAAACAAAAGTCAATTATATTTCAAATCTACAAATCAGCCCAAAGAGAGCACTTCTGAAATTCTGAGCACTTCTGTTCTCTGTTACATTTTGGTAGAATCTTCAGGATGAGCTGGTGACTTTGATGTTGGATGAAGTTAAAAAGCCACAAAATAGTTCACTGCAACTATGGTTTGGTCTTGAAATTATGACAAGAAGGTGCAGAAGCAATGGAGTAATGAGGAGTCCCTAGGAAAAGAATGGAATGAAGAGTTCAAAGGAGCAGAATACTCATTTCATTATTAACTAATTTTTCAAATAGATTCAAACAGAGACTGTAATAGAGTGTAAAGTTAAATAATAACTTGGTGATACCTGATAGAATGAAAATACAATATCAAGTTACCTTAGGTAATTGTAAACACCCCCCAGTGAAATTTGTATTTATAAATTAAGTATAACAAAAAGGACCAAGATCACCACATGCACAGTGAGAATTTTGTTTTATAGGGTGAGTGAACAATCACCTTTTTCTGTGCAGTTGTTTTTTTATTATCTTTTTAATATAAAAGACAGTGCTTGTTTCCTAAAAGGTGCACTGACTGTGCTAGATGCTTGATCCCTTGATTCAGTGTGTGGATTGGCTCTTGCACACGGGGTGAAAGAACCTGGGACAACAACTTGACTCCTTCACTATTCTCATCCCAGAAAATTCATATATAATTGCCATTTTTTTTACTGTTGAATTAAGAACCATGCAGAAATTGTTAACTTTGTTAACTTGTTTCCCATCCTAGTTGTTTTGAAAATCTGTAACTTTGAATTCTGGAATCCCAAACTAGTACAGTAGGATCACAAAGATAAAAAAAGTATTTTTGAATGACAGCATGCCTTGGCTAGAGAAGGACATGATAACTATCTCTAGTCCATATTTTAAGGAACCTGAATTTCCTGGAAGTGAGAATAATGACAATTCCCTTTATTCCTCCCATTCCTTTCATCCACCAGTCAAATCTAACAAACCAGGCTATTTTAATTTTTAGAAGTATATTGTAAATTCCATGATAAACTGGAATATTTTCTATCAGAATTACATAAATGATCAGAACATTTGTAGATTTAATTACTTTACTGGAGGAGTAATGACTGTTAACAGACAAAACTAAATGTAAGTTTGCACTCAAAGTAACTTTGAAATCAGATTCATGTTTGGTATTCTTAATCAAATCATTATATTGTACAACAGCTTTAAAAGGCTTTAAAAGGAATTTTAAATTCATGTTGCTGTAACTTTAAACAACAGACTCTCTAGGACACAAGAATACTTTTAACTTGTTTACTTGTTTCTGTTTAGGAAGCTGAAAAAAATTTACTTATGATCCAAGCAGATCCCATTATATAGAGGGACCTAAAGCCCACCAATCTGGCACAAAGTAGGGCCTGAAATTGATTTTAGGAAAACAAACGTCACATAAAAGTACATGTCGAGTAGTAACAATACTATACACCCAAAAAATCATTGTAGAGTAGTTTATGGTCAGCACTGTTTAAAACGACAAAACCAAAGTGTCACTTAGCTTTAGGCACAGAGATGATAATATTTTTGAAAGTTGTTATTGTCTGAAAGCCAGCAAGACAGGAGCCTTTTGTTCAGAGAGATTCTGCTAACATATCACAGTGAGAGCTAGAAACTCCCCTCACAGCAGTTCATTGAAAACAAGAAGTATCTAACCACTCTTGGGACTAGGTGCAGAGATCTTCCTCAATGAAAACAGGGGCAACAGCAAATGATAGAGAGATCAGAAGATATGAGTTGCTCATAGCTTATGATTCACAGTTTTTATAACTTTGCAACACCTCTGAAAGGTGGCAATACAATTCTGTCCTCTTCAGCTGAAGAAAATAACTAGAGAATATAATGAGAAAGAGGTTACTATTTATAGATATAATTGGACAAATTCAAAATTTTTTCAGAGTACTGGATTTTTATATAGAAATTACCTAATGGGCAAAGCTTCCAGTAAATTTCATTGAAGAGACAAGCAAAGTCACTTCAGATAATCAGACTTCAGTGTCTTGTTTTATATTGCAAAAATGATGACTGCTTAATGGGTGGTTTCATGGGTGGACAGTTTATCTGACTTGTCTTGTTTAGCATATGTTTTATCAAACAGAATTTCTTTTGCTTTTGTTGTGAGGAATATCTACCTCATTTAGCTCACACTTCTGTTTTCTTCAGTTAATGAGTCAGAAATTTTATATCTTATATTTTATATCAGATGAGAGTTGGGAACGGATGTTGTGGTCAGTTCATCATATGTTGTCTCTGCTTTTTCTTCCTCCTCAGGGGGAGGATTCTTCTCATTCTTCCTCTATTTCAATGTGTGGTCCTTCCCTCAGGGGAAAGTCCTCCACAAACTTCTGCAAAATGACTCTTTCCCACACGCTAGCTCTCCATTAACTTCTCCAGTGCAGATCCCTTCCAGGGGGCTCAGTCCTTCAGGAACTGATTAATTCAGCGTGGCTCTCCTGTGGGTTCATATGTCATGCCAACAAAAGTGCTCTGCATCATGGGCTCCTGTCTCTAAACTGACAAAAGACTGTGCCAATCCCAACTTCCCATGGATCATAGCTTCAACTGGGCACTCACCTGCTCCTGCACAGAATCCCTCATGGGCTGCCGAGGGACAGCTTGCCTCACTATGGTCTTTAGCATGGCTTTCAGGAGAAACTCTCTGTTCTAGTGCCTGGAATGCATCCTCCATCTTCCTTGGTGTCTGCTGGGCTATTTCTCTCATGCATTCTCACTCTTATCTCTCTATGTACTGCTTCAAAGCAGTTTTTTTCCACATTCTCAAATATGTATAAGAAGCACTACTTGTGGCTGATGGGTTTAGCTGTGGACAGTGACATGACAATCCTGGAGTCAGCTGGCACTAGCAACATCTTACAGAAGCCACCAAGTGGCTATGCTGGAAGTAGAGAAAGCTATAACAGACATCCATATAGCCATTCCTGCTCCTCCCCCCCCCCCCCCCCCCCCCAGCCCCACCCCACCATCCCCCATACCAAAATTTTGCCACACAAACAGTCCAAGAGGCACAGATATGCACTTTGGTGCATGTAAAATGAGCACCATCTACCTCTCCAGGAAGTCTATTCCATTGTTTCACTACCCTCTTTGTGATGAAACACAGAATTATTTCCCAATATTTAACCTGAACTTCCCGTTATACAGCTACTTCCCCTTATACAGCTTTGAGCCATTCTCATATGAATGAATTGAATTCTCAATTGAATTCTAGGAAGAAGAGATCAACACCTCCCTCTCCTTGTCCTCTGCCGAGGAAGCTGCAAAAAGCCATCAGTTTACTCCACAACCTACTTCTCTTCAAACCTGTCAGACCCAGGGTTTTCAGCTGCTCCTCACATGACATACCTTCCAGACCTTTCACTACATTTGTTGCCCTCCTCTGAACTATTCTTAAATTAAAGTGTGGGGCCCAGCACTGCACACAGGACTCGGGATGAGGGGCACCAGGGCTGAATCCAGCAGGATGGTCCCAATCCCAGCTGGTGATGCTGTGTCTGCTGCACCCCGGGATGGGGTTTGCCCTCCTGGCTGCCCGGGCTCACACTGCTGGCTCACCCTGAGCTGCTGCCCACCAGCACCCCCAGATCCCTTTGGCAGGGCTGCTCTGCACACACTCCTCTCCCAGTTATCCCTTGAGAGAGCCAACAGCACCTCTCATTTTAGTATCACCATCAAACTTCATAATGTAAGTTCTTAATTTAGATAATTGAAAAAAGTATTAAACAAAACTGGCCCTAAAGTTCAACCCTGAGGAATTCTACTGGTGACTGGCCACCAGCCAGATGTAACTCCTTTTGTGACAAAAGCTTGAACCCTCCTAACAGTTCACACAGAGTGCTACGTGCTTGCTCATTGCACAGTAAGACAACATGTCCAAAAGGAAGGAGAGTATCAAAAGCCTAAATGAAATTCAGAAAAGCTATATCTACCACCTTCCCTGTATCCACCTAGAAGGTGAACTTGTGTCCTGATTATGGAGAGGGGGTGGAGCTTAGTGCTCTGTGTGTGTTATCGAGTTGCTATTCAAAAACATCCTCATCATCCTTGGGGGTGTGTGGTTTTGGCAAGGAAAGCTGGGGTGGACCAGTAGACTTGGTCCCTCTGCCTCCCTGCCATTTGCCCCTTCTGTTTTGCCTCCAGAGTGTAGTTATGGACTTTGGTGCAGCAAAACCAAGTATCAATTCTAGTGCTGAATCACCAGGGCTGGCAGGGAACTGCTCCAGGAAAACATCAGCGGGGGTGACCCCACGATGCAGCAGAGTGTTGGAAGCGATGCTGGAGGCACCCACACAGAACTGAACAAAGCAGACCCCTACTCAGATGATCTAGTTTCTAGGGACTTTATTTTGTCACTTAAAAAAAAAAATTCAGATTGGGATGTGGGAAAAATTCACCACATGAGCTTCATCACTTGTCTTGCCCTTGATGGCCATGTGGGCTGTGTGCGAGAACAGTCATCATATTTTCTTTGGAATCATATTGTCTTTGTCTGGGGAAGAAGCCACGCAGACATGACCTGCAAGGAGTATCCACCATCTTCTTTTGTTGCCAGGGGTAAACACTTTATAAGTATAGTGCGCTTATAAGCCAGCATCTTTTGAAGAGTTTGTTGTGGGGCTTGAAAACTTATTTAAGTGTACTGTACAAAATTATTGTCTTGTTAGCTAACACCTTTTGTGGAAGTACATTGTAAAAATGTTAACGAACACCAGAGTGGTGGTGACTGTACAATAAAAGCCTGAGAGTTCCCTGACATGTGGTCTGGTGCCTGATGAGAATTTCTAGTGAACATTGTGCCCCATACCCATGGGTCATGACAGAGAGGTCCTGCTGTAGCACCCACTAATTCCTTCAGTACTCTGGGGTGAACTCTGTCAAGCCTCACGGGCTTATTATGAACATCCAAATGGCACAACTGGCTCCTTAGGATTTTAGGGCCCACAAATGAAGCATCACTCCTGCAATCATGGTCCTCCTCCTGGCAGCATTAGTATTCAACACTGAGGAAAAAGAAAGGCATTAAAAACAGTAACAATTTTGTAAGTAATCCTTGCTTTCTGAGGAGTTTTGAGCTGGGGGTGGTATTGAGCTTAACCAATGTACAGAAAATGACCTTTTATTCTGGAGGATCAATACCCCATAAAAATGCTCTATGCCACCCTTTTATTCATAAATCTTCAACTACACAGCTGTTAGCTTTAATCAACAAAAATGATACAAATAGTACAGATATTGTCATCAGCTGCACAGTTTCCTATGGTCTGTACTGGATAAGGGCTGTTAAAACATGCATATTGATTTCAGAGGTATTGTTCTAGGTTTGCCTAGAATTTTCTTCACAGTAATTTTCTTCACAGTAGCTAATATGGGGCTGAGTTTTGGACTTGTGCTCAACCCAATGTTGATAATATAAAGATCATTTTGCTGTTGCTGAGCAGTATTTGCATAATATCAAAGCCTTTTCTGATTTTTGTGCTGCCTTGCCAGTGAGTAGTCTGGGGGTGTTTGGGTGGGTGAGAGGGGCACATCTGGGACAGCTAATCCCAACTAACTGAAGGGATATTCCATATTCCACAAGTTAGGCTCAACACAGAGAGCTGGGGAAGAAGGAGGAAGGGATGTGTAGAGTGATGGCATTTTTGTTCCCGAGTCATAATTAGACCTGATGGAGTCCTCCTTTTCTGGGGATGTCTAAACACCTGCCTGCCAGTGGGAAGCAGTGAAATAACTGCTTGTTTTGCTTTGCCTGTGTGTGTGCATTTTTTGCCTCCCTATTAAGGTGTTCTTGTCTCAACCCATGGGTTTTCTCACTTTTGCTCTTCCAATTCTCTTCCCAATCCTACTGGTGGGGGTATGACTGGGTGGAAGCATGGGGCTTAGTTGTGAACTGCAGTTAAACCATGACAGGCATAAATTTTGGTTTCTCTTCATCTTTTTATGTGTTTAAAATCTGAGAATTTGCAAACCATCATGCAGAACATCACCCGTTTCAAGTGTAGCTGGGACTGAATTTCTATGGAAAATTATGATTTGCTTTTCCAAATATAAATTGCATTTTATCACCTCTGGTTTGCTGCCACAATTGCTCAGTTTTCTTAGCATATAGAATGAAAACCAATAATTCTTGTCATCAGCTTGAAAATAGTTTTTCTGAAACTGAGCAAATGGTCATAATTAGAAGTAATGTAATTAGAATTGAAAAATTATTTAACTGAGCCAAAGTCTTGGTGTAGATGATTACTGTTTTTTAAAAACAAGATACATGAAGTTTTTTGGACGTTGAAACATTAGTAAATTCAAGGAGATAGCTTAGGAGATGAAAGATATAGTCTCTAAGTTGTTAGAAAAAATTACTTATGAATTTGCTATATATTGCAGAGAGGACAGCAGAATATATGTGTTGTATGTGTGCATAACTATGTTTTTGAATATGTATTTTCTCATTTCAGTATGTAAACCAAGAAAAGCAGCTGAAATGTTGTAGTTGGAGACTAAATATTGACAGTTTTGTTAATGAGGATAAATTTTTCAGAGCTAAATGGATTTACAGTTTCTATCTAAGGCTTGAGCTCTTAATTTTTAAATGTTGTGCATGCACACGATGCCTCAGGAGTCTAGCTCTATATTAAAAAAACAGGCAGTAAAAACTGTAGAAGTAGGTGCAAGTGTAGTGGGTTATCTATTTGCCACACTTGCCTGCAAGCACAGTACTATTTAACAGTGAGCACGTTTGCTGCAGTTATTCATAGGCTGTAGCAGAGACTTCATTAACTAAAACATTAGAACTAAATTACATCTGTCCCACATGGCGTAGCGAGGGCAGGGAGAGCTTGTGCGGGAGGACTACCTTTGAAACAGCATACCTTTGCTAAGGGCAGCTTTAATTTGGCTTTCAGCATTCAGATACACCAGTTCTAGAAGCTGATAAATACCATGTTTTTCATGTCCATGCTCAACTCTCATTGCAGTATTCACGTTTACACAGCTGCATTTCAATATCCTGTCTTTAAACCAGCAATGATGCATCTGTCTTCTTTCTCTGTCTTCTGCTCTACTATGACACATAAAATACCCTTTTCTCCAAATTGTGGCTTGTTATGAGGGTTGAAGCAGATAATGTAGCTAATTTGTCACTGAATTTTATTATGTATTTTTGAAATTACTTATTAAATGCTCTCCAACCTCAAAAACTATTCTATGGATCAGAAAGGAGCAGAGTTAATGAAGGTCAAACACTTTGCTAGATTCCCCAAAATTCTGGTATTTCAAAGTAAATTTCTACAGCTGCTTGTGGAAATTTGAAAACATTCAAAGAACACAGTTTTGAATGTCGTTCAGTGATGTACTTCTGAGCTTATATTTCAAAGGAAAATTCTACTTTCTCTCTCTTTTTGCTTTTTTTCCAGTGGAATTGCTTGCAAGGTTAGGTGTCTGCTTCTTTGTCTGCTGAAGACCTTGTGTAAAGGAATGTATGATGATAAAATAAAACTAAATTATCTAATTTAATTTTTTTTGATTGACAACTTCTCTTTTTTCTACACAAAGTGAAGATTTGAAGAAACTAATGACAGGATTTTGGGCTTCTAAGAAGTATTTTGGAACAGAATGAAAAAATATGTAGTAAATGAACAATTAAAAAGATATATAGAAGTGCCAAATTATGTTATGATGGACATTCATTATCAGTTTTTTGTATTGGTACAGTTGGAAAATTTCTTTAATATTTTTGACACAAAGGCTGCCTGCTTTTCCCTGTGGACCTGGAGAGCTCATATTTCACATCTTTAGTTCATATTTCACATATAAAATCCAGTCACCACACCATTTCATCAGTCATTTGTGCTGCTGAAAAACCTATGTTGCCACTAAAACTTGAATTTCATTTTGGATATATTAAGAATTTCTAGTTGGAAGGCCGGAGAAACCTTATATGTTTTGAAAATTGATTTAATAGGATCATATAAAGCCCAGACTTACCTGTTCTTAGAAGGAAGTCTTGACATCACAAAATCAAAATGGGAAATCATTTCTCACCTTGTAAATTCAAAGGCATCCTCTGCATTTTTATTATTCTGTTACAATCCAAATATTATTTTTCCATTCTCTAACTCTTTCTCAGCACTATGTGATCAAACCATTGCCTGGAAAGAAAAGGTTAGATTTATCAATCAAAGTTTGCTAGCAGGGCTCAAAATAATTGAACCCTCAGGAGAAGCAAGCCTTGTGTATTTTATTTTGTTGTTGCTGTTTCAATATCTCCATAAAAAGTCATTTCAATATGTTTGGTTCTGTGGCAGGAGATTTTATGAAGTGTTTATTCTTTTCACAGTTGTGAAAAGCAAGGCTGATATAACTATTGCTATATCAGTATCAATACCTATAGTTAAGTTATCTAAGTCTCATCTACATCTATATCTGTCTATATATCTATCTATAGATATCTATATATATATATATAGATATGTATTTACTGGTTTAGTGTCAACAGAACTTTTGCACAGAATCTCAAATCTGTTTGCATGCAAACAAAGATTTTTCAGACTTGGTCAAATTAATCTTCAGCTGTGTGTTTTAATGGGATTCTGTCCAGAATCTAATACTGGTATCTAAGAAAGAAAAGAAAGTAATTCTGAAAACGAAGTGGTCATCTATGATTTCCAGTTGTGCAGTCTTGTGCTAGAGCATGTCCAGTGGTTTTCCAGTGTTGCTGTAGTACTGGCTGTGATTTACCAAACATGCTATATGACTGCATATTTTGACATAGATGTTTTAAAATTAACTTGCTCTAAAAATCTGATGGAGCAAAAAACCAACAAACTAACCAAAAAACAACAACAACAAACCAAATAATAAAAGTCACACAAAGGTGTATAATTAGATCCTTCACAGCTGTGTAAATGACGATACTGCTAACTGTACTGCACTTTTGCCTGAGATTTTTTAAGTCAACTTTAGTGAGTTGCTTCATAGAGAAGAAAGCACTGCTACCTGTAATAAATGCAGTCTTATGCATGAAAACCTCAAGATCTGAAATCTGTTGATAAATTAACCTAATCTAAGGTTACACTTTCATAATTGCTACTAAATTGTATAGATTTGTTGTGGAACACAGCTAGTGCAGGTAGCTTGGAGTGCAAGCTGCAGGTTGTGCCCTGGCTGGTGGGAAACAGCTGCAGCCCCAAACAATGAGCTTTGAAGGCACACTGACCTCCTGCCTAACAAAGGGCACAGTCCTGGAATGCCAGCCATCACCCAGAGCCTCTGCAGGACCCAGTGAACAGTGAGAAGAGCCCAGACTAAATAAAACCATTGGACCAAGAGGCACATGAAAAGGACGTGAAGGGTATGTGAAGAGAGTATGTGCAATGACTGCAAGGGTCAGGGATCCTTTGTTCAGTGATATCTGGGGCACCCAGATTGTGCTCTTATTTAGTTGCTTCTCCACAATTTATTGCTTAGAAGAACCAGAGGTCTCACTCTGCTATGGGAGCTCAGGGTCAAGCCAGGAACAGAAACTTGTCAGACAGTGTGGGTGTGAGGTGTGGAGAGAGTCAAACAGGGCACCATCGGTTCCCTGGAGCCACTCACTGCAAAGGGGCTTTGGTGCCATCAGCTAAAACCTTGGATGGTGTGACTCTGACTCCCAGAGTGACATCTGAATGACCACACAAGAAAATTTCCCTAATAGATTGCCAAGAGGAGAAGTGATTATATACTACACTGTGTACACCAGGATCCCCAATATTGAAAAGACATAGACTTGTAGAGTGAATGCAGAGAAGAGCTATGAACATGATCAGAGAGCTGGAATACCTCTTCTGTGAAGAAGGGCTGAGAGAATTTGTGTTCAACTGGGAGAAGAAAAGACTCTAGAATGGCCTTTTGTGGCATTTCAGTTGGGGAGGCTTATAAGAAAGGTAGATAAATATAAAAATATTTTTAACCAGTGTCATTAGTGAATGGGCAACTGGTAGCAGCCTCACAGTGACAGTTTTTGTGTTGACTTCAGTGAACTTGGATATGAACTATATGCAAACTTGGAAATTCTATGGTATATATTTTTTGCCAGCCCATCAGAAAGGAAGCTTATTTCTCAGAATATCTCTGTTTAAACACATTCAGCAGATAACAGGCACACACACTACTTGTTAGAAAACCACAGGATGTATGTCTGGGTGGCACAGCTCCTAGCCAGAGAGTTTGAGTTCATCAGCTTGCCTTTTAATAGAGCACCACTCAAATTACACCTTAAATTTCTCAGAAATTGGAATTTCTCAGTCTCAGCTCTCACTGTGGACACATCTGTTACCAAACATGTGAATCACTTCTTCCTAAAAGTAATAATCTTATGGCTTAAATGTTTTAATTAGATGTTTATCAGGTATTGACTTTTACATACAAGGGCCATTCATTCTTCTTGTATGTTTTCCGGCTGGAATAGTTTCTCATGAAGCCATATGTCAGCTTTTTTCCCACTCAGTGTCACACTCCTTTTGGTTGTCACAGGGAAGCTTAAATTTGATAAGTCATTTAGCTCCAGTCAGAGGCATCTGCAGCATAACACCCAGTTTGGCTCTGCAAGAAGTCAGTAACATCCATACTGAACTTTGGGAGAAGCAAACACTGATATACTCTTGTGTCCAGATATACTTTTTCCAATGGGTTTTAAACCTTTACTTCAGTTCTTTATGCACATTTGAAATTTTTTAGGATATATGCTAATATAAATAATGGTGCGTTAGAGGAAAAAGAACATTGTCAGACAAAGGCATGATGTTGCAATTTTTTCTTGCTTCAAACATTCATGATAATTTTTTAATGAAAACAGTTTTTTGTTCAATTTTTACATTTCACTTAAAAATCTTGAAATTGATTTTTCAGGTCTCAAGTGCCCCCTGCCCATCAGGGTCACTTTAGCTGTAGAGAAGAAAAGTTGATGAAGATACCTTCTCCAGTCAAGAAAAATTCTAAAATGGTATCTGATGAAAAAAATACATTGTCTTGACCCATCCTCTTTCTGATAATGCATTCCTTCTTGGCTTCTGTTTGTTGAAAGAATTTTCAGTGAATGAATAGATACTTGGCAAAAGTATATTGAAAGTCCTCTTTCACAGTGAATTATATAAAGTTTTCTTTCAAAGTGAGTTATATAAACCTCTATTAAAATTTTCATGAAAATATAAAATTAAGATGATTTTTTAAACAGTGATGCTACAGTACCCTTAAAAATAAAATATTTTAAAAGGTTGGGAATTTTTTTGTATTTAAATGAACCTGAAATACACAGCTGGATTCATTATCAAAACATCAATGTCCCTAACAAAAAAATTGTTCCTGGTTACCATTAAATCCATTATTGTTAAATTTAGAAGGCAAACCAGCTTATCTAAGAAGGTATTTCTACAGTTTATTACAAAATTTGCTGTGAAACTTACACTGGACATGTTAAGTCTTGTAGAGAGGGGTTTTAAAACACTTTAAATGTGTTTTTGAGAAAATATTGTTTCAAATAAAAAACATTGTGACTTTTTTATGACAGGATTTGCTGCCATAAACTTTCCTAATAATTTTTTGATGAACACAATGCCAGTACCCAGCAGTTATTTGTGGTGGAGATTATGTATTCATAGAGAGCTGAGATTCTTACTGTGGCCATTCATTACCTAAGTTAGACCAGTATTTTGAAGGGTATATTACATAAAATAATTTATAGAAAATTCAACAGAGAAGGATTTCCTTTTTTATATATAACAATGATATTCTCTGTATCTGCTGACATTCTAGAAAGAGACTGCTCATCTTTAATATTTGATAAGGTGCAATGCAATCCCCTGTGTGATAGAAATTAACAGAATGGTTTGTTCTACCACTTCAGCAAAGTCCATTTTGAGAACCTGTAGGTTTTGTAATGCTGTACAGATTGTTCCACAGGAGAATCATCAACCATGTCTCAAAAAGTCCTTCTTTAATAATCAAAATCTTGCACTATGTTGTATCAAGGGAGTAGCTTTTGGCACAGGAGGAAAAAAAGAAAGTCAATTTAAGTATTTCAACCCTTCCTCTCTACGTGTGCCAGTTTGTGTGTACCAGAAATGGGGTGTCTGTTTTCTTTGGAAGGCCTTCACAATGAGTTTCACAGGAAGAAAATACAGAAGAGTTTTTAAATAATGTGTAGTTTAATGTTTATGTGCCCTCCTTTACCTTCATGCATTTGTTCCTTTGTGTAGATCCAGATTGCAAAAATGTTTACAATATTATTGTAAATGTTTTGTATCCTTCCTTAAAAGGCAGGAAAAACACATCCCTAATTAGATTTCAATATTTATTTCTAGGAAGCATTAATTCCTGACTTCATACATGGGAGCAATTGAAGGATTTTGCCTGATTTGACAGCTGAGAACCTGAACTGTCTTACTGCACTTGCTGCTGTCTGGCACATGACTAAGAGGGGCTGAGATTGTGAAACACAAGCATGCCTTTTCTCTTTGAACAGTGTAAAAATGGATGGTTATACTATTAAAAAATGCACAAACTCTTGAAAAAGCTGTTTTTATGAACTTGCCTAGACTTTAAAAGCATGTCATTGAATAACTAAGTTAAAGTGTCAAGCTAACTTGCACACTTACTGAAAACAACTGCAGGTAATATTCTACTTTGAAACAGTCAGATAAACACTACAGGAAATCCTTTGTTTTCCTTAGAATTCTCATTACTAAAGAAGCTGCAAGCTAGAAATGTTGAAGTAGACTTAGAATAAATGATGGTATCACTCTGATCTGCTGAAAAATATTAATACATAACTACCTTTGTCATACTTTCTAAACTGTTAAATATTTCACATACATTATGGAAAGTTGTTACATTTACTGAGGAAAAAGGACTGTCCCTTGTTTTTCAGAAACAAGAAAGTGAAAAAGTGCCAAAATTTCTTAATCTTCAGGCTTAAAAGGACTAGGAAGAGTAGTAATTGGTTTGACTTTATGTGCCATATACCAGCAGCATAATTATGCCCTAATCCTTTTTATTTCACTCCATAAAATATGGTTGCCCCATTGATTTCCCTAACGTATTTTCCCAGCTTGTGTCTTCTGTGCTATTTCTATCATAAATAGTCGCTTATAAAGTCAGCACAATTTTGTCTTAGAAATTCCTGATTCTTCTGCATTTAAGAATTTCCCTGTAACCATGGAGGGAAAAAGATAGAAACCAAAACAGGCCCACATTCACCCCAAGAAAAACAAGATACATTGAAATGAGAGCTGCTGTAGGCTTTCAATGGCAATACATAGTGTAATTGAGGTTTAAGCCTGGAGAAATTAATGCAAAAATAGAATAGGGTAAAGGCATGGACTTCCAGAAAAAGAAGTATTATTGAAGTTAGCTAAATTTCACTACTCCTATTACTGAGATTTAAAAGACAATCACAGAATCACAAAACTACCTGGGATTAAGGATCATCCACCTTAAATACAATCTAGCTCCAACCTCTCTGCCCCAGTTCCACTAGATCAAGTTGCCCAGAGCTCTATCTGGCCCTGAACACTTCCAGGGATGGGGTGTCCACAACTTCTCTGGGCAACCTGTGTTACTGCCTCATCACTCTCACAATAAAGAATTTCTTTCTAGAATCTAGTCTAAACCTACCCTCTTTTAGCTTGAAGCCATTTCCCCCTTGTCCTCTTTACATGATCTTGTAATAATCTGCCCATCTTTCTTGAAAGAAGGCTTGTGAAGAAGGACCAGTTGCAGCCTTTGGAGATGGCTTCTCTCAAGTGTGAGGACAAGATATCCATTTAATTAAGATCTTGTGAACTTTCCAGGGAAGTGGACTACTGCAGATGAAAGTATTCGGTACCTGAGAGAATTGGAGATACGGGAAATGATCCAAAAAGTGACAGGGCCCCTAAAGATCCAGAGAAAGACCCTTCCACAACAGCCATGTGGGGAAAAGTGGTAAACAAAATAGCATATATGTCTTCATCAGGTAAGGAAAAGGAAACACAAGGTATTTTTAGTCCTTGCAGGGCTCTGGAGAATACATTCCAGGCTATAACCAGCTTGTGGGCCTCTCCTCTATTGAGTGACTTGGAAGAAGAATCACTTCAAATGCGGCGCTTGAGCAACAACAGGCCTTTGAGCAGATCAAACAGGAATCAGCTTCTTGCAGTAGTTTGTGGACCTGTTCAGACATAGCCTGACACGAAAAGCATACTCTACACTGCATCTGGAGAGGGGGATCTCACCTGTAGCCTCTGGCAAAGAACTTTAGAAGTAACCTGAGGTAGACCATAGATTTTGGAGACCTGAGGTTTTGGAGCTGGAGTTACCGAGGATCAGAAGCCCACTGTATTCCAACTGACAAAAGATATAGGAGCCTGTGACGGGGTTCAAGCCTCAGAAGCTGTTGAGATAGAAGTGTGTCTCCTCTTGGCACCATGAGTGCCTGTGCTACACTGGATGTTCAAAGGGAACACCCCCTCAATTCATCATGAAACCAGTGCTACGTCATGTAAATGGATAACATTGACTACACAATGAACCCGAATGGGGAAAACCTACTTTCCCAGGAATCCTAGAAGATACTATGGACTGCCAGAAGTCAGAAATTTTGAGTCATTGCCTGAGAAGTTGACTTGCACTGAAGAAACATTGCCATATAATGAGTTAGCAGAAAACAAAAGAGGCTATGCTCTATTTACTGATGGATCCTGTCATGTGGTAGGAAATGACCAGAGGTGGAAAGCTTCTGTGTGGAATCCCACATGACGAGTCCTGGAGGCTGCTGAAGGGGAAGGCAACTTAAGCCAATTTGCAGAAGTGAGAGCCATCCAACAAGTCCTGGAGACTGCTGAATGAGAAAAGCAGCCTATACTTTATATTGACTCCTGGATGAGGGCTAATGTCCTGTGGGGGTGGTTGCAGCAATGGAAAAAGTCTAGTTGGTGACACAGGGGCAAGCACACCTGGGCTGCTGCAATGTGTCAGGAAATCATTGCATGGGTAGAGAATGAGTCTGAAGATAAATCATGAAGATGCTCATGGGCCTAAAAGTTGTGCAACTAAACAACAGAACAGCAAACAGGTAGATAAGACTGCTAAGAATATAATAGCTCAGGTAGACCTAGACTAGAAGTGAAAGGGTGAGCTACATACAGCTGCATGGGCCCATGAAACATCAGGGCACCTACAAAGGGGTGCAACATACAGACGGGCTTTAATAGAGGGGTGAACCGTACCATAGTCTTTCAGGTTATTCATAAATATGAAACGTGCTGCAATCATGCCAGACACATGAGTAAAATCTCCTTGGAATAGAGGGTGGTGGGTGGGTTTCTGATAAGGTGAGATTTGGCAAACTGACTACATTGGACCACTGCCACGAACACCTTTTTTCTTGTAGACTCCCTTCAGTTACTTGAAGGCTGCAATTAGTCCCCCCAAAGTTTCTCTTTTCTAAACAGAATACTCTTAGCCTTTCTTCATAGAAGAGGTGCTCTATCCCTCTAAAAAACTTGGTGTCTCTCTTCTGAACTCACTAAAACAAGTCAGTGCTGGGGTATCACCAGAGCAGAACGGAGGGGCAGAATCCCCTCCCTGGCCCTGCTGGCCATATTGTTTTGGATGCAGCCCAGGACACATTTAGCTTTCTGGGCTGGGAGTGCCCATGGCTGGGTCATGTCCAGACTCTCCTCCACCAGCACCCCCAAGTCCTTCTCCTCAGGGCTGCTCTGATCCACTCATCCCCAGCCTGTGCTGGTACTGGGATTTGCTCCGACTCAGGTGCAGCACCTTGCACTTGGTCTTGTTATATCACATGAGATTCCCGTGGATCCACACCTAGAAGTTCTCCAGGTCTCTGGATGGCATTGTATCCTTCAGATGTGGCAACAGCAACTCTCAGCTCGATGTAATCAGCAAATTTTCTGAGGGTGCATTTGCCCTTCTTGTCTGTGTCATTGATAAATGTACTAAATAACACTGGTTCCAATGCAGATCCCTAAGGGTCACAATTTGTCATTGATGTCCACAGGACTTTGAACCATTGAGTACTACCCCCTAGATGTTACCATCCAACCACTTATCCACCTAACAGTCCACCCATCAAATTCATCTCTCTCTACTTTAGTGAGAAAGATGTTGGAGAAGTCATGCTGAGTGTCCTGCATCATCTCTGTTCTCCCTCTGCCTTAGTACAGCTTCCAGGAGGATCTGTTCCAGGATCTTCCCAGGCACAGAGGGGAGGCTGACAGGGTGATAGTTATCAGGGTCCTCATTTCTACCCCTTATAAAGATGGGTACAATGTTTCCCCTTTTCCAGTCCCCTGGGACCTCACATGACTGTCATGACTTTTCAAATAGCATGGACAGTGGCTTGGCAACCACCTCAGCCAATTCTGTCAGGACCCTGGGATACATCTGACGGGGTCCCCTTGACTTATGTACATTCAGAATCCTCAGGTAGTGACGAACGTGATCTTTACTTTATTGGGAGTGACTTTGCTTTCCCAGTCCCTATCCACTTACTTGAGAGGTGTGGGAAAAGAGATTGTCGTTGAAGACTGAGGCAAAAAGATAATAACTACTTCAGCCTTCTCCTTGTTACTTCAAGGATAACAGAAGATAATAACTACTTCAGCCAATCCATTGTTACCAGTTTTCCAGCATTATTGATCAGTGAGTGCACCTTCTTTGACCTTCCTTTTCTGGTTAACATATCTGTAGAAGACCTCTTGTTATTCTTTGAATCCCTTGCCAGGTTCAGTAACAGAGTGGTCTTGGCCTTCCTCACCTCAGTTCATAACTAAACTTCCTCTCTATACCCTTCCCAGGTCACCTGTCCTTGTTTCCATTGTCTGTGCATTTGCTTCTTCCCCTTTTCTTTGATCACCTGTTCCCTGCTCAGCCACACCAATCTCTTCCTTTCCCTTTATGATTTTTAGCTCTTGGGAATTCCTAGCTCTTGTCCTCTATTGAAGACTTCCCTAAAGATCTGTCAGCTCTGTTCTGCTCCCTTAAACATGAGGGCAGTCTCCTGGGGGATGCTATTGACTATCTCCCCCAAAGAGCTGGAAGATTGCTTTCCTAAATTTCAGGGACCTAATTTTATTCCTTACCTGACCCAGATAGGGTTAGGAGAGCAAATTTAGCAAATGCAGGATCACTTCAGTCTGGGCTGCCTCCAATCTTGATGTCCTCAGTTAGCTCACTTGTGCTGGTGACCAACAGATCCAGTAACACATCCCCTCTGGTAGGGCTGTCTATTACCATGATTGGGAAGATATCCTCCACTCTCCTAGATCTCCTACAATTGTCTGTGCTATTTTCCAGCAGAGGTCAGGATGGTCAAAGTCCCCCAGCAGGACAAGAGCCAGTGAGAGCAATGCCTCCTGCAGCAGGAGCCAGCAGGTTTCACCAAAGGGTTCACCTGATCAGGGGGCTGTAGTAGACACCACCCACAAGGTTCCCTTTGTTGCCTTTGTCTCTGATTCTTGCCCACAGGGCTTTGACCTGCCCATGGCTCTTCTTCAGAGGCAACTCTTCACACTCGATCCACCTACTGATGTAGGGGGAAAACCCTCCACCCCTCCTTCCACTGCCTCTTCTAAACAACCTGCCATTGGTAGCTGCAGCCCAGCCATGGGATTCATCCCATCAAGTTTCAGTAATGGCAACAAGGTCATAACTTCCTAGCTGCATGATTACTTCCAGCTTCTTCTGTTTGTTGCCCATGCTCTATGCATTGAAATGAAGGCATCTGAACTGGGCTATAGGCAGTGTTGTCTTTCTAAAGGTGTACCCCTTAGTTCCTTTGAAATATTTCCTTCATGGTTATCTCAGGAATTGAGATACTGTGAGATGTCAGATACTATGTTATCTCAGGAATTCCTGACTAATCTCTGTAAAACTGAAAGTGTGCTCCAGTGTGGCCAGTAAATTTCAAAATCAGAGGCTAGGGCCTCACCACCCCTCACCTTGTAAGATTTTCATATCATCCCAAAGCTTGCCAAGGACAAGTCTGATTATATAGCACTCCCACATCACATCTAGTTTAAGTAATCTACACTATTACACAGGATTTAGTAGTGGCTAGTGTTCAGGAAATCAATTTCCTGAGACATGTGGTGGTGGTCCAAGCTAGTAGGCATAGTTCAAATCTAACCTCCCTGCTAGATAAATGTTTGTGATTGGTTATGGTGTGTGATGAGTATAGTATTGTCAACATTAACCATGTTGACAATACTACCACCAGTTCAGCCTTTTTATGTAGTAGTTTCCATTGTAGTAGTTGAAGTGAAACAAAAATGTGCAGTGGTGCTCCCTAAGCCTCTTTTCAACTGTTTGGTGTCTAGGCAGCTCAGTCTGTTGCAGTTAGCTTTACCCTGTAAACAAGACTCCTTTGCATCCAGGAAATAGACTAGTTCCTGCTCCTCCCCAAGAGGCTACCCTCTTGTTAAACTTTCTCTGGACTAAGCCTATTTATCCATGGTGATACTCTAGCATTTGATTTGTTTTGTTGGGTTTTTTTTTGTGTTTTTTTTTCTTTGTTTCATGTCTCATGGTATAACTATATATTCACTGTTGCAGGACAGAAAAAGATGTATTCAAGCCCTACCTTGCATACCTGATTGGTGATTAGTAAGGTCTGATCAAAGTCTTGCACTAAAGTGCATTTAAGTCTTAAATATTAAAAAGCCTGTTAACTTGTAACCTTTATTGTTTTAGAATATTGCTGCTGTTTTCTTCAGAGCTCAAGAGTATTTTCCTCCATACTAGTGGCCTGGAGTATTCTTCTGGTCTCTGCACAAGCTTGTCTTCAGTTTCTATTTTCCTGCTACTCTTATAGTAGGGAAGCAAAGTCATGTGTGTGATATGGTTTTAAGGTAAAATTTGAAAGTGGAGAACACACAACTTAGCACAATCAACTGAAAGAAATTTTTTATGTGTATTCTACTTCTTCATTTTGGTGGACAATAGAATACATTTGAATTGAGGTCCCTGTGTATATTTAGTCTGAATATTGAAACATAGTCTATCCTGTAACATTTTTAATCCTAAACTTGACCATATTTCTCAACAAATTTAGGTAATTCTGAAAACCTCGGTTGATTTTCTAAATTTCTGTTGATTCCTACATTTAATACTAGTTTTAAGCTTCTACTTGCACTGAACGTTCGGACCGAAGGTTTGTCACTTGCACCTGTGAATTAATAATCTGGCATTCCATTTAGTAATTATGAAAAAATGAGTATTTTTCATGTAATCCAAATTTAAACATCAGCAGTGTTCGTTAAAAAGTACCACATCTTCACAGAAAAAGTAACAAACATTTTACCTAATAAAAAAGCAAAAAAAAAAAAAAAATGAAGAAAAAGCCCCAAAGCTGTGAATGCTCTGAATTTATGATGCTTTGTAGTGTTCCTGTGCATTTCTGAGAAAGATAAATTTTTCTGGTGACAATGTTTTATTAAGATATTGTGCATTATCTCTTCAGATTTAGCCACACTACCTTTTTCATTTGTTGATCTGCATTTTTTAGTGACACAACAAATCACTGGATTAACTAACTCTCTGTGTCAGGGCCTTGGAAAAATCACAGTCTATGCAAACTTCATATAATTTTGGCAAATTGTAATGAAGCTTTTAAAGTAATTTTAGACACTTGTGAATGGCTGTGCCACACAGCAGAAAACTGTCATACTTTATGAATCTGCAGCACTACTTTGAGTAATTCCTTCTGTGTAACATGTAGCACTAAACCCTGTGATCCCTCCCCATTTGTTTCTACTCCAACTGAAATTCCTACCTGTACATTCCTATCTGTGGGATCTGTGGGAATGGGTGGGGACCCATTTCTTAATTGTGACAAACAATTTGTTCCTACCTGATAACACAGATTTGAATGAAGTGTATGCTGCGGCAGACTTGTATAGCCTGAATCATTTCTGCAAATGCTTAGCACCTCAGATGAAGGTATAATCATGTCGTAAACACCTTCAATCTTAGAATTTCCTTGTAGTTCTAAGAAAAAAATGGAAAGAAAATGAAGAACTAGATTAGCATTTTTAATTTCTAGGGTTGCACATTTCATTTAAATGCAGTAAATTAGACTGCATGGCTATTTTTCAGGTATAATTTCAGAAAAATCCCATTATAAAATTACTAATAGGATTAAAAGTATTCCTGGAGTTTTAAATATAAGAAAAATAATCAGTGTAATACTGTTATTGACAATATTATCTTCTAAGGTTTCCTTGAGATATTCTTGGACCTTCATTCTGAGAAGTGAACAGCTTTGTAGATATGAATTCTATTACTGCTGTACTCTTTCTAATACATTTTTTAGTAGCTAAATGTCTTTGTGCCACTAAACAATACCTACTTGCAAGTGAAAAGGGAACAAAAGCTCATAAAATTGCAATAAAATATTTATTTCTCTTCAGCAATAAGATTAATTTTATCACTCTAGATTTATGACCCTGAAAATTTTTTGCTGGATATTTAATATATCAAAATAGCAGAACAAGGAGTCTGAGTAAGGGAATGCCTTGTGAAACTTGTGATTTACTGAAGAGAACAGATTTTGGGGTTTTTTGTAAGATTTAATAAAACAGCAACAAAATTGAATTAGCTTGGCATAAAGTTTAATTGCCTGACAAAAATTTGGTAGTATTATTGTGTTACAGTCTATGTATAACATATATCACAGTTGTCTTTTTCTCTAGCCTGATTAGAGAGTGGGCTCTGCTTCATAAAAAGGGCAACTTTTATTTGCCTATGGGCTTTATAAAAGGGAGAACTCGTATGTAATTAGATTTGCATTTAATTTCTCTTGACTGCTTTTCAGGCCTGAAGTTAGGGGAAAAATCGCATCTATGATAATACAGATAGATTTGAATGAATTTTTTATACATTGGTAACTTATATGCACTTTAAATCAAAACAGTCAAAAAGATCTTCTCATCAAAAACTATCAGATAAAACAGAAATAAAAGGGGATTTTGAGATGAGCATGCATTTCCTCTATGTTTTATGATAGTTTCAAGAAAAGTATAAGCGTGTGATGCCATATTCTGGTGATTAACATGATTATATCTACTTGGATAGTCCAGTTGATACTGTATAAAATATAGACAGAAAAATATCACAATTATCTTTCTCCCTTTTTCTGAATTTAATATTTTGTGGTGAAAAGAGCTTTTTGTTTCATTTAATGTTGTTGAGAGCACAAGAACTATTGATTATACGATTTTCTTCTCACTATTCCTCAAACAATTTTTTTAATACTAAAATGGCACAGAAAAAGAAAAATATTAAAAGAAACAAATAAATATTACTTTGTTTTGTTGCCATAAAAAAACCCCATTCATTCTCATTTCTAACTTTGTGTTCAGAGATTGTATTGGTACTGGAAAGCTACACTGTATGGTTCAGAGAGTTAAATTCTGGTGCAGACTATGTCACCATAAAAGTCTTGGTCAATAAATCACACTGTTTCAGAAAGATACAACCTCTACTGCAATTTTAGGATGTCAAAACTTTTTCCATAAACAACATATTCATAGAAGGAAATTCTAATGCGCTCTTTTCTATCACTTTAACAGGCTGGGTCTGTGCAGATTATTAACTGAGATGCAGCCACAAAATACGAGGAGAGCTCTTTTATAATTGAGTAGAGCTAAATTTTAAGACCATTATAAATGTTTAAAAGCAAAGGACAGAAAGTTAAAATGGCAAATCATATCTAAGGGATAAAACATATTTATTGAGTGAAGTAACTCTGTTCTTCCTCAATATTATATTTAGTATTATGCATGGACAACTGCAATAGGAGATTTTAAGGCCTCATCACCGGGAAAATGCTGATAATGTTTTAGTCAGTTCTTCCTTTTGATCCTTTTAAGGAAAGATACTGCCTTGTGTATTTTAATAGGATTTAAAGCAATGGCAGGTGAAGGGTTGCTGAAATGATACATTCTTTATGACATATTTATTGATATAATTCATATAATTGGTAGATTAAAATGAAAGAAATAGGAGCCTACAGCCCCAGGGCACTGGATTACAAGGAACCTTAAAGGCTTTCTTTTTTCTTCCTGGAATTGTTGAGAAAGCATGCTTAATTAGCATAAAATGCATTACTAGCAATTAAACAAAGTTGAGGTCAACAAATTAACCTTTTTTCAAAAAATTTAAATGTGACTTCTTAGTTTTAGAAATACAACATATCAGTGAAAATGAACATGTGATTTAAATAGTGTATTCTGATACTGTTGGAAGACAACCACACTCTATCCTGTCTACGTCAAGCATAATATTAGGTTCACTTAAAAGAATTTAACTTTATCAGGACCGCAACTCTGTCTTAATTTCTAAATAAACCTAAAGCTATTAAATTCTGAGATCCTGTGCTAAGGAAAAATATTACCCAAACTTTAAGTGACTCCTCTTGTTGAAGTTATTTTTCAGTGAAAAGAAAAATATATATTTAAGTATTTATTGTGTTTCCTAAGATTTTATCATGCACATCAACAGCAAGGTTAGGAGTCTATTCTTCTTGAACTGTAAGCTCTTTGAGTGTCTTTCCCCTGTGTGAAGAAATTTTCTGGAAGGTTAACAATTAAAAATTGCTGTACCCTTAAAATTCTAAACTCATGCCTGGAATATAATCTCATTCAATGATGTACAGATGAAAGCCCATGGTTTGATTACCAGAAACATTAAGTATAATTTACAGTACAGACTTAGCACTTAGGAAATCTCCTTCATTATGTCCTCAGGTGGATGACCGGAAATATGATAAACAAGAGAGAAAGCAATTGATTCTACAAAAATAATCTTCCCACCATAACAGAGATGATTGTGATATGATTGCCTGCAAAGATGTGTCTGACAAGGAAAAAGTCAACAGAAGAAACATGTCTTTTGCAGAAGTGTAGACAAATATTAAAAGGGATTAGGTGTCTCTTTTTTCAATAGTTGTTTCCCAGCAGATGTTCCAAAGCAGAAGTCATCACCGAAAATTTTATGTACAGGGCTGCCAGTCACAGGTTTAGACTTCCTGATCCTCAATGAGCAGAATAGAATCACAAATGCATGACAAACTTGCCAGGGTCACTGAGAGCTACTGCCAGTGGTGCTCTAAGTCAAAAGTCCTACCAAAATATGATTGTATCAAAAGAGCTTTCCCTCAAATTGAACATATTCCTTGATGGCTTTCTCAAGCATATTCTATCTAGAATTAAGGGAGTACACTTCAGAGTACCACAGTTTCTTCAAATCAAATGCAATTATTTTCTTCAATGTTATCTGGGCAGTTACATTCTGTCTGAAGTGCAATGTCTTACCATTACAGTGGTAGTTCAAGTACTATAGTGTCCACCGTCTTCTCTATAACCTCAACTAATTTTGTGGTCTATGTCACTCATAAAACATAGCATTCCCTCTGCCTGAACTGTTGCACTTCTACTTCCTCTAGATACTGTAGGCAGTCAAACAGATGATGAAATGGAATCATTTATCATTTTTAAATAGAACTATCATTTTGTGGATACTTGCCACTTTTTCACACCACTCTTGATTTAAAAATTCTTACCTGCTTAAGTATTTGAATTTCTCATGGGCTGGATATTGCAAAATCAAAGAGAAATGTAGGCTAGAATAACCTATTGTACTATTAAAGATAATAGGGTAATGTTAAGTAATTGAATATGTAGTGGAAGGTATCAGGAGTGTTTAGCCATAGCATTTCACTGTGATGGAAAATAAACCTGAATTATCTCAAATGTCTCAAAACATTGGAAAAGTTAAGAAAAATCATTGACAGGATGATAGATTAGATAATTAGAACGTCCTTTTTGCCACTAATTTCTCAGTAGCAGACAATGAGTACAGTCTGTCTGTTAAGAACTTACTACCTTGCCTATTTTTTATGACAGCTCTTATCTCCTTAGATAACAGCACTCCTGTGTATTTAAAAAAATATTTCCAGCAGAAGGCTGACCAGATGTATCAACACAATTAAGAAACAAAGTCTTCATTCTAGGAACTGGAACATTAGGTAGGATTTTTTGTTTGTTTGTTTGTTTTTTTAAAGTAAGGACAACTAAAATGTTGATATAAAACAACCACTGCAGAATTTAGATTTCTGAAGTCAAAAAACTAATTTTTCTATTGAAATCTCAATTACGAATATCCAGTTTTAAATTATGTTTGTTACAATGTAACAAACATTTCTTTATTTTCTGTATTTATTTCTGTATATAATGACAAACTGTCATCATGATTGTGTTTAAAATCTGATAGGAACTGAAAAATAAGCCCTGGTGGAGACAATTGTCTCAGCAGTTTGCAAGTCACATATACTGCAATTTTAAAGCAGCTAAAATAAGGAGAAGAACTTTTTAGCTACTTATAACTTCTTAACCTTTCACCTGAAGCAGCTTTTATAAAACCACATTTCTGCACAGAAAGCCAAGAAATAATCTAGAATGAAAGAAAAAGAAATCTGTTTTTATTTTTTGACTCAGACATTTGTTTGACTTAGCAATGCTTTAAATATATCCTTACAATCTAGAAGCTATTTTTGGTAGTAGTATAGTGTGATAGTGTTAAAGAAGATTTAATCTTCTTTAGTCCAAAATATTGTGGTTTGTAACATTCATTAAAAGAATGGCTGTTGCCACTTTAAATTTTAAATAACAGCAAAAATTTTTGAAAAATAGAGTCTAAATTTCATTCTTACTGAAAATCATTCTGGTAGTTTCTCAAACTACCTGGTCATATGACCTAACATGGTTCATCCTTTAGAAATTAATTTGATTTTCAATGTGTCTTGAACATCATAAACAGCCCTGAAATGCCATAATCTCCAAGTTTTTCTTTATGAAACTACGATGCAATGTGAACTCTGCCTTTTCTTTGATCTTTATTTTATCTTCAAAAAGCTTTGTGTAAGTACTACTCCACAAACTTGAAACTTATTTGAAATACATTTTTTTTCAATCATAGTATTGGATTCACAACATTTATTGATTAATGAATATCAAAAGTTTTCATTTAACTCAACATTTTAACTTTTATGCAACACTCTGAAACACATGCACACAGGGAAGGGGGTTATATGGGATGGCAAATGAAGGGCATCATACCTCTTTTTGAATTTTCCTCTTGAAAGATGATGTATGGCTATTTGACCAATTAAAGTCACTGGATGGTCTGAGGACTACTGACTGTATTTTCTGATGAAATGTAGGCTTCAGAAGTCATCTGGCCCATAGCATATCTGCCTAGTTCCAAGGAAAACTGCGTCCATACTAAAACAGTCTGAAGGTAGGGGTAGCTAGGTTAAATGATTAACAACTTTGATTTTATAAATTTAATTTATGATAATTTTACCAGATCATAAAATTATTCATATTAGCAAAAATAAGATTTATAATTACACAAATTCTTTCACTGAGAAAATTATGCAATCAGTAATAATAATTTGAGGATATGTGCTGCCTACTGAACACTAAGTGCATGTTCACAGGCACATTGAGAAAATCAATTGGAAAGTTTCCAAATAGATTCTTATGGTCTGTCATGTCACTAATTCACAAATTAAATTACTGCTGAAGAGAAATATGGTATAATTTTTCAGAACAACTTCAAAGACAGTTACAGCCAATTGTGTCAGTGATTTACACATCAAAGTAGTAATACTAAAAATACTTAGTTATGCACAGCACTTTGATCCTTGGGTCATGATGCAGTTGTCACAGGTGGATAAATATTACTTTTTCCATTTTACTGATGAGGATACTGATTTTCTCAGGGTACTCAGTATAACAAAGTAAAACTGAAAATTATGCCTCTTTTTAGCACAGCGTATTTGACAAAGCTATGTCAAGAAGTATCCATTGTGTAGAAGCCATATTCCAATTTGTAAAACTGGGGGCCTGGTCCAGAGGAATCTGTAATCAGCACAAGTCTTCACACAGCATTCTTTAGGCTAAAATGCTTTTCCTTGACCTACTGCTTCACTTCATCACCTACTGCCTCATTGTTGTCTTATATTACTCTATTTCTATTTATGATTTCAATTTCATCCTATTGAGCAAGTAAAATGTCACAACTTATCAGTTACCAGGCTGCAGCAATTTTTCCTGCCAATAGTTTAAACAACTAAAGAAATAATGATATGATAAATTTTGCTGAGCAGGTAGGAGACACTAAGGTGATTGACAGTAGTGCATGGAACTCACTCACCTCAACAGATGGGAAGGAGTGGTGGGAAGATGCTGCCTGTGGATGACAGAGAGTTGTACACAAGTGCAGGGGACTTCTTGCTTGTGGCAGGCACAGGGCTTGCAAGGGCCCCCTGGCATGCAGAAGCCTAAGACAGGAAAAAATGCCAAGTCATGGTCAATGGGCTAGAAGCCCCCCTCTGCCACCTTCTGGAACCCCTGCTTATCTCTCTGTAACCCTATAGGTCACTCTCCTTTAACCCTTGCCACTGGACCATTTCTGATTCCCCTGTACCCTATATAAAGAGCTGTTTTAGCCCGGCTCTGGCAGAAGAGCTGTCACTGGGACCCTTCACAGAAGAACCAATAAAGACATCACTGTCAAACTCCATACAGACTTTTCCTCTCTCTCCCTGTGTCTCCCTGCCTAGGCATCTAGCAGGCTGAGAGCTGAAATCACACTGAACTGATTACCACTAAGAGCTGATATCACTTAAACTTGCTAAGGTTGCCTGCAGCTAGGAACTGCTTGGGAGCTCGGACAGTCTGTCCCGAACAGGACAGCGCTATCTGGGACCCTGCAGCCTGCTGGGGACACCTGAAAGCCAGCAAAAGGCCACTTTACTTGCTCACAACCTTGACAGAAAATACAGTTTTAGGGAATAAAAAGGAGTGAATGGAGTGAAACAAGCCTTTTGATAAAAAAGATTTGTACACTCAAGTGTCACAAAAGAGTGGCTAGGCTGTTTACAGGATCAGTGTCAAAGATATTGGAAGAAAACAGGTTTTAATATAAATTTATGAAAGTGATTGCCTCTGCTCAGCGCCCATCAGACCTCATCTGGGCACTGCATCCTGCTGGGATCCCAGGCAGGAGAGAGGAAAAACAAAGAAGGGCTCAGGAGGGTCAAGGAGAGTCTGTGGGGCTGGGGCTGGTACATTGTGGAGCAGAGGAGGTGTTAGTGTGCCACACAGCGCACCACAGTGTGTATAGGGGGGTCATAGAGGGGATGGGGCCAGTCTCTTCCTAGAACTTCCTGATTAGGGAATGAGAGACAGGAGCATCTTTTGAAACAAGAAAGATTCAATCTGGGGATATGTAAGAGAAATCAAAATCCCAATGAGAATCATTAAGCACTGGAGTGGAGTGAGCTGCCCAGAGAGTTTGTGGTATTCCTGAGTCTGAAGGCTTTCAAGACCTGAGTGACCACAACCCAGAGCAACACTTAGAAGTCTGTGAAGGGATGCTGGCTGAAGTCCCAGAAGAGAAAGCATTGCCACTGGAAATGTAGCAAAGGTTTCTGAAGTGGCTGCAATGTCAGAAAAAGCACCTTCTTGTTTCATTTTTTTCAGCAGATTTTACATTTATTTGGAATAAAGTAGTGATCTACAGTGATCATTTAGTTTAACTGCCTGAACACTTCAAAGGTTGACCAATACACAGAATATTTTGAAGGTCATTGACCAAAGGTTTCCTTTTAAGGCACTGGCAGGCATAGAGCATTAACAACCTCTCTGATAGACCTGTCTCAGTGTTTGAGCAACCTCTTGATGAAGAAATTCTACCTAATCTCGAATCCCAGGGAGAAACTTGGAATTTCTTCCCTCACCACTTCCCTTGTCAGGAAGCTGTACAGAGCATCAGTTCACTCCTCAGCTTCCTTTCAAGAAAGTCAAACTCTTAGTTCTCAGCTGCTCCTTACAGGATGGGCCTTCCAGCTGTTCTGCCAGCTTTGTTCTACTCCTCTGGAAATATTCAGGGACCTTCACATCCTTTTTAAACTCTGGTGCCCAACACTGCACATAGGACTAGGGATGAGGCTGCACCACAGCTCAATCAGCAGGATGATCCCATCTTTGGCTGGCTGGTGATGCTGTGTGTGGTGCATGCTGAGATGGGGCTTCCCCTCCTGGCTATGCAGGCACACACTGCTGACTTACACTGAGCCAGCTCTCCACAAGCAGTCTGAATCCCTTTCATCTGTGCTTTTTTCTCAAGTAAAACCTAATTTTCTGGATCCTGGTTACAAATCCCACTTTTAGGGACAACAACAGGAGCAATACCTAGGCCACACACCTGCTATATAGTTCAGTATTTGTTCCACCCAGAAAGTGCTTCCTTTTATTCCTTCTACAATATGATTTATTGTAAGTCTCTCAGGATTTAGCCCAAAAATCCTAGAATCAGAACTCTTGAGAAATACAAGCACTATAAATATAGCTCATAAGTTTTCTCTTCAGAATTCAAAACTATCAATAAATGTGTCTATTTTTTTATATTTATATATACATATTTCTCTCAAAGCAAGCTCATGCTGTGCAGTGCATCCAGTCCAAAATGTTTTCTAACTTAGTGAAGAGGCAGGTGGAAAAACAGCAGATGTCATAAGGTTGTCATAGTCTAGTGCATCGTTGTAGGTGATCATATGGTGCAGTGGGAGTGCAGTACATGGACCCCTCTCTGGAAAAATGGAAAATTCATTAATTATCTATCACATCCAATTTAAAAACCTACATACTCGGTCCTCCTTGGTCTGCACCAAGAAAGGAGACATTACCACAGAAATTCATGAGTGCCCTAGTGCTGCAGCCAGCTGCTTCCCAGAACACATGGCAAGCTATGTTTCATCCTATTTTCATCCATTTTGCTACCATTACTACTTTTTGAATTCAACATAAGTTCTACTACTCTTACTCATTTTAGAACTCTACTCTCTTCTGCAGCTTGTCTGAGTTACCAGCTTGTGATGGTTTGATCCGGAAACAGGATTTCTGGGATGCTGTGGGATCAGAGGCCACGGACTGCTCAGATTTTAACATTGGCACTGAGTTTGACCACTGAAGCTTTTGGTTCCGCCTCTGAGAGCACAGACTGGTTAAAAGGCCGGAGCTGCTCCCCTGCCGCCCTCTTGGGGCTTGGGAGGGACAGAGATCAGAGCTCTCCCCCGTCCGGCGCGGCTGCTGGACAGGGCAGGGGCAGCCCACGCGGTAGGCCTGGGTCTGGACCGAGGTGGGAGTGAAGAGGCCCTTGAGCATGGAAGGGTGGAGGAGCACCAAGAGACATTGGACAGGCCCCCCCCACTCCAGCAGAGAGAGAGGCAGAGCCGGCGGCATCGGGATTTTGATAGCGGCCGGCCACTGAGAAGGAGAAAGGGGGAGTGCCCGGCAAGGCAGTCGTGGGAGTTCCAGAGCTCCGGACAGGCAGAGACTGAAATTTTTAACCCTTTTCTTGCATGATAGAAACCTTATAAATGCTGATCCTCCTGGAGCTGAATGAGAAGAGAGATAAGGGGTGACAGAGATAAGAAGGGACTGGGCCACAAAGCAAGTGGACAAGACTCTTGAGTGAGGGGGGAATGATGGAGTGGCCTTTTGGCTGGACTTTTCATGTGTAGCCATGGACAGAATCAGTTTTTCTTCCTGTGATACAGAGACTGCATTTAGGGGGAAGCAACGTCCCAGAGCCAAGTTTCAGTGTGGGTACCCCTCAGCCCCAGGGGGTATATAAATATGGGGGGGGGACTGGTGTCCCAAAGGTGAGAGACTGTGCTGTTCTGGAATTGGAGAAAGCATCCTTAAAAGGAAAACTCTAGAAGCAGCTTTGGTCCATGTGTAATGGTGAGAGCATTACACTTGGAAGGAAGAGGTCACGATGGCAGATGATCTCCGGGCGGTGTCCAGAGTGACGTGGAGACACAAAAGGTTTCAATGGTGTTTCCAGGGGAAGACTATGGCACCAAGAAAGACTCCTTCTCCTCTTGGTGGACTGAGTATTCAAAGGGTGGTGCCAGATCAAGAATTGGTGATTTTAGAAGATGTATTGTATTGGGAATTTAGTGGGGAGGAGGAGGAGAGTGTTTTTGTGAGGTTTTCATTTTCCTTGTGTCTTTTTCTCTTTTGTGTGTAGTTAAGTAATTGTTTTTGTAGTTTAGTTAATAAACTTTTCTTTCTTTTTAAGCAAGGGCCTGCTTTTTCTTATTCCTGGTCAAAAATCTCACAGCAGACATCAGGGAAAGTGTATTTTCATGGGGGCATTTGGCCTTGTGCCAGTGTCAAACCATGACACAGCTGTAATAAGCCTGGTCAAGTCTTTATAACAACTGAACAGCATTTTTCTCTGGAAGTGTCGGGGCACTGCAAGGACAGGGTGTCCCTGAGACTGGGGTATAACCTGCTGCCCCTTGCACCTGGCGCTCCTGGTGTCCCAGGTGTTCCTTGCAACACCTTCCTAAGAATCCTTTCTCCTCCCTGTTGGTGCAGTTGCACAGCATCAGGAACAGGGCTACCACTTGCCCAGTGGCCCCACACCTCGCTATTGTCACATTTCCTACTAATACGGACTGCAATTTAATTCTTTGTAGCTGACAGTATATTTTCAACTGCATAATAACACACATACACACACACATTTGTACACCTTTATAAGAAAACACTTTGAATTAAATGCTGCAGAGGACAAGAGCAGCCAGGCCAAACTTCAAACATCCTGGAGAGGTGCAATGTGGAAGCATCTGAGTTGAATAAGACAAACCAGAAGTCCAGAGTGGTAAGGTGGCAGAAGATTTGAAAATTTCTTATTTTGGAAGTTAAAATAAGCTTTAAAAATAAAATAATCTCTTTCCTACTATTTCTTTGCTAGCAAAAAAAAAAAAAGAAAAAAAAAAGAAAGTCACACTAAAATATTTTTTGTAATGCAGTTATAGGTGTCTCCCTAGTTTGGACAGAACCACCCTCCTCTTTCCTGCAGGCAAAACAATTGGTAAATATATATATACATACACACATATAGATAGATAGATAGATAGATGTATATGTATTTACATATATTGTATATTATTGTATATAAAAGAGCCTGCCTGTCATTCTAAACTAATTTCCCAAGGTTCACTTTCACAATTCCTTCCACCCTTATTACATAAGGAGCTGCCTTGACATAGCATATGCAATGTGGTGGTATTAATAAGAGATTTTTTCCTGTTTCAGGATGCAGGAATGCAAGGTTGTTGTGTCTGCTTTAGAAAATTGTTGGTTAAACAAAAAAAAAAAAGTTATTTTTTTTACAGTTACCTATGCATTTTTATGTTTGCCATTAACTAATGTCATTTGGTACTTGCAAAAGTTGAACACATTTGTTGAAATATTCAAAATATTCTTAAAAATACAGTACACCATGTTACAGATGACATGTTACTTGGGGAATTCTTCAAGAATCTTAGGACAAATTTTATCTTAAGATTTTCAATAATGAGCTCATTAAGAAAAAAGTAATTGCTGGAGAAATTTATTAATGACTTTCAGCTGGAAGGAAACACCAAGGATTGAGGCTGATCAGATTGTAAGAGAAGAACTGAATGGTAGTAGGAACTGGAGCAGTAAATTGACAGTGTCAGATGTGTGGAAAAAGCATTTGTATATTAATTGTTCATATGTACGCTGTCAGCCATGTGGTAGCAGTTTGATGTCACCATGTCTAATCTTCACAAGCACAAAGAAATACTAATAGCATTGCACCATGTATACTATTTCCCTGTTTACAGTAAGGAATGATCAGAGAAATGGTGCAGATATAGAATGGAAAAGACAGATACGAAGAGTCTAAGTGCATCCATTACTACTGGTATGTGTGATAAACAGAAGGTATTTTCTGTCTATAAGAGGAATATTTCAGTCTTTCTGTAGAAAATCTTATTAATTGCAGGATGTTTGTGAGAGCTCCTAAAAAACTCACTGTGTGTTGAATGAGATGACCAATACCAGTGATGCAGGAGCCTTCTTTCAAAGGCTGCTCAGGTAACTCTGAATATTCTCCTGGGCTCAGAGGTTTATCACTATAGGGATGGAAGTACATAGATAATGGAAAGAAAATTTAAACAAAATGTGAAGGTTTTTTTCCTTTTGTTTTTCCCCCCAAACCTGTAAAATATTTTGCAGGACAAGTTGTGGGTCCACAGAAAACTACTGTGAAGCATGTATGCCATCTTGAACTGGTACACAGTCAAAATTATCTACTCTATGTATTCTCTGCTTTTATTCCATTTTGTTATTCTCTTTCTTCTTGCCACTGCATGAGCTAAGATTGTAAGCACCTTGGGACAGAAGCCATTTTAGTGGGGTTTATGCACTATATATCTCACCTGTAGCTGAAGCAACCAGGACATTATTGAACTGCATAAAATATAATAAAATAAAATTTAAAAATTGGGGAGGAAATATCATAAAAGCAGTCTCACCTGTGAAATCTCTCAGATGTCTATAACTGTTTATGCCCAGAAATACTACAAGAAGAGCCTCTTTCATTTTATCAGCATCTCCTATTTTATTCACAGACAAAGCAAGTGCCTAATAATATATTCACATATTTTTAAAAATGTGACAAAACCCCACCCTAAGCTGGGGTTATATTTGAGTAAATGTTCAGAGGCTTCTTATCATTTCTTAGCAAATACACTTCAAAAGCAGGGATTCTTTATAGTAATCTCAATTTCTAAGAATAAAGGGTCTTCGTAGTCAGAAAAAAACTTTAAAATAGAATAATAGCTCACAGTAGTTTCTTACAATTTCTGTGCTATGCGTTAAAGCCCCCCATAGCCTTTTGCTGTGAGTTTTAAGTGAGATATTTTGTTTAATATGGCCATTAAAATTGTGAGCTTTTTTTAAAACAGCAGGATTGCTACATAAAGGTCAAGAGGTCATACGGCATCTTTTATGCAAACTCTACATCAGGGACTGTTAAAGGGAGTGAGTTTGTGCCTCCATACCAGAGACATCAGAGGACATCCTGAGTAGTAGAAGAGTTTTTCTTCCATAGCTTCTAAGGTGCCTGGTAGAAAGATTCCACATTCTTCCCTTCCTTTTGATGTCTTAAGGCCCATAGGGGATGACGGTAATTTTAATTTCATAAGTAATATGTACCTGAACACTGCTAGCCATGGATGGAGCTCCAAAATGAACAGTCTATTTGTATTTGCAATCCTACTTTCATATCACACAAAATAGCTCTGTCTTTAATGTGGATTTTTTAGTCTTAGTAAGTCCCTTTGCCTTGTACACAGGCCATGACATGGAGCATTTCTCTTTCTCTCTTATTATTTAATCACCAGCTGGAGGGCTGGTTTTGATTCCAAAACCTCAGTGTCTTCCAGATCCCCCTGTCTGGGTCCTGGGTTGTGGAGACAGAAAGTTCTAGCACTGAGGAAGAACAGCATGAACTGTTATTGTTTTTATGGGTAATTGAAAGACAGCAAACCAAGGAGAAAAATAAATTAACCCCACCATCAAAGGCCACATATGAGAAAAAGCAATGAATGCTACACTAGCTCTAACGATTTCCTGTGTGTTGAGTAATTAGAAATACAAGCTAAAGTTTTACCTCTAGCTTTTCATAGTGTGGGGTCATGCAGTGATTGCTACTCAAAGTTCCTTAAAGAGTCAGCTCCACTACTGCATGTCTTAGCTCTTAATTTGAGTGGGACAGCATTTCTATGTTGAGACACACTCAGCAGAAAAAGGTGATAATGTTTATGTTTACAATTTTTTTCACCAAGTCATATAACCTGCCTACAGTAGATTGTAAACTTTAAATGTCTAGCATTCCCTCTTTTACTGCATATAACCAGAGAAGGGAGACAGAACTGGTATTGGACAGTAGGAGTCACCTGTTGTTCATAACTGATAACAACACAGATTGATTTATTCCTTAAAAGATAAAAATTGGAGACGATACAGCAGGATCTCTCAAACCCTGTTGTGCAACTGCAAACAATGTGTAATTATAAGAATGTCTTTTCTTTTCTGATCCTTCAGAGGTCTGTCCCTATCAGGCTGTTTACATGAAAATACAAGTCACAATTTAAAATGAAGCCCTGTGACTCATATTGTAAGGTGAGAGAAAACACACATATGCATGTCGTGCATGTGAATGTGAATTCTTACCTAGCTGTTGCAAATGTAGTCTCACAAACCTATGTACTCAAAATCTTATGTGGCTGATTTTCCATTAAGGAATACCCAATATTCCATTAAATTATTGAAGACCATCCTGTTATTTTTACTACAGAGGTTTCCGATATTACTGTCAATTGTCACATTTTGGTTTCCTGTTGTTGATTTTCATGCATGAGAAACACACACATGCTGTACTGATGCCAGAGCCCATCAATCTCCCTAGACTGCATCGACCTCAGGATATGTAAGAGTAGTGGATAAATTGGAAGATCAATGCCTTGTCCCTCCTGCTGTGCCAGCTGCTATTGAGAAATTAATATGAGGTTCACTATAAATAAAAGATAAAAGATGATATGGCTTACAGTGTAAAATATTAAGGCTGGACACAATGTGTTCCATGAATTTAAAGCCAAAAGCTAAGAAAATTAACCCTATAAGAGCATCCGCTTCCTTTGTGGATATATGGAAAAGAGAAGACCAGAAAGAAGAAAACTCATCTTTAGTAATTCTTTTTAAAAGTACAAACATTTTCAGAACTGGCCACAACATTAGACTTTGTGGGAAACTACCTTTAGCGTGGTTTAATTTATTAGAAAGAGATAGTGAAGTTTACATTATTATGTGCTCAGTAGCATAACTTTGGAAGAGCAGACTGATTAATTCAACAGTCACAGAATTGTTGTAGAATCAAAGAATGGCCTGGATTGTAAGGGACCTTAAATATCATCTAGTTTCAACTCTCCTGCCATGGGCAGGGACACTCTGCAGACCAAGTTGCCTAGGATGTTAAGACAGGGAGATTCAAATCTCAAGGGGTTTGAATCTCCTTTTGGAGCTACCAGCACAATAATTAAAATGCATGTGGAAATTCTACTCATTACACACATGCAGAGTCAGATGGAGAGACATGTCCCATGAGAGGTTTGCCCTATAAGAAGCACCCTCAAAACCAGATGATGTTCTTGTTTTGTTATTCTTTAAGTTTCCCCACCAGAGATATTTGATTTTCCCAGAACTATTACATCTGTCAATTCCCTGAGTAATAAAAAATATGTACTTACTTCACTAAACTAAATGGGGACTGAAAATTTGCAAAAATTGCCTGAAGTTGTTCAGGGAGTTAAACTTCACTTTATGCAGAATTTCAGCTCTGTATTGTCCACAATGGTGTTCACAAAAGGAAATGAGTAGATTTGAATTATGATTTCTGAATGGTCTTTTGACTTTATTTTTATTCTATTTAAACTGCTAGGTATTACAGCAATTTCCTTTGGAGTAAAATTCTTTTCATATAACCAAGCATAATCCACGTGAGATCTGGTCTGACTTCAATAGGGTTTTGGTTTTTTTTTTTTTTTTTTTTAATTTTTTTTTTTTGCTTCTGGAGCAAAGATGAACTTTTGTGAACTGTGTTATCACACTTTGATTTCCTGGATAACGTGCAATAACCAGAACAGAATTCATATTTTTCTAGAAAGCCTGATTCCCTCCAAGTCTGTCTTTCCCACCTTCACACATACACAGCTGCTCATCACCTAAGACAGGTGCATGCATCAAGACAAAAAAGAGCAGCTGAATGTGTCTTATTGAGTAGGTAGATGATTTCCTTAAAGGCACTTGTGCAGTAGAATAGATCATTCATTGGAACCAGATTACTTCTGCTGAACATAGAATGAATGGAAAGTAATAGGGATTGTCTAGACCTCTGTCCTTCACACCACCTGAATGTGGAAGTAACTGAGTAAATTGCACCCACTGTGGAATAGTGAAATTCTTCTTTATTATCATGTACACTCAGAAAACCATCCTGAAGATGGGATGAAGTCCTACAACGTGGCATGCCATTACACCTACCCCACCCCATGCCAATGGCTCTATGCTGCATTCTGAATTATGTATAAAAATTATCATGCCAATTAAGCACAGAGAAACCTGTCAGCATGAATTCATATGAAGACAGACTTCTTGTCAGGAGTTGTCCCACTCTTACTTCTTTCAAGCTACTGTTGTATTTTTGTTTGTGTTGATATTCAAATTGGAATTCCAGAGGTCATGCAGACAGACTTATCATTGCTTTCCAGAATTTCAAAGTAATGACATTTTAGCCGTTTGATGGTGACTAGGCTATTTCCCATAATGTATATGATTTCAATAGATGATTTTCCTAAAACTGAAAATAGGAAATCTGAGGATTTCCCAAGACAGCAAATAGGATTGGGCAAGCAAGTTGTGTCAACGTTCATGTGTTTGGAGGTTTTCTCCCAAATTTGCCCTAAACCAGGACACATGAAAATGCTTTCCTCTAGAAAGCATATTCAAGCAGCCCCTCCCACAGCTGGTTTGGGAGAAGATTTCCTTGGAGGAAAGTGGGAAAAAAACTTCTTTTGTGCTGGTGAAGCAAAGCAGTCACCAGCACAAAAAATGAACAGTATTAGACAGTAAAACCTCTCGCTACTCCAAAGAGATTACAAACTCTGTAAGTCCCCTCTGTGGGCCGTGTCTCAGCTCACCCAGTCTCTGATCAGTCCCTCTGGTTCTGGAAATGCTGTGGCCCAGGCCTGGCCTGGTGGGCCACAGGTGCGAGCTGTCAGTGTTCAGTCCAGAGCAGGTTCAAACAGTTCCAAGAAAAAGAAAAACCACAGTCCAGGGAACTTCTCTGTCTCAGCTAGCTAAAAGTAACTAAAAGCAAAGGAGAGAGAGCTCTGTCCTGCTGTCTGTCCATGCTGGAGATAATGCAGTCCAGGAGAAGGATGTGGGAGAGCAAATGCACTTTGTGATAACAAACTGCGTGCTTCTTCTCTCCCTGCCTCTGCTCTCAGAACCAGACTTAAAGGTGCAAAACTTATTTCTGGGCTAAAGAGATGAATGGGGATACAAGCATGATAAACTCACCCCAGGACATGCTGTTACAAGCCTGTGCACAAGCACATGCACACACACTAATACACACACGCACACACGCACAATTTAAACAGAAGTCAGGTTGAGAAGAAAAGAGCAGTTTGCATTGAAGATTGAAAGAAAATGACACTTTCAGTCTTAATAATATTTTCTAGGAATTCAGACTTTCCAGAGTCTATGTAATCAGTATCTCAGCCTGGAAAAAAAGGAAAAGGAAAATACCCTTGAATACTTTATTTAGGCAATATTTCTTAGTTATTGGCAGAATGAAAATTGATTATTTACTGGGAGCATCACTACATGGAACATAGGCCTTGTTTATCCTCTCCAGCTGGCTACTCTTAAGGAGAATAAAGGAAAAAGCAAGAATTCTAACTCTGTAAAAAGTAATCATTTATCTAATACATTGACGTGTTAGGACTGCAGGTGAATTTATTGGAAGTTTATGTAAAGTGCTTTGCTGTTCATTTTTCTGAACTCACATCTTCCTTTTTCAAGTTTCTTCTCCACCCACCTTCTCATACTTGGGGCTCAATTCAAAAGTAGTATACAAATTATGTCCCACCCAAAAAAGAAATTAGCAAACTTACTTCTTGTTTAAAGCCACATCTCCTAGTAGATGGAAAGTGTTGTTCTTGTACAACTTCCTGGAAAGAATTCACAAACCATGAAAGTGGGGTTTTTGCGTTCCCTCAATTAATTTCTCTTTTGCAGTCTTTACTTTTTCTTAAGGTCCAAAAGTATGCGTTATATAGAGAAAAGAAAAAAAATTAAAGATCAATACCTTCTTTCACTGTGACTACTTTGCTTTATATATAAATGATGTATATATGAAGATCACCACAAATAATAGATAGAAGATATGGCATTTGAAACAAAATATTAAATCACCAGGATTGAAGTGATATAACAAACAAAATCTGACCAAATTATGCCTTGGGATAAACAGAGACATTTTTTATTATTTCTAGGAAAACAGGTAGTGGAGAATTTTGTCTGTGTGTTTTGTATGTAGGCTTACATGTGTGTAGTCATGGGAAGCACAAAGAGTTCAAACCTATTTCCTTTCTCTGCACATCCACCCCATTCTCTCCCCACTTTCCTACACAGATCTAATGTATATCTGTGTTTGTGACTGCACATGCTTTTGTGAATGTTTTCATTATATATATTTTCCATATAGAGTGGTCATGAAAGGTGTAGGAAAGGAAAAAGTGAGAAAGGCGAAACTACTTATGTGTCTCCACACCTGAATATAACATATACACAAAAGGTATGGCATGCAGATATATACATATAGACATGTAAAAACGAAATCTTTTTACACATGAGCAAGCTACACATTAGATACATACAGATACAGATCTTGTCTCCATATACTTGTTTATATCTACATCTTTTAAGTTTACTTGTCAATGTATCAAGGTGTATTTAAACATACAAAGAAATTCAGGTGGGATGCTAACCATGAAGAATTTTTGAGAGATTTTTTTTCTTTTTGTTTCCTGCTTTGTTGGTCTTTTTTATCTCACACCTCCAAGAGATTATAATTTGGCTTCCCCTCTCAGCTGCAAAGGAGAACATTGCTTATTCTATAGACAGATGCCAACTATTATCTCATTGACAGGTGAAGCAGCCAGAAGCTACTTTTTACACACTTTCAATCACAACAAAAGAACAAAACAAAACAAAATTTTAAAAAAAGGGAAAAATATGCATACATTGAAAAAAGGAAAAAAAATTAACGCATCTTTTCCTTTAACATTTACATCAATCGTTTTTTTCTAGTTTATCTCTCATTAAATTAACTCTGGGGTAAAGTTGTGCTGGAAATTGCATGTGTCTTAGGCATTCATTTTGCCTTAAGTGTTACTTACTGAATGTACTTAAAAGAGGTGTTACTAAATACTTAAAATTGTTAAAAGCAAAGACTTTAAAACTGTCATTCCTACAAAACAAGCAGATATTGAGCCTAATAACACAAATAAACTTTTTGACTATTTATATCTCAACCTTTTTTTAAGACAAGAGTAACATAAAAGAAACAAATAATTCAGGCAGTGACTACAGCAGACTCTTAATCTGAATCATAAGTAGAGATGATTGACTCTTAAAAATGCTTTCAGAGACAAACAGGGAGCCTTACTGCAGGAAATATCAGCAGTGGGGCACTCCCTTATGAACCAATATAGTATCAGATGGCTATTTCCAGAAATGAAATGAAATTTGAAATTTGTATAAAATATCATTTATGTGTAGGAACAATCAACAGACTACAAACTATATTTTAGCAATGTTAAGAAATAAAACTAATTCCTGTTGCCTGTGTGTGCATCAAACTCCTGTTAAGACATTTGACTGTCTCTGCTCTGAATATGCAACATATCATTTGCACTGTTGTGGGCACACTGTCCTTTAATGTTATAACAATTGAGGTCACTATTTTTATTATGGTGAATTTTTTTCCCATGTTATTTTAACTGCCCAAATGCTGAATACAAGATGAGAAGGAATTCTTCACTAACCTGCAGTCTGGCTTGTTTACTGGTTTGTGAATTCAAAACACTTGTACTGTCATTCTATAGCCCTTATAGCAGGCATAAGGGATATTGTTAGGACATGACAATGGAGGACAGAGATAAACAGTAATCCAAGAGATTAATATATTTTATGAACTGTCACTAATTCCAAGGCTAATTCTCTTGTATTATTAATAAAATGAAAATAAATAGAAAGGTGTTTGTAAAATTGTAAGTGTATAACTTTGTCTTTTCTTATGCCAATCAAATGTATTTTTAAAAAGGACAGATGAAAACATTTACAGTACAAGTCAGAATTACAATTGCTGACTTCCTGTTTTATGTGAAAAAGTATTTCTGTAAACAGCATTGTGTACTGTATACAACAGTATAAGGGCCTTAGAGTCATTAGTCAAAATTTCATTTTGCCAGTGTCTTCACAGAGTCATTATCACACATCCACTTTCTAGCTGCAGTGGGGAGCAGGGAAAATAAAAAGAAAACAGTGCCATGCATGCCCATTATAATCACAAATTACTTACAGTCCTGGAGATATATGAACACTCTTTCAGTACTAGAATCTGTAGTGCAGACCTTTGAAAACACCAAATGAAATATTAGCTAGGCGATAAGAGCTAAGACCACTGGCATCACTAGAGGTACACTGAAGCACTTTAACAATTGGCTTGCAACAAGAATTAATGTACACAGATTTGCATAGCCAACTATACTTTATCAGAACAACATGATCCGTTATTTTCACTGCTTCATTTCAATTTCTGCATATTTTAAGGAAGGGCAAACAGCATTACAATTCATTTTTCATTTCTTACTCCCTTCCTTTGTTAATCTGAAAAGAATAAAAAGTTAATGAAATTAATTGTCTTGGCACATTCATACAGTAGAGCTGCTTGATAAGATGTGACTTGCAATATTAAGGTGTTAACAGTGTTAAAATAAAGAACTTAAAGAGATGGAAGACATGCCAAATAAAACAAAAATCTTCTGGTTTTAGCAATACTATTTGCAACATAAAATACAATTCATGACATGATGCTCTTGGTAGCCTACACTCTGATAATTATAATGACATCTAGACTTACCCAATGCTTAAGTGTTAAATAGAACAATATCTGAGTGTGATTATTTCCTCCATGCACTATATATAATTTTTGTCTTTTTAAGTTGAGATAGGAATGTGCAAACAACAAATTAGACAACAAAAAGTTTCTTGCCTTATCTTGTCTAAGAAGCAAGCACCTTCAAGGAGTAGGAAAATGCAGCATTTCATTGCAAGAGTGAAAGGATACCTTCCAAGAAAAAAAGGTAGAAATATTCATCAACTTCAAGGCAAGCAAACAAAGATACTGATTCTGACCTATTCCTGAGATAAATGAATATATCACCAATTTAATGTTGATTAGGCAGGAATATGGCAAAAGCATTTCTGACAAGGATTAAGGAGTGTAAGTAGCCCTTCAGAGTTTCTAGGTATAAAGTCTTATCTGCAGAAAGGAATATTTGGCTTTGGTGGAAGGTAGAATGTAAAAGGATTTAAATGATTGTGACTAGACAGTCAACAGACTTGAAGTTTACGATAGATTATTTCTTCCCTTTCTTGACAATGTGCTTTTCTCCAGACATATTCTACTTCTTGTGCTAAAGCTTTCACAGGAAAAATTGTTGAAAAAGAGCTAAAGATCTCTAGCCTAGGAAAGACTGAAGCGATGAATTGGTTATTTTCCTGTCTGGTCGTTTCTGCCAATTGCAATGCCAAAAAGAGATTTCATAGCCTCATTTGGTAGCATGAGCTAGAAATAAATGACTGAGAAATCAAGACTCTTCAAAGATAGACTGATATCAGGAAGAGAAGGTAAAGGTTGTCCCTATACGTTAGACTCCGTAGAAAAGAAGAATGCTTAAAAGTTACACCAGAATTCAGTTAAAGTGAACTCTCAAAAATACATAAAGAGTAAGACAGGAATGTTCTTGTACCATTCAGTGGTTCAAAAAAGAGGAGGAAAATAATTAACAAGTTTAATTTAGAGAAAGTCATAAAACTTCCCCTCATACCTATCAAGAAAATAGAATTACTACAAAACAACACTGGGAGGATCACTGATGTTTTGAAAGAAGTTCTTACTGGAAGCTGTATATATGCCTTCAGGTACAAAAGAGCACAGATGTCTGTTAGACCTACATTGAAAATAGAGACATTACAACACATTTATCTCTAACATTGATTAATAACGTACATAATGCATACATTGAAATGTAACTGTAAATTTATAGATATATATATTTTGTTTTCACTTACTTGGCCAAGGAGTAGTAGTAAGGACTGTATAGAATCACTCTAATTGTATTTTTAAGTGCAGTAAAGTAACAAGAAACATGTGTAGCAAGAGAGAATTTGGAGAAAGACAAGTAAGTAAGTGCTTACTTGAAGTGAAAAAACAATCTTACTGTTCATAATATATGATTGTAGTACAGGCCACACAGCATTTGATAAATTATACAGAACAAGAATTTATGTAGAAAAGATGTGCTGTGTATATTTTTCATATATATTCCAGGAATATATTGTCCTGACATGTCCATTGCTTTCACACAGAGCCCTGTAAATGGATATGATTATTATACTAGGTTCTATGAATTTAGAACCTATTATACTAGGTTCTATGAATTTAGAACAAACAAACACCAAATAAAAGCAAGTAAAATCCCAAAATAATATTTTAACCATTTCTCCATCCATTTTAACAGTATTTTTTAATATTTTTTTAAATTTTACTTATTCTTTATGTATTATCTTTCTTGTTTAGTACAATTTTTAGCAGGAGTGATGGGGTTTTGGAAACATTGCTTCTCCTTATTACAATAATATGAACATAGTGGCTACATGGTACTTCCTGATACATTTGAGGTACAAAAGTCTGTTAGAAAGAGTAACAATAGCTCCCATTTTAGGTGAGGACAGCTAGGAGAGAATGTCCCAAACACAGTTATGCGGGTATTTCTAGATATGAAGAGAGGCAGCACCACTCTTGTGAAATGCAAGTCACTGCCTGGGCCACAGACAAGTTATATAAGGTTGCTTGCCAATCTGTGTGTTGGTTATTATCCTGAGATACTGTCAGGAAAGCTACTTTGCACGGTTTTCCCCACAAGTCAGCAGAATGAACAGCAGAAGTAAACAGCACTGTTCTGGGCGCAGTGTATTCAGGTATTCTGTGATCTTGTCTGTGGTTTTCCTTACTACAAAATGCTGTTGGTGCTAAATGTCTGTTTGACATCAGAAGATGAACAAGGAATGCTATGTAAGAAATGAAATAAAAAGATATTGAATACAAGTTCACATCAACCTAACACCTTTAACTCAGGTCTTTGCATCATAAATACACAGAAATCCACAATTAGAAGCTTTGACTATGCTAAGGGTGTTTATTTTTTAATATGACCTAAACAAGTTAAATGATAGAAAATAAAAGGGAAGTTACTGCTTCCACAGGAATCATAAAATATGGGCACCATGATGCATGTATGATTTTGTATTTCAACTTCAGTATTTTAGAGTCTATTACTTTCTAATCTTTGTCTTGATTAAAAAAGAGAAGTCAGTGAGTCTTGTGTGTTACCACCAAGTTACTTGAGATAAAAATTGTCATTTATCCCCATACCAGATCATAGTGACACCTTCTTATTTCCCTTTCAGTAAATAATTTCCAAATACATAATTAACTACATATTACTAAACAATATTTTTTTGAATCAAGTAGCATTATACTTTGCCCATTTTTCAGTGGTGTGGATACATTTTTTCTCCTTGTCTAAAAGAAAAATAAATAAATTCAAGAAAGTAATCTGCTTTTCTGTATTTTTTGTGGGTTCAGTGGGTTGTTCCAAACCACATCGTGTATTTGCACACTCATTTAAGAAGAATTAATTTCCTACAACTTTTGGCTAAAGATTGACTTCTTGTCTGAGGTAAATAATCTGTCCAATTGTTCATTCTCCATCAATGTGGTATTTCCTCTCCAGAATCAGACGCCCAAAATTTGGCTTTGATATCATGTCTAGCAAACAGAAATACACTGTCTCCTCAAATACTGACCAAAAGAGCATGAACTCTGACAGACTCAAATGACTGTTCACTGTTTGCTGAAGATCCAAAGATCCTTAGAGGCTGAATGACAATATTGACAACCTAATAGCAAGTGCACTATGTTACAGGGTCATGCCTCCATGATCCTTTAATAATAGGCACTGATAGGTTCTGGATCCAGAAAAACTAGAATTGATAGGCACAGTTTTCCACAATGTGTGACACAGCTCTGTCTGGCAATGGAAATTTAAGTTATTGCTCACTTATGTCACAAAATTCTGACTTTTTTTTTAATACTGAACTACGAATTTGTCATCCATTTTTTCTGGGTCAGCAGTGGAGAAATCAGTGGAATCATATCAGTAGTAAAGCAAGCATTGTAGCACATGAAAAATTAAATAACTATCTCTGTATCCTCTCTATCTCACAGATGTTTTCCTACTAAGCTCCACACCTTTCTTTCAATGGTTGAAATAAGAAAGGAGACATATTTTTAAATCTTGATAGCAGTTGACTAACTAATTTCTTTGATCAAGTAATCTTCTTGTAATAATGGGATAAGAAATGGAATAGAGGTCAGATCCCTTGATATATGAGGGAGGAGTAATCAACCTTTTATGTAAATGGAGGGTTCCAGAAAGGCAGAAAGCTAGTTATTACTTCTAGACTACTCATTTTCATCTCTCTTTGGATAGTACATTAACTCCTAAGAACAGCAATTTTTAACCACAAATTAAGCACAACCAGGCGAAAGAAAATAAGTGCAGCTACAGTAAGTGGTCTGAGTTCAAGGTTTAAAATAAGGAAGAGGGAATCTTCATCACACAAAATCATTGTAAATAAACTTTGTGACTTGTTTTCTAGGAGTTTGAAAAAACTATAGTCGGAGGTATTACGAGGAAGTTCAGGTTCAATGAGCAGTTACAGATACAAGCTGACAATTTGGGGAGGTTTATAAGCAATTATTCAGCAAAGAGAGAAAAATCACAGGTGCCATGTAGTCAAAAGAATATCACCCAGATCATGATGCCTACTTCAACATTCCTAGCAATTAAGGTAATAAATATGTTTTCCCAGATTAAAAGGTAGAATTTTTCAGATCTCGAGACAGATATCAATCTATTATGGATTGGTAATAGTAAATAGTTACTTGAGATATTGAGAAGTGTCCCACATTTTGTTCTATGTCTGTCTTACATATATGTCTATAAACCTGTGTGTGATTTGTAACATATATAGTGTAATGCTGGACAAAATTAACAATATATCAAGGATAAGAAGGATTAAACACTTTACATCACAGCAAATATTCTGAAGAAATCTGAGGTCCCTGTTTGTTTTCATATTTGCATTAAGAATATTGTCGGAAGAAAGGAAAATGTTGCAACAGCGTAAAACTCCTCAGTAAAATGAGTTGTCTTCATAACTTTTCTACTGACTACATACTTAAACTGTTGATTTTTTTCCTAAGAAGAAGAGCACAGAACAAAGAGACCCTGCAAAGTACAGCTGTGATCTCTGACTTAACATCACCCCATAAAATATGGGGCGGAGAAGTATGAGAAGACCTGAGATTCCTCCCCCAATTCCAGGCACTGGGAATGAGAAAGGGAGGTGGGAATGAGGAATTGTGTAGGGGAAGCTGTCAAAACTCAGGAGGGAAAACCATATGGTTTTTTTTTCCAAATGGTATCCATGCTTTCAAAAGGAATCCAATCAAAATTATAGGATTCTGATCTGAGGAATGCATAAAAAGGTCACTATTTTTAGTGTTCAGCCCTTCAGGTGATTGATGTGAAATACTCAGTCCTTAAGGCATTTTTGACTCAGTAAGAATTGTCTGAGGTTTTGACTGTGGAGAACAAAACATTGCAGCCTATAGTGCACTGAGACCTAAGGACACATATTTTCCTCATAATTTGATCACTCAACATAAATCATGTGCTCTCACCTCTTCAGATTTTTCTTTTCCTTACACTTATCAAATCTGTTTTTGCTGATAGAAGAGCATACCTAAAGTTGGTAATTGTCACAGACAAACAAATATTTCAATATGCATTTTTTTTTAAAAACTAACTGCAGTTTTTGCATTAAGGAACATGTTCCTGTTTACACCGTGTCTGTCACATAAGAACAATTTAACCTGCCCAGTAGTGCATTGTTGCCAATTAAGTGATTGTTAAATTTTAATGAAAATAGTAACATTTGCTATAATCGTACTTTCTGTGGTGAAAACCTACACATAATAATAAAAAACCAAAGAAATGGAACTCAGATTACAAATAGCTCACAGCTCACAGTTTGGAATTATGTTTCCAACATTAATATTTGAAAGATATAATAAATAATAATAATAATAATGAATAAGAATAATGTATTATTATATTTTAAATTCTCAGCCATCTCATATTTTCTGCAATATTTCTCACTAATTAAAGGAAAATACCTTGTGGAATATGTTTTCAGTTATTTGATTAGATTTCATTAATGCTGGCTATTGAAGTCAATATAAATTCATTCTAACCAAATGAGACCTAGAGCATCAACCATTTGCTTTGTTAACAGAAAACTGGATCTTCAAACAGTTACTTGTTCTGCAGTAGACAGAAGGCACAAGAGCATAAAATAACTGCAGTCAATCAATATTATTTGTGCTCAATATCTTTGAGGAGAGATGTTCATCTCAACACATGAAAGCATCCTTAAAAAAAAAGAAATCTAATGAGTTGACACATTTTCTGTCTCATGTTTTTGAGCTTTTCTACTTCCTCCCTTCTTAACTTCTGATTGTTCATTTATTTTCTGAATGTACTGCTTCTTTGGCATTTTTTAGCTGCCTTGATTTTTTTACAGTCAATATACAAGTACACTCCTTGATCTCCTCCCACCTCAAAGATTAAGTCTAGAGAAATTATTCTGCCAAGATTATTAAATCTATTGAAAAACAATCTGTTGGCTGATTATTTAGGTAATTTGTATAGCATAAAATCCAGAAAATTACTCTGATAAAGTCTATGAAAACAGGATTTTCTTGCAGTTCTACACAACTCGTAGTAGATTGTGCAAAAGAAAGAATGATATGGCAAAGAATCTGAAATGTAGATATGCAGTGGCTATTTTAATGTCTCAAATGGAAGTCAGACTGAGTCTGAAGTACTCTATACAGTAAATTTCAGAGTTAATTTTTTTTCTTTTATTTTTACCACAGCATTTTCACCTATAGACAGAATATGTACCTGTATTTCCTTCAGAAGCAAGGAATTTACTTTTGTAAACACACAGAAGTAGAAGACTACAGCTTTTTCAGTCAGATTCTCATATTAGTATAACTAGTACTGAGCTAAGAAAATGGAACTAGATATTCAAGTGGATGAAGAACGTAAACCAAGAGATGTCTAGTAAAGAAGATCTTGACCAAAACCCTGTATGAGGACAGAAGGAGGTGTAGAATGCTGAAACAAAATCCCAGGCACCATAAAATATACTAGAGACCTGCAATAGCCACAAAACCCCCACAGAATATACTCCATGAAGATGCCTACAGTGTGCCGAAGACTGGTCAGCAGAGGCTGATGACTATCCTTGCATGTTTGGAGTCCAATGAGGCTAAAGTGTCTAGCTTCAACTGACCCTGAAAATTAGCACTACTGAAATCAGGAGGAGTGCTGCTACAGCTGTCCCTAAGGCAGGTCAAGTTCAGCATGAGGACAAGTATTTCAGAGCTTTTACATCTAATACAAGCCTGGTAGTACTGCTGCTGTCATTAAAATACAAGCCTGGTAGTACAGCTGCTGTCATATCACTTCTGAAATCCGGCAGAAGTTTGTTAATATTGATATGGTTAATATACATCAAACAGGATTCCTTTAATTTTTTGAATAGAAAAATTCTCCACAGTGTTGACATTTCTCCAGTGAACTCTCAGGATTGTTTGGTTTCAGAGACTGTAGGGCCCAAGACACATTTTGTTTTAAATAATCCTTCATAAAAAATTCAGCTTTCAGTCTAATATGATTGAAACTCAGCTGGAGCATGTTTTATAATGCATTGAACTGGAAAGACTATGAGTGTTGAATTATTCAAAAACATGATAAGGAAAATAGTGATATATATGTGTGCATACAGGGAGAGGTGATCAAAGAAATCAGGGTGACTTGGTATGTCTTGTTATCTCATTTTATTTACTTTTCAGAACTCATCCAAATATTAGAGGGGAAAAAAATCAATATCAATTTTCACCTCTGTCACGTTCCACACTTCAATTATTAATGAATGTCAAATTTGACCACATTTCTTCATACCACCTGCTCTGCAATAATATTTCTGAGCCTTTATTAAAAATGTAAAATTGTCATTGAATTTCCAAATATGATTCTCTGGTGACTAATTCAGGTTGTTTTATTAATAAGTGAGTTCTGATGAGTAATACTAATTTAATACGCCTGCATGTAAGATTAAACCATAAATTATTCCTGCTGAAGGTGATGAGATTTGACTGCTGTGTAGTTGTTAGGTAAAAACCTTCTGTATTAACCCTGAGAACACTGAGTACAACAGGTTTCTTTATGGAAATTAAACTGTTAATTCTTTCTGTTTATATCAGGGATCTTCTGCCTGTTTTTATTCACCAATCCCTCCTATTTTAGCTTTTATTTAAGATTATGAAATCAATGGACAGCTAGCACACAGTGAATTATATACATATAATAAAAATACACTAAGTAAGTGCATGGAGACTTAGAAATATAAACAAGCAAAATATAAAATCAGAAATCTCTTAGTTCTCACTCAGTGGAAAGGCATCTAAAATGAGAATCTTCTTCAAATAGGCTTTGACCTTATTGTCACACACATTAGAACACTTCATGGTGCTGTTTTCTGTTGTTCCTGCATTCTCTGTTTCCATTGAGTGCTAAGAGGTGGAAAGTAATTTGGCTTTTAACAGAATGCAGATAATTAAAACAGTTTTTAATTCATGGCTTTACACACTTTATTTTATATTATTTTTGATTGAGACAGGAAAAGTCAAATGGTTTTAAAAATAAGTAAAAATTATTCAATATCATGCCTAATCTGAAGGAGGCTAAGATGCACCTTTCAAAGGGTGACTTTAGGATATGTTTCTTTCAATATATTGCATTTAAAATATTCCAGACAGAACTGATATTTAATTATTGCAACTCATGTAACATTCAACAGCCTTCCTATTTGAAGAGTATTCTCAGGACAAAATACCTTCAAAATTTCCAGAATATAAGATCCAAAGTTATTGCCTTTCAGGCAGGTAGATAATTTAATGCAATATTGCATTCATTTCTCATTTCTAAATAGGACAGCATGATAAGGTAAACATGAAGTCACATGTACACATAAAAATTTGATCTTTATCACTGAAGCTCAACCATCCATTGAATTACATTATTCACCACATTTACATGAATTTCATTTGTTTTTCTTAATATTAAAATAAAAACAGTACACTGAGCATGACCTAATACGGTGATCTGGTAATAAAGAAAGCCAAGAGCATCTTCAGAATGTATGAAAATGAACAAGTCAAATAGGTTATGAGGAGTGGTTATTTCTCTCTACACAGTGCTCACTAGACCAAATATAGATGCTATGTCAAGCTTGCTTGACACAGATTGACACTGATTAACTGGACATTGTTCTGTGGAGGGCAGAGAAAATGAACAGGCACTGGAGAAAATGCCCTTCTTCAGGGACACACTGTAGGACCAGGACTCTTTTGGCGTGGAGAAGGGATGGTTTTAGAGGCACTTACCATCAGCACCCCTGAGAAGGATATCAAGGAGCTGCAGTGAGGTCCCTTGCAGCTGTTCAGACCAGGAAAACAAGAGATAATGGACATAAACTATGACAGCAGAGGTTTAGACTAGCTATCAGGATAAATATTTCCCTGAATAGGACAGCCCAGCAATACAGCAGGAGTATGGAGAGGTCATGCTATCTTCACCATGAAGGTCTTCAGATTTCATCTGGACAAAATTCTGAGTGACCTGATCTGATCTGATCTTGAGATCGAGGCTTATCTTTCTTCTGCCCTGTCTAAACTAAATTTATTGATCATTCTCCAAAGTATGCTGAACAAAGGAAAACAAGATATATCTGAAGTTTGAAGAACAATTTAAGTCTTGGCTAGCTTCCCTTCCCTTCCCTTGCCTTCCCTTGCCTTCCCTTGCCTTCCCTTGCCTTCCCTTGCCTTCCCTTGCCTTCCCTTGCCTTCCCTTGCCTTCCCTTGCCTTCCCTTCCCTTCCCTTCCCTTCCCTTCCCTTCCCTTCCCTTCCCTTCCCTTCCCTTCCCTTCCCTTCCCTTCCCTTCCCTTCCCTTCCCTTCCCTTCCCTTCCCTTCCCTTCCCTTCCCTTCCCTTCCCTTCCCTTCCCTTCCCATCCTTTCCCTTCCCTCCCCTTCCGGGAACCTCCCAAATCTTCCTTTCCCAGAATTTCCCTTCCCCTTTGTAATTTCCTTGGAATTATGCAGCCTGATTAAATCATATTCAGGTGGGTCTTTCTTTTGATTTTACATTAGAATATTAGGATCACACTCACATATTTATGAACCCTAATTTGTACTTCATTACAGATATACAAATTACTCTGTAACTTATTGCTCTGTGATGGCCAGACTGCTTTGCATTCTTATTTAGCTACGCATATAAATACTCATTTTCTTATAAGATAGGAATTGGAACATTGCTCAAATCTGAAGCAGGAAAATAAGTGGCCAGTGGTTTTAGTTCTGTATTTTGGTCTGTCTGATTTAATTTGTTTTCAGTGAACTCTTTGTGGCACACCTTTCACTGACTTTGAAACTTAAAAGTCTTTTGACAAGACAAGAAAGTAAGATTCTGCCCATGAGTTTCTGAATGTTGCAGAAATTTATAAAGTAAAATGAACTCACTTAATATCTTCTTTATAAAATAAGTCTACCTCAAAGTTTTGGTCTACATTTGTACGTAGGCTTATTATTTTTGTTCTTGGGGGATTTTGTTTTTTTGTTTACTTTTAAATCACTCAAAATAATTTTTTCATGTCAGAGTAATGAAAAAAAGAATGGATTCACAATGGAAAGGCAACAAAGAGATGAGATTTCAAATAACATGCCAATATGATTGTCTAGGTAGAACATCTGGAAGAGCACTGAGCAACAGCTGCTAAGCACATCAGTGACCAGTGAACATGCAGTGTTCAGCAGAGAAAAATGTGTATCAGATACAGGAGAAATATTAAATCACCCATAAACCTAAGGGAGATTATACTGTTTTATTGCACAGAAATATTTTGGAGAAGAATGTAAGAATTAAACCACTTTGACTGTTTCTTTCTCTGGTACTGTCTGGTGTTGGTGCAAAAGTCAATCCATTAATCATCAGAAGATAAAGGAAAACTGTGGAGAGGAGGAAAGTTTCAAGCACTGAAGTTTTAACCCAGAACAGATAGATTAAAGCAATATATTATAACAGATTCTTCAAAGCTTTGAGGGAAAGGGGAGCCACACACATGATTCCAACTTGCTCCAAACAGAGTGAATAATGTAAAGGGAGAGATATTCAAGAAATTAATGTTGAACTGTAGAAAACATATGGAAAGCAAAGGCAGAAATAACTCCTAAGTTTATGGTCAAAGAATTTTCTGAACTGTTCTAGAAGGGGGTGAGATAAAATTTAGAATCAGTTTCTTACCTTTTCCTAATCAATTACTTGCTTTTTAAAATGTAGATGCTACAACTTCTCATAAAAGGAAGTTAACTGTTAACACATGTAGTCCCAGCTGGGCAAATAAATTAACTTTGCCCAAAGGCTCCCTGAAATGACATCCTCACAACATAATAGAGTGAAGAAGAATCAAGGGTAGATTTTTAATTGCCACTACATGCAGAAAAACTACTGTTGATGAAGGATTATAGCTATTAAGAGTGAATACATTTTGGAAAAATCGTAAACTGATTTCTTGCAGAGGTCCTTTTTGACTGTAGGCTGACTCAATGGGTGGGTTTACCTGACAAATAATCCCTCAGTGTTCTCCAGCCCTTCAACTAACACATCATCTGTTTCACAACAAAAATTTCTTGATTTCACTAAGCTGCCAGAACAGCTTCAGTCCAAGATCTGGCTTAGAAACAAAAGAAATGACACAGACAGGTTATCTGGTAGTTCACATGGGACACTAGGAAAAGGTTCCACACTGAGAGACTGGTCAGTCTCTGGGGCAGGCTCCCCATGGAAGTGGTCATAGCATCATGACTGCCAGAGTTCAAGGATCATCTCAAAAATATTCGAGTTATATGATTTAGCTTTGGGTAGTGCCCTGAAGCTCAGGGTGTTAAGAGTCATTATGGTCTCTTCCAGCTTAAGATATTCAATAAATTTGTGAATTCCTAGAATTTAGATACCAAGGTCAATTGTCTAACCTGGTCCTGTGATACTCTGGCAAAGTTCAAAACTACTGAATTCAAAATGCTGAACTAATTTATGAGGAACTTTAAAATGGATTCTCATCTTTTTCCAGTGATTAAAAATCCAGATTTCTCCCTTCCATGGAAGGAAAACAGAAATAATTTTTTTCTTGGACTTTTGATAAAAATGAAGTTTGAAACATTATGTTTTGGATACAAAAACTGATCTTATGTGACTAATTTGTCTTCAGTATTTAGGGAGGTCAAAGGCTGCAGCTAGTTAAAGTGTGAAACATCTCACCAACAGAATTAACTGAAATAAACATGCCACACAATTTGTTATTGTTTTTCAACTTGAAAGTTTCGGGGTTTTGAAAATTTTCTTCAAGTTCACTCCATTTAAAACATACTAATCTACTGCTGAGTTTTATTTGTGAAATTTGTTCATCATAGTCTATATCAGTATATTTACTCCCTTGATTTTCTTCTTTATTTCTATTGTGAAAAGTTATTCTAGTGCATAAAAATATGTCTGGGGTAGAAATTCTCAAGTGCTCTCATCAGCACTAATCTTTTTGTTTTGCAGTTGAAGATATCTGGTCATCAAAAGTAAAAGGATTTTCATTTAAATAGTAAATATATTAAATGTCCTGATGGCTGCTCTGAAGAGATTTACTTCCCTTTTTTTTTAATATTGGAGGAAATAATATTTTTAGGTAAAATGCTAAACAGAACAAATTGTGTTTATTCCCACAATTATTTATTATTTTTCATTAGCAAAAATGGATTAATTTTATTACTAAAAATGCAAAATTTCAACAGGTCCTTTAGATCCTCCTCTTAATTCCTAGGAAAAGACATGCTGTCCACATTGTTTTTGTACATATTACTGTCTTGAAACTAAGCCAGTAGTTACACTATGTGCAGTCCCAGAATTATGCAGTGATATATCTGTGAAATCAATACTTTATCTTCAGTCATTAAATAATAAAAATTCTAGATCATTGCGACTTCATTGGATTGACATAGAAAGAAATTAACAACATACTTCCCTTACTTTGCAAATATGACTCAGGTTGCCATTAATAAATCTCAATAAAATATAGAATCCCACAGGAATATTTTCCATTTTTTCCCTTGGAAATGGACTTGCAGTTTTCAATCTTCATATCAATGAAGCAGTCTAATTACACACAGTCTTACCAGTCAAATTAAAATAGTACTGACCAAAAGGCAGTTTTGAGATAACACACACTGCTGTATGCTGAAAATGAGGAGAAGTTGAGAAGATGGCAGAAGAGGGGACTTATGTGAAAAACAACACAAATAGTTACTGTTTCACCAGAAATGTCGAATACTGATATGCACCTCATTTTGTATTTTAAATGCAATATATGCAAGGGAGAGATAATGATTACAAAATACTACTAAATTTAGTGAACATGTAGTAATTTCATCTTCTAATTTGGCTTAAAACACACGCAGTTCAACTGTTTCTTCAGAGAGAGTTTTCTTTAGTAAGATGGCAAAGAGCAAAATCCAGAATAATTTTGGTTACATTTTAGCTCATGTTCAATCTTTTTAGTTTTCGATTTGAATCAACTAAAATCTTGAACTGGGAAAATAGGAAATTTTAGTATCTCTGATTAAATGTCTCATTAAGAACATATTACATTGTGTACTTAAGCGACCAGGGCTGGATGGATGTGTTATCTACAGTAATTAAAGAACTGTGATACTCTTGACTACAACTTATTTTTCCCCCAGCTTCAATCATATATTTTTAATCTTTCATGACAAAAAGGCTTTCACTTGTACAAGAGCGAGGGCTTGAGCAGTAAGTCTTACTGCCCTGTAACTACATTATTTCAAAATGCAAGTAATTGGGACTGTTCGAAATGCATTATCCCTCTTAAGAGAAAAATTACATAGACCCCAACGGCAGTTATATAAGTTGTTAAGTTCCTAAGCATCTTCAGACTGATTTAAGCACATTTTTCATTTAAAACTTTGACAACAGGCTTGTTATATGAAGTGGAAACTTATATAAGAACATATCAAATTCTTTTAAAGCTGATCACAAGTTTGTTGCACTCCATTATTAGGAATAATTAAATATCTCATTTGCTTTCACCAAGCTGATCTAACACAGTTGAAGAAAACAGGGGAAAACGTCAATCTAAAAATGTAATCCAAAAGGAGATTGGCCTGTTTATCCAGCATACTAAAGGCTGTTTTAATGTTCAGTGAAGTTACAGTGCCAGCTGTGAGAGTGTTATCTCACTGGGGAAGTACATTTTAAAAATTAAAAGTTGTATTAACTAAAATCCCCTCTATGTTAACATTTTTCAGCACAAAAGCCTATTTGTGAATGCTGGAAGAGAGATTTTTCAGGTTTTGTGTTTGTTTTGGAAAACCAACTTAAAAACTATAAGTCCAATCCCAAATAACAAAATACTTCTTTCTGAGAGTGTCTCCAGAACTGCAAAAATATGAAAAATGTTTCAAGATACTGACATGGGAAAATTGCTTGAGAAAGGCTGATGAAGAAGCATTAAAACCATTTATATTTTATAGAATGAACTTTAACTTTCTAACCCTCTTTTCTATATAAAAATTTTCTCTATTGTAGATAATTGCACTGATGGCAGAACTGAGAAAACAGGCAAGAAATAGGCTATTTGTGATTTTGTTAATTGCTCCAGATGTCAACAAGCTTGACTTTTTATCCATGCCTAACAAATCTTTTGACAAGCTTGAAAACTATTTCTAAAGGCTATTAAATGGGATGAACAAATTTCAAAGAATGAAAAGGAAGGCATGGAATAAAGTATCTCCATTAAAACAGAGAAAGTGGGGGAGGGAATAAAGAAAATTTGTTTTCAGACTTGGAGCTTAAAATTCTTGTTAGTTTGCCTAGTAATGACTCTGGGATTCTTAGCATGCTGCTAACAGGCAAGCAGCAAAACAATTTACTGGTTTACTGCCTTTGATTTTATGCTACTTGCAGTTGTACCATGTCAAACAAAAATAATTACAAAAATGGCAGTATGCAAATCAGAGAAAAGTTACTTTTAAACATCTATTTCACATGCACATCCTGTTTCAGGCTTCATAGAGTAAATGGCTAAAACACCGGGTTTAACTCTCATGTCAAGGCTGGAGTAATAGCTAAAATATGGATTTGCATTGTAAAAGTGTAAGACATGCTTGGTCACAAATACCATGTAATTTTCCTTCCCCTGAAGACGTATGACTAAGTACACTATTGGAATTACCCCTCACTCTTCTGAAACACAAATTAGGATTTGATGATCCAGCATAGCTAACTATGAAAACTTCCTCTAATTGAGATAGCAGAGATCATATAGCAGGCACATTTGTATGCACAGCTCAAAGGACAAATGACTCAGATGATTAATGCAAAAGTGTAGAGAAGGCTAGTGCACTTGAAGTCTCTTAAAATTTTTATGAATGTAATTCACTGCGCATCATCAACATTCCAAAATAAAAAGTTGAGTATTTTCTGTTACTTTTGAAAAGGGAAATAAAACTCTGCAAACAATTTTCCATTAAAAACAGAGACATATCAATGTTTAAAATGTACAGAACTGCTCATTTAAAGTTATTTAAGATCATGACCTTTGCAAACAACAATCTCAGAGCAGAATTTAGAGTGAAGCAATTTTGAAAAACAAGCAAAAAAGCAAAATATCCCATATTTATAAAGAATATAATTCATTAGTAGTAATTTTGTGAAGTTTTGACAGCACCCACTTTTGCACAAATTAAAATAAAAGGAAGTTTTTACATACTTATCAGAGTAGGCATCACACAAGCCCGCTAAACTCTTCAGTCTAATTAAATGCTCTTTTCAGGTGTATAAAACCTTGACAAACTATTGAAGCTGGGATTTTCTATGAAAAATTTAATCTTCAGATATTCATTATTTCTGTGCTGTACCTTGCATGGTTTTCAAAGATCAGGAGAAAAACAGATTGGCTATTTCAGTCATTTTCTAAATCAAAATAGCAACTGGGTGTCCCCAATGATGGAAAGGGAAGGGGGGAATGGGAAGGGGAACAGGAAGGGGACGGGGAAAGGAAAGGGAAAGGGAAAGGGAAACTGTGCTTCCCAGAAGAACTGAAATGATAAAATATGTCTTTAGCTATAAAATAAAAAAAAAAAAAAACCAGAATTTTAAAAAATGCTGATTTTTTTCTGGAGAAAAACTTGCCCACAGCTTTCAGATGAAAGGAGAAAATAGAATTAAACAAATAGTACCAGAAGTGTGAATTAGATAAAGCATCAAGTATCACCATAATCTCCATCAATTATCTTTTGATTTCTTCTACTTTGTTTTTCTTTTTCTTTTTACATGAGAGAAAGAGATTGGTGAAAGAGCTACTGAAACCGATATAGAAAAACTTTTTATAAAAAGTTATCCTTATAACCTTTTCTCTTAGTTTTTGATACGATCTTTTAGTTTTAAATTTATCACCTAATTAGGCTCTCCAAACTTTTTAAATTTCAGTTTTTAAATTTCAGTAAATTAGTAGTAATACACAAGTTTATGCATCCTTTCTGAATTAGAAACATGGTTTAACTTTAAGAGGCTGAAATTAATATCCTTGAGAACTTCAGGATCTGATTAGTTCACTGAACATAGAAGGCTTAGTGCAGTCTCTTGTGAGAATCAACTGCAGGCAAACATTTATCAGTATGAAGAGCACCAACAGTCCCTGATGATATTTATGTGTTTAATACTCATAATCAATCACATTTACCAGAGTGATATTTTTTGTATGCCTTAACTTCATATTGTCATTTTGTATTTGCTCACCCCAGCCTTCAGTGCTTTTCAATCAGATTCTGATTTATTAGCTGACTTGCTATCCCCATTGCTGCCTAATCCTTTCTTCTTCCAATCCACAAAATTGTGAACATGGTCCATTACCATAAGGAAATTTGTCTTGATTTCCAATAAAATTAAAATATATAGCAGCTTGTGTATAATAGCAGAAATAACTAAAACTATTAAATTATGGCTCAAAATATCTAGAACCTTTGAAAAAATCTGTTTAAGTAATACCCAATTACAGAAATTCCTTTGTTATAAGTAGATTGAAATGAAATACAGATACCTTGTTTACATTTTGGATAATGACATTTGTATTGTCAATGTATGTTATCTAGTTATATGATGAAAAATTAGCTGGTAGAAGTAATGTATCCTCTGGTGTAAACAGCACACCTTCAAAACATGAACACAAAATTGTCGAGACTGTCTTACTTGCAGACTTGAATTTTTAGCATTAAGTTAGGTTTTTCCAATTATGAAAATCAAGAGTTTTGGAGAAAGATGATCACAAGAACAAGTTAAAATGTGTGGCTCAAACTTCTTAAGGATTTGCAATTCATTATTTCAACTGAATCTTTCAGTCTTGGACTAATTATCTTGCATTCCAAATTGGAATATTTTCCCTCTCAAATCTTTTTAAAAGTCAAACAATTCTTTCTTCCTTATCCTGAGATAACTATTAAAAGCATGAGCCCATGAAATATTTCATAACTTAATGAGAACACCAAAACAATTTAGCAGGGGACAGCTCTGGGAATTTGTTTTTTTTGTTTTTTTTTTCATTTGCAGTCTGATAATGGCAAAATAATATTTCTGTTCTCCATTTGCACTGAAAAATTAGGCACCCCTTTGTTCCAAGGCAAAGCAAGGTCTGAACACAAGACACAGCAGGGTTTGCTAGCAACTATCTTTAATTGTCTCTGGGCAAAAAACAGTCTGCCCACAAAAGTGGCTGATCCTTAACAGCCTTACGAACCACAAAGCTCAAAACAGAAGTGGAAATTGTGTCAGTAATCATGCTTCTCTTACAATCACTTAAAAATTTCCAGTTAAATCTGGTAGGTTCTGAATATCATCTGCTGTCTTTCAGTATGCAAAGATGGGCATTGATGTACAGCCCATGGAGTGCTCATTTCCCCAGTGCCCAATGAATGCTGGTACATGCTGCCTCAAGTTCAGTGAAGTTCTTAGAATTTTCTGCCCAGCCTATTACAGGACTAATTATTGGCTCAAATACTTACCCACCACACAGCAGCACAGTAAGAAAGCCCCTTCTACTTTGTGTTTCAGTGCCACACAGTTAAGGAAAACATGATACAAGTCTAGCAGTTTTTCAGAATGCATCCATGAAATAAATAGTACAAGTCACAAGTTATACTTATTCATCTAAGAAGCATACCCATGTCTTCTGAATGGGAGATGTCTTTTCCCCCTCTCTCCCACCTACAGAATTATCATTAACTCCCCTTGAAATTCATAGTATAAAACTTTGCACAAGTCCAGGGTGGAGACCTGTCTATCTAAGCAGACAAAATCCCTAAAAGCACCCTTGACACGGAAGCAAGTTATGTGCTGATGTGCAAGAGCTGGCTGACTGTGATTCACCAGATTGCACTAGTGTGCTACTTTTCTCAAGCAAACCAAATTTACATTTCACAATTGCATTACATATGTGTACAGAGTTAATAAGAAATAAAATATGAGGTTATTTAAGGGATCCCAAGGTCTTTGCCTTAATTTTTCAGGGTTGGTATTTGAAGTGCAACTAAGAGAACCAGAATGGATTTTAAAAGTAATTCTTCACTGAAAGAGCTGAAAGAAGTGACAAATCACACTCAGAAACCTTGATGTGAGCTATAACCTTACATAATGCCACAGTAAATCTTAGTTCTAAACATCCAACCAAAGCTGCAGAAAAATGTAATGTAGCTGTTCTGCAGACCATCTGTCATGGGTTTTTTTACTATTTTTATTAGAGTTATTTTCTTTATCTTTTAAAATTAAACTGAGGGGTCTTATTTTCCAGATTAGGTGGCTTCTCCATGATCTTATATTCAGTACTTACTTTCTTTGTCTGATCCTCTCTTAAATTTTACTCAATTTAGTTCTACCATCCTAATCTCTTCTCCCTCTTGCAATTTTCTCTTCTGTTCTCCATAGAGCAAGGTATCTGTTAACTGTGTTTTTTTCTCTGGTAGTGGGTTGACCCTGGCTGCATGTCATGTGCTTACAAAAGTGGGTCTATCATTCCCTCTCCTCAGCTGGATAAGCAAGAGAAAATATGGTAAAAGTCTTGTGGGTTGAAAAAAAGTTGCAGAGAGATCACTTACCAATTACCATCATGGATGAAATGGACTCAGCTTGTGGAAATTAAATGAATTTATTATCAAGAAATCAGAGGATAACGAGAAATAAAAATAATTTTTAAAAATACCTTTCTCCTACCTTTCTCTTTTTAGCACTGTTAGTGGAAGGAGTTGGAGAATTGGGAATAAAGTTGAAAAGCGGAAAGTGCCAAAGGATAGGTAATGCAGATTATGGTCAACTCACCACACATCGTTTATTGTATTTACTGTATTTTCCTTGTCAGGGGTAGGACTTTTTCCCCAGCTCCAGTTTGAGGTTCTTTAAATGAGAGATAGTCCTCCTCAAACTCCCAAAAATGAGTCCTTCTCCTTCCCATCAGCTACAGTTCTTCATGAACTGCTCAAGTGTGGTACAGTGTACCCCAAAATGGGTCCCGCACAGGATCACAAATGAAACCCAGAAATCCTGCTCCAGCATGGGGTCCTGTCTCCACCTGGCCACAGGTCCTTCCAGGAACCTGCTCCAGCACAGGCTTTTCATGGAGTCACAGCCTCCTTTGGGCACATTTATCTTCTTGGGTCCTTCACAGGCTGCAGGTTGGATCTCTGCTCCACCATGAATCTCCATGGGCTGCAGGAGCACAGCTGCCTTGCCACAGTCTGCACCACAGGCTGAAGGGGAATCTCAGCTACGGCAGCTCCTCAATCCCCTTTGGCACCAACCTTGGTGTCAGCAGACTTGGGGATGTTAGTTGATGAAAGAAACTCAATATCACCCAGTCATATGCACTCACAGCTCAAACAGCCAACTGGATGCTGGGCTGCATCCAAAGCAGTGTGGCCAGCAGAGAGAGGATGGGCATTCTGCACCTCTCTTTGGCTCTTGTGACATCCCACCTGGAGTGCTGCGTCCAGCTCAGTGAAGCGCCAACATGAGAAGAACATGGACCTATTGGAATGAGTCCACAGGAGGCCATAAAGATGATCAGAGGGCTGGAGTACCCCTTTTATGAAGGCAGGCTGAGAGAATTTGGGATGTTCAGCGTGGTGAACGGAAGTTTCTGGTAAGACCTTACAGTAACCTTACAGTACTCAGAGAGGGCCTTCAAGTTCCTTGTTTAATCCCAACAAGTAACCAAGTACCACCACACATCTGCTCACTCACTTCCCCACCACTGGGATGGGAGAGAAAATTAGGACGAGTAAGAGACAAAAATTTGTGGGTTGACACAAAGATTGTGTAAAAAGTATAGCAAAAGTTGTGTATGCAAGCAAAGCAAAACAAGGAAGTCTTTCACTACTTCCCATAGGCAGGAAGTTGTTCAGCCATCCCCAAAAGAATAAGGTCCCATCACATGCAGCAGTCACTTGGGGGAAAAAACTCCATCATTCCAAACACTCCCCTTTCATCCTTCTCCTTCTCAGTTTATGTACTGAGTATGATGTCATATGCTATGGAATATCCTTTTGGTCACTTGGAGTTACCTGTCCTGGCTGTGTTTCCTCCCAGTTTCCCATGTGCTCGCAGCTGCCTCACCAGAGTGGCATTATAAAAAAGAGAAAAGCCTTGTGTCTGTGTAAACCCTGCTCAGCAATAACAGACACAACAATGTGTTCAGCATAAATCCAAAACACAGCCCCATGCCAGCCACTGGGAAGAAAAAAAAACCATACCCCAGAAAAAAACACCCCAAGAAGGCTGGAGGTGGACATTTAGCAAGGGAATGCAGTGACAGGACAAGAGCAATTGGCTTTGCACTGAAGGAGAGTAGATTTAGTTAAAATATTCGGAAGGAATTCTTTAATGTGAGGTGGTCAAGCACTGGAACAGGCTGCCCAGAGAAGCTGTGAGTGCCCCATCCAGTGTTCAAAGCCAGGCTGGAACATTGTTTCTGAGCAACACGGCAGAGACCAAGGTGCTCCTGCTCGCTCATGGCAGAGATGTTGAAACCAAATTACCTTTAAGATCCCTTCCTACCCAAAACAATCCACAATTCTCTGAAGTTTGTTTTTCACAGGACAGTATTTCCTGAGTGATCTCTCTATTCTTTTCTTAACCCATGCACCTTTATTTTCAGATTTTTTTCCCATTCTTTTAAAGAACCAGAGTGATAGACTGGCAGCCAAAGAAGGTGAACCTACCCACTTGTATTTGAAAATTGCTGCCAACTATAACTTTGTGTCCAATTTCCACACTTGAAAATACACCAAATTGCTGTGAAATTAATATGTGTGTTGTGTGATGCACACGGAACTATTGGATTTTGTCATAAGTAAGGTACCATACATGTAACCTAAAATCCAGTCAAGGAATACTTATGACAGACTCAACTAACATGAACAGTTCACCACTGTACAGCCAAGTTAGGGCACATTCACAGTTCACCCAGAAGAGAAAATAAAACCAGTTTGTTCACAAACAGCTCTGACTCAGGTAAACTAAAAAGCAATTCCCTTTGTTCATTGCACTCAGCATTAGAACTAGATTTTCATTCTTAAAAGCGCATTTCTATTATACCTACTTTTAAAAAATACTAAAGCTGCGGATTGTAATGCAGATACAGAAAATTCAATGGAAGGCAGAAAAAAGGAGGACAGGGAAAGTTGGCAGCTGCGCATTAGTTAACCTAGGTATGATTGCAACCAAACTGCTACACCAGTTCTGGTATTGTCCACTGACACTTCTGTAGCTGAGAGGATCACCTCTGATGGAGTTTCCACAATTCCTTAAGCATTCAATATTTTCCGTCAACAGGCAAAAGGTGAACTATTGCTCTGAACTCATGTAAAAATGCCTGTATCTCTAACTATCAACTTCATGTAGTATATCAGTTTTTTGGTAGCATTTGACATCTTGTTTCACAACTAAAAAATTGAAACACCACTTGATGCTTCAATGTTTTAGCAATCTGAAAGCCATTTATTTCCTTGATCCTGCCAAATTAATTTCATACCACCAACATGAGTTTAAGGAGCTTTATATCAGTGTTGTTGACTGACCGCACCTTTAGAAGCACCTCTGTAATTCTGATGTCTCTGGATGAGATGTGTCCTCCGGATTTGAAAGAAAGCTTTTAATCATACAGAATGAAGCTACTCTGTTTCAAGCCTCTTGGGGTTAGCTTGTTAATAGATTTTCTCCCATAGCAGTGTTCATTATCTGTAGTCAAAGCCAACAGTTTGATTATCCCCTTCCTTTCAATTAGGCCTTTGCACCCATGGGGCCCAGGCATGTTGCTGTATTGATATAAGTTAACTTTCAAGCTAGTTTTGCAAGGTATCACAAGGATGGGTTGATCAGTAGAGCTTCAGTCTTATCCAGCTACAGATTCATTCAGTCACTGAGAAGGATCAAAGGCAACCACAAAATAACCCTTTAGTTAAGACCTCAGAAACTCATGGCAAGATTTGGAGGACAAGTCTGTCAAAGAGGCATGGCTAGTTTATATTGATCTAAGACCCTAATGAAAATACTGTAGAACAATGGAAAAGCATTGTACTGAGGTTATTTTGTGACTCCTGACATGAAAACTCTATTAGATTATCAATATCTCCAAAAAAACTTATATCAGCACAAAACCTTTCCTGCACCACCTCCAGTAAAAATGTGTACATTTTTTCCTTTTAATCTCCTGTTTATGACCTTATTTAAATAAAGGAGAGAAAAATATCTCTTAGTCTGGCACTTGCATGCAACCTAACTTTTAAATTATTCCTTATTGTCACTACAATAGTAAAACTTGAAATATTTGACATTGCCTTTTTGGGATTTGAAAACACTGTACCATGTAGTTCTAAAGTTTACACAGTGAGTATCTCAAAAAAAAAAAAAAAAGAAAAGAAAAAATTGTTGCTTTAAACCCATGACTTGGTTCAGAAGTAAATATAAGGTTTATTTCATATAAATATATGCAAATGGTACATAACCAGTGTAATTTTGAATCTAAGTATTAACAGTATAATGGTGAAAGTTTGGAATGAATGGATGAAGCCACTTATCTCTAAATATCTTCTGTTAAATAGTGCATTTGGGTTGAAAAAATATTCAAGAAAAAGAAAGCTTGAAAATTTCTAATACCCTGCCTGAAAAAATATATAATCTGAAAAAAAATACAGAGCACATTATGTGTGGCAGCAAGTGGGAAGAGAAGATTAATGGAAATAAGAATTTTCAGGTGGGGAACTGAGAAATATTGCTTCTTGATAGAGGAATACAAAGATTTTGAGAGTCTGTGTCAGAGGAATTAAAGACATGTAAGGGGGGATGAGTTTAAGAAATTATTCCAGGTAAGGCAGCAGGTTTGCTGGTGACAGGCACATAATCACAGAGTCATAGAGTGGTTTGGGTTGGAAAGCGTTTGAAGAACACCTAGTTCCCACTCTCTGCCTTTCACTAGGGGGACACCTTTCACTAGACCAGATTGCTCTGAACCCTATCCAGCTTGGCCTTGAGCATTTCCAGGGATGGAGCCTCCACAGATTCTCTGGTCAGCAAAAGGCAGTTTCTCACCACCCTCCCAACAAAGAATTTTTCCATAGTATTTTATTTAAACCTAATCTCTTTCAGTTTGAAGCCATTTCCTCATTCTGTCACTACATGCCCTTGTAGACAGTCATTTCACCTTTCTTGTAGGCTCCATTTGGGCACTGCAAGGCAAAAATTAGGTCACCTTGAAGGCTTTTCCTTTCCAATCAGGTATATCTCACAACTCTTTTTTCACACAGGAGGACAGCCTGTAAAGAGTTATAACTCTAAGTGTTCTGCACTGGGCACACAGAAGGGATGAGGTGAGGTGTGGTGAGGTGAGGTGAGGTGAGGTGAGGTGAGAGAGAGCCATCACAGGGGTTATTCTGTATCCTAGTAGGAAAGACGCAACAGAAAATTAATTATTTAATAACTGCTTTAATAAGATTGAATAAGAAGAGGAATAAAAGTAGCAAGTATCAGTTTACAACTCTTCAGGTTCTGGGCACCATACATTCACGCATCATCAGGCAGAGTGCCGGTGTACTTTCTCATGGCGTGCTCTGCAGAGCAGGTCCTGTCCTCCATGCAGAGAAACTCTCCCTTTTATTTGTTTGATAATGGATAATTTCCTTTACAATAAGTCAACTTTATTCCTAAAGATTTTCTCAGAACTCTTTAACACACGGTTGACAAGGGCAAGATCATGCTGGAGGATGATCGCTTATGGCAGCGACAAGCAAGAGATGACTGCAGGCTCCTCCAGTGCCAGGTGAGGGCTGCATCTGTGCCATGGACAAGGGATACATGTGACACAACACAGCACAGCACAGAAAAGAACAGCATGGGTGGCACAGCCTGATGGCCTCACTGGGTGTGTGGCGCTTGCCCAGGTTAGCTGTCCTGTGGGTCACTGGCTCTGAAATTCAGTAGGCTTCTAGGTAAAATCAGTGTAGTATACTGACCTCCTCTGCCTGCTTTCAATCCATGTGCCAAAGAAATAAAGGTTTATAAGCCTTTCTCTCTCCTTCCCTTCTGTGATCTCAGAAACATCCCTCTGCTCTTGGATGTGTCTGACTTCACTGCCTTCCCCTAGTCTCTGTCCTACATCATACAAAAGATCTGACCCTGAATGAGGACAGAAATCCTCTCTTTACTCCCCATATATGTCAAGGTCAGGGTAAAAGGTGATTGAAATAAGGAAGTACATTCTCATACAAATGACAACTAAGGAAATGACATGAGAGTACACACCTCATCCTGTTAAGGAAGGGAAATTGGATGGAGACAGAGAGTATACTTTGGTAGGGATAAGATCAGAAAATGAGAAAAATTAATTTTAAAAAGGTAAATTCTTTCTGTGATTACCATCCTACACAGTTAGGAACATAGATCAACAAACCACATGTAAACGTTGCCACACCTACATTCCCATCAAAAGGAAATGCATCTTCAATAACTTTATTAGAGGAATTATTAAATCTGTATGGAAAAATGCCAGTCTCAGTTCAACAAAGTTTAAGGCTTTCTTTTTGGATGGGTGAAAAAAACCCAAGAAATGGTTGGGAAGTGCAGATTAAATCTGTATTTATGAATACTAGCATTTGTGAACAGTTGATTTACTGCTCAGGAAAAAATATATCAAAAGACACAGTTTGCTTCATTATGTATGTAATAAAGAAGCTAATGTTTTTTCCCTCCCTTTTGGTACTATAGTAAATGAAGATTTGCATTCCGAGTAGGGCTTTCTCTTGTGGAAGCAGCAGAAGCCCAGACCCAATCCCTAAGCCCCAAATCTTGTTAAATGCAGTTTCAGTCCTGGGGACCTAATGTACTGATTGCTTCCCAAGAAGGAGCCTCTTTGCCTGCTCCTTTCATTCCTAATACTGAAGGTCTAATCACATCTATTATGCTGTTCAGTTTCACAGGTCATTTTTGGGTGGAGGAGGATGTAAAAAGAAGAAGGGGGGTTCAAGGGGAGGGAGATGGGGGAGGATAAGAAGAAACCAAGTTGTATACCAGGGAAAAACCCCACAGGCTTCATCTACTGAGAAATGAACTGATGACTGAACTGCTATGTGAGATTATATCTAAACCACCAAGTGTGTTATTGTAACAAGGCAAAATGGCAATGGTCCCAATTTTGTATTCTTCTCCAAGCAAGACAGAACCAATCACTCTGTCAAAATCATAGGTACTGGATAGTGAAAGCTTCACAAGGCCTTAGCCTGACCAAACAAATCTTAGTATGAAAAGAAAGAAACAGGCAGGTAGGAAGTGAAGCATTTTTTAACAATGTTGTAAAGTTTTCCTTATATTTCAGGCTGCCAAAAGCCCTTCTCAGACTTTTTTCCCAATATAACACAAATATCACATACCATACTATGCTTTTGTGTAGCCTAGATTAAGACTGTTATCATGGCCTAATAGAGCTCAAAATGAGAAGAGGGGAGGGAAGGGGAAAAAAACCTCATTATTTTTAGATGGCTTTGCTTTTCCCATAGGGTTCCTATAGATCCTACTTAGCAGCAACTCATTCCAGCACTGATTAAGTGGGAAATACACAGAATCTCAAAAGGTCAAACCTATAATCAGCTGCCCTAAGGGGTTGACATGGAAAACTTCTCAATATAAGTTCAATTTATGGCAACATTATAACATCTAGTCAGTGATAAGCAATGAGGAAAAGAGGGGAGACTCCTAACACAGCTTCTTAGAATGCCTCAGCATTACAGTATTTTGCTACGTCCAGGTTCTGGGTGGGATATCCATTATTGTTTTCACTCAATTTTTGCATGTTGATAATTTTCCTTCCACCTGCTGAGGGGAACGCGTTTATAATAAGCTAAATCTGCATTAGACAAACACAATGCTCACTGATGAGAAAATCATTCCCAAACTGATCAAGAGAGCAAGCACAGAAAACAGAGCTCTGTCAGAGACAGGAAAGAAGAGTTAGAAAACAGAGACAAATTATTTATCAAACCCCTTTTAATTATTTGAGTGAAACCAAGTTTTTAGATACTGATTATTTTCATGCGCGCATATTATGATAACAATTTAAACACAACCGGTTGTTTCCAAATGGTCTCTGTTCAGCGACTATTTCATCTCTTGTGAATCATTAATACACCCCTGCAAAGCACAGCCTGATTTAGCTACTCTGGAGGCAAGGGAGACACTCATTTCAACAGGATCTGAAAGCCTCAAATGAACATGCAGCTTAAACCACAGGAAATCTGGTGGCAGGATTTTGTTTTGTTTTGTTTTGCTTGATTTACACTGTATGCATTACCTTCCAGGACTGACTCTCGGCACAAGCTAAGTGGGCAGTTGTTTACAGCTGAAAAATTCAGGGGTAGGAGAACAGCTGTTGCCCTACTACTTACATTTCCTATGCCAGAACTGTGGAAAAACTGGACTGACTGCTGTCATGAGTGGTGCATCCTCAGCAAAGACGCCATCACAGTCTTTCATATTGCTCTTCCTCCCCAGGAAAAGGCAAAACCTGCTTGCACGGCTCTACAAAGTTCTTTCCCTCATTTTCCCTCAGCTCTGTTTTTTTTTTTCTCTCACTTCTTCTTTCTATGCCAGAAGCAGCCAGGTCTCTTTCCTCTCTCATTGGAATAAGAAAGGCAGTTTCCCTTTTACAACAAAGATGCCTTGAACTAGCCCCGCTTCACTTACTTGTGCTAAGCGCAAAGCAGTGCTGAATTGTAGAGTTTCAAGCACTCTCCAGTATGTTTCAAAGCTGTGGCACAGCCGCATTTTTATCATTATGGGAATGCTCTGAATGCTCCCAGCATGTCTCCACAAAGTCTCCTGGATATCAAAAAACATTTCAAAACAGGACTTTACAAGCCATAATTGAACTTGGGTTACTTTTGTCAGCTGAACTTGTATGGGAATAGAGCCTTCCCAAGTGACAATTCTAAAATATTTCCAAATTCAGTATATAGGTATGAGGCTCTCATTTTGCATAATATACAGGTGGTCTGATTATTTTGCTGTGTAATGGAACTGTCAGGCTGGCTCATCTATTCTACAATATGTACTTTAGAAACAGATAAAATTAAGAGCAAAGCCCCAGAAAAAAGTAATCAAAATGACCTAGATAGAGGGGATTTTCAGCACAAATACATCTTGTCTTTCAAAATAAATAACCCACATCAAGGTTCAAAAGGAGAAATCATAAAACTACCCTTTGGAAAAGACAAGTGCCACATGATTTTGCACAGAAGGTGAAGTACCTTCTATTCCCTCTATAAGAGGGATCTATCTGACACATTACACTTACTGTGTATACAAAGAAAATACTGTATATTTCAAAGAAAAAAAAAAAAAAAAACGCCGTAAAGTACAAAAAAAAATTCCCTACCAAAACCTACTGCTCTTTTTCAAAACTACAAAATGGAATTTTTTTCAAAGCAAGATTCTCAGGAGTTACTTGGAAATAAATCTACTCACAATCAAGCGATAGGATTTGGAACTTGCAAATACGAAAATCGATACATGAAAGAAATTTAGGATGCACTGATACAGATTAGAACACTTAAATGTGAAAAGAGCTATTTTGGTTATTAAATTTCAAACAGGGTGAAATTATGCTTTTAGTTGTTCTTACAGTAAGCAGCACCCTTATGCCCATCTACTCTGTGAAGCAAGAGAAAGAAAATATTGTAAGGGTTACCTCATTAATGTGTCATAGACTGAAGTTAGGATTTTAGGTGAAGATATGTCATGACAAACTTTGTACTACAGTATTATTGTTCCAAAATTCCATTCCAATACATGTCAAGACTCTTTTCAAGCTTTGAAAAGTTAGTAGTGACTTTCAAGATAGTTTCTAATGCTCAGGGAAGACTGAGAAGAAGCTGTCAAATGTCATAAAAATATTGTAGCTTTTGGTGGTCATAGAGCACATGTAATCCACTTCACTTACTGCCAGGCCAGGATGATGCACCTTCAGTAGAAATGAGAACCAAACTCTCACAGCTGAAGACTGAAGCAGCCCTCAACTCTTCCGGAAATGAAAACTAATCACAATCAAACACCTTGCAGAGATGTGGAAACAATTACCTCCTCAGTCCAGCTCTTCTTCTTATGAACCCAGCTTGGTATGGCTATGGTCAGGTAGTATGTTCCACACCACTGTGAAATACTGAATGCCCCATCTTGTACATGAATTTTACATTTCATCTTGCACTGCAAGGAACCTAGAACTTCAGCAGTATAAACTTCTCCTCTGACATTGCTCAGCTGAGCAAAGGCCAGAGCTACTTAGAAGGCATGGCCATAGAATTTCTGGTGATCAGACGGTTTAATGTTTTGTCCATTTCATCCTCACTACAATGAAGTGCAAACACAAATAGATATTAAACTTAGATGAGTTCTGATCCATACTATTTCCTGCATTAAATTCTACTTACTTAACTTCCAATATATATCTTGAAGTTGCTTTTCTAGTTCAATTTCAGTCTTCACCATTTTTAAAAGGAACTTGACAAACTTAGGGCATATTCCTTTATTCTCTCTTATTTGAATTAAAGTGAACTTTCTTTAATGAGCTCACCCTGATTTATGACTTTCTTCAGAGACATTTGCAGTGAAAAGGTGCTAGTACTGTGTGTGCGTCAGATGAAGTAACTGCAACCTTTTGTGGATATTAGTTTTTGACGTATGAAATGTCTTGGTATTTTCTACTTTTTGATGTATTTTTCAAAATTCAGGTATTTCAACAAATCACAAATGACCATCAGCCTTAACAGTATGAACAGAGATGGTAGCATCACAAAAGCAACCAATTCTAATGGCTTCTATATTGGTGGAAAAAAAAAAAAAAAGAAAATGGAGAAACCACAGAGACAAGTCAGGTTGTCGTAAACCTTGTTCATACTTACCAATCATTCTGTGACTTGGTAACCTATCCAGTTTAAAACTAACCCAGTAAAAAATAAAAATTAGTTTTAATGTGGATCAATACCCTGAAACAGTGAGCCTTAAGATAGCAATACTGGACTCACAGAGATAAGGCAGGGACCTGAGAACAGGAGTGAGTAACCACTGACGGGACGGAGGAAAACCTGTTTCTTTTGCAATGATATGGACTTGAAACAATCAGGAAAATACAAGACAACACTGTTTAAAGAAAACCAAAATCGTAGGAAAATGCTTTCTGAGAATTTTAAATTTAAATTCAGTCTTACTGGTCAGCTTAGGAATAACTCTGAGCTTCTAGGCCTCAGATGTAGGGAATAAGTCCTTTTCATAAATGAGTAATTTTTCTACTTACAGAAAATGAGCAAACCCCAATCACCGCATAAGTGGTTGACTTCCAGTGCCAGGAATGAACTGTTCACTGTTCAATGGGTCAGTGTTATGGTTAGGTATCCAGTGCCAAGTATGAATTGCCTTGCTGCTCTGGGATCCAGAACAGATCTCAGCTAAAATGAAAACATTTCACTATGAAATTGCTGATTCACTGAAATGGAAAAAGAAATAGTTACAACTAATAGCAGTTTTGACCAGAAATAAAATTTCACAAATTTAGATGAAAGTTCCAGGGATACCAATAATTCTGATTAAGAAAAAACCCAGTAGTTAGAGCATTTACTTAAACATCAATGATTCAGTCATATTTTGCTTTGCCTCAGTGCCTTGAGCATTTAAATATGAACTGGGAGTGACACTGAGTTCAGCAGATAAAAGCTATTCACTACTCCATGGTATTTTTCTCATAGACTTTTTTTTTTTTTTCTGGCTGGGCTTAATCTACAGTTTTAATTTCCTTAACCTAAACCTCACTGAGAAGTAAACCCAGACAACAGTCATTAATTTGTTGAAGAAAAGTAGATTAAGACATTTGTTTCCCTCTCTGCCCCACCCAGCACCAAAAAGTCCATTTTGATTGACATAAATAATATTGATGGAGAGAGCAAGCCATTCTAAGGCTGTGTGTCTTGCTCTTCTCCTGTGAATCATTAATTTCCTTGGAATCTAAGGTAAAGATGAAGATTGAGACTAATGGGGGATTTCATTAACATAACAGAATGGTCTTATTTTTGACATGCTTCTAGAAGATGAAGGCATGTTTGCCTGGTCACTCTCAACAGGGGAAATGCACATACATTTCCTTCCAAATGTCAAGCATAATAATGTATAATATAAATTGGGAACAGAATGGAGAAAGCTAGAAAGCAGATACAATCCTAGCAATCCTGGCAGATTGGAAAAAAATGGCAGCTTGGAAAGATTATACAGGTTGCCTACAACACAAAGATGTGTGCACTTGTTACTAAGCTCACAGGTTTTTTTATGTGGTCCTATGATATGCCACTCACAGTACTTACATCAGGGCAACGGCTGTTTTCTGACTTGGCACCTGACTTTCTCACTTCACAAACCACTTACAATGCAGCCCACATGAGGCTGTCTTATATCAAATTTAAACTCAAGCTACTGCAGTCTACTCGTTTATGAAGTGCTGTTCTGTCCCTGACAGGCATTGACCTATGAGTGACATTGATGGATGATTGAATCCAAATGAAGCTTAAGATTTTTTTTGACCTGTAATACCTTGTTTTGCTCTATTAGAATTCATGCTACTGGGGTATTTTGGAGCAAGGAGGGAAGAGAGTGAAATAGGGAGAAATGGAGAAATGGAGAAAAGGGAGGGGAGGGGAGGGGAGGGGAGGGGAGGGGGAGGGGAGGGGAGGGGGAGGGGAGGGGAGGGGAGGGGGAGGGGAGGGGAGGGGAGGGGGAGGGGAGGGGGAGGGGAGGGAGGGAGGGAGGGAGGGGAGGGAGGGAGGGAGGGAGGGAGGGAGGGAGGGAGGGAAGGAAGGAAGGAAGGAAGGAAGGAAGGAAGGAAGGAAGGAAGGAAGGAAGGAAGGAAGGAAGGAAGGAAGGAAGGAAGGAAGGAAGGAAGGAAGGAAGGAAGGAAGGAAGGAAGGAAGGAAGGAAGGAAGGAAGGAAGGAAGGAAGGAAGGAAGGAAGGAAAGGAAGGAAGGAAGGAAGGAAGGAAGGAAGGAAGGAAGGAAGGAAGGAAGGAAGGAAGGAAGGAAGGGAAGGAAGGAAGGAAGGAAGGAAGGAAGGAAGGAAGGGAAGGAAGGAAGGAAGGAAGGAAGGAAGGAAGGAAGGAAGGAAGGAAGGAAGGAAGGAAGGAAGGAAGGAAGGAAGGAAGGAAGGAAGGAAGGAAGGAAGGAAGGAAGGAAGGAAGGAAGGAAGGAAGGAAGGAAGGAAGGAAGGAAGGAAGGACTTACTAATACTAAACTGAAGGTTTCACGAATGAGTTTCTGAAGAAACAGGAGGCGTGTATCCATTTGGAAAATGGCTAGGAAGAAAAATCAGGCAAATCCCAGTATAATCACAGTATTAAATTCTGTTGTGGTCTTTGTAGTATATTGGCTGTAGCTATCATTCAGCTTTAGATTTGCACTGCTGAGTGAATGATCATAGATAGTAAAACATTTAAAATTTATGATCTGTTAAAAGACAGCATCCCAGTGCATGAAAATATAAGACATATGCTGCTTGGGTGATAAGGGTGGCTCCTCTAGTCACCTAATACAGCTCAGAGAGAGAGCGGGCTCAGGTGAAGGATTCCACGCAGAATCTGGAGCTGCCCCATTTTATGGGAGATTTCAGTCTGCTGAGACATTGCTGTAGAAACTGACTTCAGAGAACTGATTTCAGTTGAAGTACCACCCCAGTGTAGGTTGTAGCTATGCAGGTTACAGAGGGAGATTTAACTCAGTGAGGGTAGGGAAAGGACTTGAAAAATAATTCAGGAAAGCAAAACAAACAAAGAAAACCCAGAGAGTTCTCCAAATATATATCTGAAACAATTCCTATGGGCAAAGGTACAGGTGTGTGAGATGACTCCAGAAAAGCAATTGTGAATTCCCTCTGGCCTCAGTATAAATCCCCTTGATTCAGAGGTCAGCATTTAGTGTTCGTAGCTAAGGAGCATCTTCCACTGGCTACTCGGTGTGTTCTGTTTCTATGACAGTTTTTATCCTGATGATGAGAGAGCCCTGTCAGATGAAGTGTAAGTCACATTTACCTGTAAGTGCCCACACTGGCTTATGACGCCTAATCTCTTTTATTGAACCTACTATCTGGTTTCTGGAGCCATTGATTTTCCTTGCTGTCAGTTTGTGGCCTTGACTCCTTAATGTTTATTTAGAGTGTTCTCCATAAATTGCTTCTGGTGCTGAGGGTGAGAAAGGAGGCAGGAGGTCAGGGGTGCATGTATACCTGTCCATATATATAAATCACAGCTTTTGTTCTTCACTGCTGTTTGTGAACATGTTTGCTGAATGAAGAAAGGGAAATATTCTACTAAAACATGGAGAAGCCATTAATAATTTCCCTCTGTCTGAAATTTTATTGCAATTTAGGTTTTTAATTTTCTGTATCTTCATAACACCTCTTGCTATCAACTCAAAGATGTCATTTTTCTTTTTGTTAAGAGACACAAAGAGGAAGAGGAATTGTTTGTTTACCAGCACAGAACTCTACTTTTCAAGTGGGAAACTGGTGTGTATATTTTGTTGGTGAGTTTTGGGATAGGAGGAATTGTTTTTCTTGTTCCTTTTTAATTTCAGTCTTTGTTGAGAATGGTAGGACTCAGGGGTGCAGCACTTGTGCAAACAAGAAAATAGTATCTTTTTGCTGTCAGCATCCCAAATCCCAGCCAGTTAAAGAAGGATCATAGCCTTCATTGGGCAGGAATAGCAGTGTTGTTCCAGCAGTAGGACAAGCCTTCTTCTCTGGTAATGTCATTGGCAAAGCCAGCAAATGAGAAATGATTAAGAGAATGGATCTGTACTCACTGCCAAAAATTTGAGAGCACCTTCTGAACATTTAAAAGGAAAAGCCCTATAGTTTATTTAACAGTGTGGTGCTAGAATGGTATAGCCTTAAATCAATGGAAACTGTTTTGCAACAGTGAAGACTTTTTCCTTCTGCAGCAGTAAACATCATAGTCTGCAGAAGATGACAAGTGATTCTCCTGAGGCTAGGAGTACAGTAATCAATAGAGGTGTAGAGACTGTTCTCTCTGCTGAAAAGAGAAACATTGTGCACATATGTGATGATGAGCATGAATCAAAGGAAGAAAGAGAAGTTGTTCCAAGAGAGGTAAAGGAATTGACCAGAATACCTGACTCAGGGTTGGTTGTTTTTCCATTTGACCTCTTGGTTTGTATGGTTATTCAGTATCCTAAACTTAGGCAAGTTGAGTTTATTGTAAAAGGGATATGTAGGAACACTGGCAGAATAAATATTTGGGCTAATATTCCACTTGCATCTGTCCTTCCATTTTCCTTTCATATATTCTGTAAAAACAAATATATGTTAAAAGTGAACAGCACTTAGAAGGAATTCTCAGATTCAACTCCATGTTCAGGTTGCAATTCCAGTTGTTTTGAACACTCATGGCTGGGATAATTTCTCTGAGAAGTTTCTAAGTACCCTGAAATTATCCTTTAACTGAAGCTAATTTACAAGCAAGGCCCTAAAGCATCTAGTCCAGAAATCTTCACTATTGTTCGCATAGCTTCAAATATTAAACCTTTTCATTTCATAATATGTATTTAATTGGTAGGTAATGTTCTCATTCTAGGCAATATAAAGTACTAGAGAAAGGAAAATGTTTCCATAGTCTGCCTCATCATCTCCTGAAAAGAAAGGCAGTCCAACTTTAAAATCAGCATCACTGCAAGGAAGCAAAACACACTTAGGAACATGCAAAGACTATAATGTGTTTCCATCAAAGGAAAAACTCAGTAAAATTTGGATTCAACAGGGAAGGATGATAAGAAAACATGAATGATTCTTACAAAAGACTGGTAGGTTGGCATATTTACTGTAGTTACATATGCTAAAGGACACTACAACAATTTAATGTGTAATCAAGCAACCATAAAGAATTATATCTCTATTTAAAACAACCAAGATTAGCAAACTGTCAAGTAATCAAGTAGTAATTTTTAATAATCTTTAATATAGCAACTTTGAAGAATAAGGAGTGTAATTTAATATAGCATAACCAGTATCATTCAGTAGATGAAATTAAGTTTGCAACCATTCAATTATTTGACAAAATTCTTGCTGATTTTATTGTGCCTGTGCTCATAAAAGACTAGAGGCTGGTTCTGGAGAAAAAGTATGTGATTCAAGTGGTGCAAATGTTCCACAACGATGAATACGGTAAAAGTAACTGTTTGCATAGCTATTTGACCTGCAGACTGGAAACAGAACAAGGCTACAAGCTTTCTTTTGTAAGTAAGTAGGGATTAGGAACATTTTCCTTCACCCAAGTGAAGTAAGCAACTTCCTCACTACAGATTTTTCTACTGACACAACATATTTTTATACAGCTGAGTTTAGCAATGCATAATACCTCATTAACATTTAGCAGCGTGAAATATGTCTCTGTGAAGGTTTTTGGGTTGGGGTTTTTTAATGTTAAATAGGAAGGAAGGTTGTTAAACTTTATTTTTCTCTGGAAAAGCAAAACAGAAAATGTTTTCCCTTCACATTTTTCCATCTGATGTCAGGAGATTACGTTAGAGTTTTCCTTATTTTCACTCATGACTGACATTTAAATAAGTTTTGGAGATGGTAAGGAATAATAATTCATTCATGGCTATAAATACCCAAGATATGTTTAGTTAGGAGGAAACAGATGACCTAACAGAAGATTAAATCTTGGCAAATTTACTTACATTAACCAAACCCTTCCAATTAAATTTCAGCCAGCTGGTCACTTCTAATCCTCTCTTGTTCAGCATATTTGAATGATTTTTGGTTATTGAGTTGGTTGGGGCTCTCTTTGTTTTGCTTTTTTTAATGTCACTTTCATCCATCACTCGCAACACCAAACAAAGCATTTTGTGTGAGAATGAATCAAAGATTAAATGTCAGGGGCCCTACAAAACTGGGGATGAAGCCAAAAGCACTTAGAAAAATATAAGACTTTATCATCCATCCATAACTCCAAGCTAGCAACGCATAAGGAATGTAATTGAAGGTAGTCTTCAACTCTTTGCCCTAGCTGTTAATCTAGATTGCTGAATATTAGGCTAAGAATCCTTGTTTATTCCACATTAGGGCATTTGTTTTCTACTCATCGTTGTCAGAGAGGAGGGAGCTCAAGGAAGAGGATGACAAAAAGTTGGCACTGCTATACCAGTGCACTTCCTGCAGGTCATTTGCACTATCTTTCCTCTGCACCATGCAGCACTTTTTTCCCAAACTGCATTCCTGGTTTTTCATACAGCCAGAAAGAGCAAAGCTGTGTTACCCAAATAGGTAAGTAGTTTTACTTTGCCACAGGTTTTCTGCTTTGATTCTTTTGAGGGAAAAATCCTGGTTAGTAACAGGAACAGTGGCTGAGTTCCAGATCCTTATGCACTTCAGGGCAGCCCAAGAACTGGACAGAATATATGACTGAAGACCTCCTGCTCCTTTCCATAGCTGGGGATGGAGGAAGAACAACAAAGAAACACAACACACACTGAAAAAAAGTTTATATTTGCACATCCAGTTTCTGTAACTACAGGGGAAGTTGATTTGTCACAGTCTGTTTCCATCAATGAGCCAACACAGAAAAGATGCATGTGTGGTCTTGGAGAAGAAATCCACTTTTCCACACAATTCTGTGAAAGGCATAAGGCAGCAAGATTTTAGACTTATTGCTTCTGACAGTTTTGGCATTTTAAATGCATGTAATTACATATACAAAGAAAAGTTGGATGAGAAAGCCTAGCCAAATAAACAAAACTCTGATATTTTACAGTCTAAAAATAGGACAATTTTGAAGGTGAATGGTTGTTTAAATTAGGCTCCCTGCACTATAGTAAGTTAATCTGATGCACTAAGCAGCAGCCATTATCATTATTTCTAATTTTGGCAAAGCACAAGTCTCTAATTTGCTATTGTCACAGTCCCATTCCAGTGTGCTGGACAAAGAAGAATGAAATGGAAGGACTAATCTTTCCAAATCACCACATATTTAAATTACAAAAGCCAACATGTTACATTAAGAAGTAGACAGTAAACATAAAGACCAGTGATCTCAGTTTTATTAGTTGCAAAAAAAAATGTTTTCCTATTTCTTAAACTTTGAAAAATTAGAATTGAAAAGCACTCAACGCAGCCAAACTATTAAGAATTTTTCCCAATTTCTTGTTTTAATTCCAATGGTGCACACCATCATGGGAATTATAGTTTATCCGAAGATTAATAAATCCAGTGCAGAACATACATAACCATATCCCTGCAGATCCTGTGTAATCTCTACATGAGGCATTAATATCTTCTACACTGCAATGGTTATTAACCATTCACTAATGTCCAAGTGTTCTGGAGAAGCCTATTACTTAATACAGCGTTACTTTGTGCTTTGCAAGCGCTCAGTAGAAGAAGGAGGGGAATTGCGGCATAG
>CM077481.1:36934851-37124851 GCA_039654755.1 Calcarius lapponicus
TTATTCTCTTGCAATTTTTCATTCATTTCTTCTGCACTCAGGCAAGGTCTCTGCACAATTTTTGCCTATAGGAGAAAGTGAGAAGAAGAAAAAAGGAGTGAGACATAGCATACTGAATTTACATTTTGGCATATAGGATGTACAGCATAAAACTGGATAAGAGTAGAAATCTCAGCCAATTTCCTAAAACCTAGGGAATCCATGTACTCAATGTTATTCTAAAAAAAGCTATTTTTTCCTTAAGGCTGACTCTCACTCACACTTAGTTACTTGAAATTACCATTACAGTAAATTAATCTAACTTAAGTATGTATTTGTTTATTACAATTCAACTCCTGCAATGATGTTTCTCTGGAAGTTGAAGGCTCTTATTTTCAACAGGGTAAAGCACAGCGCTCTTCATACATTAATAGACTTATTCTCAACAACTGTGCAAAAGATGAGAATTTACTGTAATATGTTTGGAACTGCAAAAGTTTTGTAAATGCAGAGAAAACAAAACAATGTTGATTCAGAACAAACCACATTTATTGCACTTTTTTCAGCTGTAATCCTTTTTTTTTCTACCTTCCTGAAATTACCTGCCATCACGATGCAATAAACAGAAGAAGTCTTTTGGATTCTGAACATTCTTATGAACAAATCCAACTACTTCCAATGCAGAAGTACCTCTTAAAATATTTGGCTACTTACATACTTGCAAAATGAAACTTAAAAAGCAAACTGCCTCTTAAAAAAAAAAAAAAAAAAGGCAAAAGAATCCACACACTCCCCCCCAAAAAACCAAACAAAATCAACCAAAACAAAGCAAAAAACCAACCAACCAAACAAACAAACAAAAAAATCCCCACCTTTTCAAAAATCATTTATGTAACAAACACCCCTCTACCTGATTTTCCCTAAACTTTTGACCCATCTCCTCCTCAAAACCTGGCAACATAGGCCCAGAAAAGCTTTTGATGATCTTAACAAGACAACAATTTTGCTCTTCCAGCCCTTCCCTACTTACTTGATCCTTCTGTCATGCTGCCATAAAGGCTGAGAGGCAAAATAATCAACTAGACCAAAGAATCAATTCAAACCAGAAATAGTCTTTAATTTTGCTGGGATGATGACGCTATGTCCGGTCTCCAGGAGAAAGCTGTTTCCAGCTAGCTCTCCTCTCCCAGAACCACGGCACTGAGTGGCTGCTCCCTGCCAGGTCAGTGGCTGGCATGGGTACCGGGGCACCCAGGGGGCTGATCCCAGCTGTGGACAGTCGGCTAGTGGCATCAAGGGTTGAGATAAAGGAGCTAGTAGGGTCCTCTGTATCAGTCTCTAAGAGCCTTTACTCCCCAAACAAGGTCAGGAACAAAGAACTACCTTCAGACCTTGTACAACAACTTATAAAGGGAGGTCTCAGGGGAGGATACATCAACAAATCAAAGGAAGTCAGGGGAGGCATACAGGTATACATAATCTTGCAACCAATGAGGCGAATGAGGGGAGGCGAACTTTCCCACAACCAATGAGAATTTAGGGATTACATAAATGACCTAGAGAGTTGTGGAAGGAGAGGCCAAATTTACATTAACAGACAGGAGAGAGAGGCAGGGTTACAAGGACAGGCATGGAAAGGTCAGGAGCAAGGGGTAGATACTTGGACTGACAGACAGGGAAAGGGGGAGGAAACAATGGTGGACTAAACCAACTGCATCGGGGCAGGTAGGATCAAACCATTTAAAACACATTGAATACATTAGAACAAAAATGTACCACCACCCGAGGACTTGAAAAAAAATCTAAATTTTAAAATTAAGCTTTCACTTAGGCTGTTTTCCTGACCTAGACAGCCAATCTTAAAGCCTTCAGACATACTACACCTCAGAAGGTAGGTGAAAGAGAAACACAACGGACAAATGAAATCAGGATTGCCTCAGTTTCAAAGAGGTAGAGAGACAGCCTCCCATTCTGTAGTTGGGAGTTTCATATCAAAATGTGCAGGGAAGGACTGTTTGTTTCTCACTTCCAGAACAGAGAAGTGAGAGAGAAGTCTAATAGACCTCGAGGTAAGTCTCCCACTGGGAAGTCACTGGATTCATGCTCATTTTGAGGGATGTCAAAAACTGATGCAGCTTCTCACAGAGTCCCTCAATGGTTGCTCTCTTTTCTCATCTTTCTCTTTTCTAATTTTTCTATTTGCACAAAGTCATGGATATCATGCAAACCCTTACTGCAATCAGGAGATCCCTTTTTTCAACAAAGTGTGCATACCATACACCACTATGGAAGACTATCAGGTTGCTGCAAAATTATTTATTTTTTGATAAATCCATGCTGACTCTTACTCATGAACTTGTACTGAGAATTGACATAAAGAAAATATTACCCTTTATCATTACACAGTAACTGACTATACAATGATGCTATGAAAGTAATGAGATTAAGGACAACTGGTGAAGTTTCCATCTATTTGTATTTTGAACTCTCAATACAAAGGATCAAAGCAACATAGAATTAGAAAAAAAGTTTTCTTGTTTCTCAACATGTACTAAGAATTTTTAACAAAGTCCATATAATTTTTGATAAAATCTATATTCATAGAGTGCAAACAACAAAAAAGGACCTCATCCCTGGTAAACAACTAGTAAATGTTTTTAGACACAGTTTATTGGTAACCCTTTGTCATGTACCTGGGACTTTAATTTTCAGTCTTCTCCTGAGAGTCATGGAAAATTGACAATTTCACTTAAATAGAGAAGAAGAAAAAATATGCTTTTTCTTTTCCTTGCAATTTGCTGCATTCAAGAATAAAACCTTTAAAAATAAGTAAAATTTTGCAAGAGGCTTGATAACCTTATGAGTATTTGTAAAAACATAGGTACACATTTATCGTTCTTACTGCTAAACACAAGTCTGGAATAGAGATATGCATTACCAGCAGAGTTCAAACATCCAGCCATCTCATAAAAATAATTGTTATACATATTTATTATGTACCTGGTCACTACAAACTTGAAAGACTGTAAGATCACAGCACTATTACACTTATAAGAGAGAACATATGCTTTGCAATTTAAAGATCTGCCAACTGATATCAAAAGGCAAGACTTCTACAGATTCGAGCACAGAGCTTGTATGTTTTTTTCAAACAACATAGCAAAAATTACCACTTCACCATTACCACTTCTTTCCCTTTTTTCTGACCTACAGCTGGTTACAAAACTCCTCCTTAACAGCTCAGTTGTTAAGAAGCAGTTTTTCCTTGTGTGTTTACCTAGAATATCAGTGAGAGGCACAGTGACTTCTTACTAAAAATACTTAGCTGTATAGTTTTGCTTGGTCCTTACTATGTCAAACTAAGCACATATCTCTGAAATTATGCTCTTCACTCATCTGGTCATCCCAGGCAGCCAGATAACTAACTATACAAAAGGACATAAATACGAAATGGCAGGAACAAGTTCAGTGCAAAGTGAGGATGTCACATCATCCTTAATAATATCAGGAAGATTTTTTAAGTAAAAAATTCCTGTTAATAAAACAGTGAATACTACCACATTAAAGATGGATAACTCATAATATGTTGGACCACTGGGGCTCCAAATCTTTCAGGTTTTTAATCCTGACCAAGAAAAAAAAGTTGTATTAGTGAGGATGAGGATTTTTCATGTCTCATTTAACTTGTAATTTGACAAGTAGTTCACTTACAAGAAGCTTTAAACATATTGCTCCTCCAAGGCTTAAATACAAAATCTTTAAGTGTATGGAAAATTGAGCCAATATAACTAAATACTTGGGAACCCCCACTTAAAATTTATTAATATTTCTGATTCTTGGAAAGCCTTTTTACTTTCAGAAGTCTGCACTTAGAACATTCAACATTTGATATATTTGGCGCAAAAAATTTCAGTCCTGATATTTTGCTATTTTTATAGAGACATTTGAGGAGAACTAATTGATACCAATTTCCTTTAACTTATGTTTGGGAACTGTGATATGAAGAAAAATTCTTTTAGCAAGAAATTACAATGGTCAAGCAATAAATGTTCCATCTTAAGAAACAATACAAACTTCAGGAGGAAGTCACAAGAGAATATAGAAAGAAGCAAGAACTCATTTATGTCAGCAATAAAGGCTTATGTTTCTGGTATGACAGAGAAAGAGAGAGAAGTTTACATGACTGAAAAAAGCAGAAAACTTGATTTAGAAGGATGGATAACCATGACCCCTAAAGAACACAGAAATGTGTAAGAGAATGGATATTTTTATACTAGGTCTGTAACATGCATTTTTATTATCTAAATGTAAAGTGAGAAGATTGTAACGTATGAATCTCTGTTTTTATTATACATCAACAGGTGACTTGGAAAGCATGGCTTTCAAAATGAAATTGTAGACCTAGATTAGCAAAAGATATTGCAGAATACAGCAATACACAAGGAATGGATGCACAAGGAACTGGATATGTGCATCATTTTTACCACCTCAGAGAATGATGCCAAGACAGGCTGATGTGGATGGAGGCAACAGTCACGTTCTGCATGACTGCAGAAGGATTACAAGGAAAGTAATCAAAAATTTAATACAAAAGAGCTAATCTTGCAATCTTGCTTAAATAATTTTTATTTACTCTTTCAAAGCCACAGTTACTGTAAATACTGAACTATTAAACAGGTTTACATCCTGACTAAAGTGAGTTAAAAGGTCATCTGTGTTTATGGAAGTATGGTTGCATTCACAGGGAGTACTTGTGTCACAAGACTTGCCTACTTAGACACAGGACAAACTACAATTATGGTCATTTGTTGGAAACAGCAAAAAAATTAAAATTCTGTGAATAAATATCTCTAATGTGTCCTGAAATAATTAGCAGGAGATTAGGATGTGGGGTTCTGAGTTTTTTTCTTAGACAACCAGAACCTTTCTGAGATTGGGCCCTTCCATATTTCCTACCCTGTTTGTCAAGAAAAAACTTTCAACTTTCAAAATCTCAGATTGTTCTGATTTTGTGGTTGGTTGTGATTTGCCTTTAGGTGGCTTTTTGGTTTGTTTGTTTTTGGGTTTGTTTTTGTCTTTTGTTTTTCCCTAGATGGAGAGTTTATACACCGTTCTGTCCTGAACCAAAAAAGGAATAAAACCTGACATCACCTTTGTTTTAGTCTGGATAGTAATGACTCTTTAAAAGGATAATGGAAAATTTCTTGTAGTTATTTTCTTAGAAAGACTATATCAAATAGTAATTTGTCTCTCATATTGTAGAAATGAATTTTTTCTATGATGAAACAATACACATGTCCTAAATCTTCATATACTGTATCAGCTTAATGGCAAAACAAGAAAATGTGTCTAGCTCTTCATTTCAAAATACAGGTGCATTAGGCATCTTTCCTTGTACTATTTTCCACAGAAAAAAATCTAGGAACTACTTTAGAGTTTGATCTATGCTCTCCTTTATTCTTCTTTCTCAGTTTCTTTTTGCTTTTAGCAGGAAAAGTGCTCAAAATTGCTTTTGGAAAGATTTTCTCAATTATAGTTTCCCTTCACTTCCACAGTCATTTTACCAAAGCCTAGGGACCCGATGAAATTCTCATTAGAGCCAGCTGGAAGATTTCAACTGACTTCACTAAGCACTAGAAAGGGCTTTCTGTTTTCCAGATGAAAGTAAGCACCCTTTGCCAAGATGTGCAACAGCTATTGCTTTTGGCCACAATACATACTGCCTCAACCCCACTAGATCCTCCAAACCTGAAGAGTTCCTACCAGTATGCCTTGATGGCCAAACTGTGTAGCTAATTCAAAACTTCAAATAGCTTTTTTCACATTGGCTTTGAAAGAAACATATTTCCTGGTGAAAATAATCTGTTTCCTTCCTACCTTGCTTCCCCCTACCTCACCTTTATCTAAGAAAAAAAAGTACTGTTTTCCTAAATATACTCATTAGAGGGACAGACACTACAAGGTGTTTCTTTTTATAAAAAATTAAATGAAAAAGAAAATACTGAAGGACAAAAGAACCAAAATGTTTTCAGAGCTCATTAAGCACTAACAAGTGTTTTCACTCTTCTTAGATGGTAGGCCTATTGCTGCAGGAGTCCACTCATTAAAACTGTTTTACTCCTGCTATTTTTACATTTCCAGATCAAAAAGTCTGGTATTGTACACTATGTGCTTGAGAGGTATTCCATATGAAAGTAACCATCCCAGCAAGACCCTGGCGAATAGAATCGAATTACTGACAAATCAGGCTGTATTCTGTCGTTTCTTGAGTGGTAAGATATGGGCTGCTGCTGAATAGTGCATTCAATTGTTGGTTTCTGTATTCTCCAAAAATAAAGATAAATATTACACACTTTCCAAGATTTTGCTGTGTGAGAGTCTGTCCAAAATATCCTCTATATTTTTTTTTGCCTCACGATTGTCATGAAAAGACCACCGAAAAGTTAAACACTATTCGAGCCAGTGGGAGGAAATGCTTCTTAGATCACTGTTTCTACAGGTGCTGCATACGCTATGCTGAACTCGAAGGGGGTGTCCTGCCCTTCAGAACAATGGACTTGGACTTTTTCCTCACCCCCCTGGCCTGGCTGGTCTGAGCTTTGGAGTGGTCCCTTCCTGAGAGAAGACCCCCCCTTGCCCGCTTCCAACCATCGTGACAGACAAGCAGAGATGTAGGCCTCCTTATCCAGGAACCGAGACAAGAACCTCCTGTGCACAAAACCCCCCTTGCAGGTTCTCCCAGAGACTGGGACTGAACCTCCCTAACTCGGGGGAGGTGTGCAATGGGGAGGGAAAGAGTTGTACAGAGCAAGAACAGGTGCAAGCACTGGGCCATGAAAACAATAGTCTTCACCCTGTTGCCTGGCTTGAGTTTGTGTACCCCTATTCTTTTCCCTCTGGAGAGCTTTGTCTTGGCTGTCCCCTTCCCCCAATGAAAGACAGTATTACTGGGGTCCCGGTCAGCTGTGCCTTCGAGATCTCCCCGGACGTGTCCTGGCGAGCTTCTCGGCAGCTGGAGCCTCGAAGCAGCATCACGTTTCGGTAGCTATACCCATCCCCCTTCTTTCCTCCCTCTTTTCCTTATCTTCTCCCTTTTTTCCTGACTCCCCGTCACCAACGCATTTCTGTTGTGGTTACTTCAATAAAAACTGCATTTGTTGATTTTGTTACTGCAAATCCCCCGTGCCTTTGGTGGTTATTTTGCACCTTAAAATCACCGCATTATCCGCCCACCGGATGGATTGCGACATGCTGCTAGGCCAGAGATTGAAGGTCATCTCCTATTTCAAAATGTGAGGATTGCAGCTGTAGGTTGTAACCAGTGAAATAGTATGATGGCTGCAAAGCAAAAATAATGTTATATATACAAAAGAAATTACCAAAGTGTTAAAAAAACACCTGGCCTTTAGAAAAGGCTAGGATTTTGAATGAAAAATCAACTCTTGGTAAGACATGGACAAAATAATGTCAAATTAGTAACGCCCTAACTTTTTTCCTAAATTCTGATGTTGTCTGGTATTGTATTCCACATTGTCCACTGGGTTATAATACATACTTAAGTTACATTTGCAAGGCTAAGGGATTTAATAATACTAATATCTCATTATTTTTCCTTTAAATAGCTGTGAGTCAAGTGATTTGCTGTAATAACTCCAGTGAGCTAGTAGACTTATGCCACCAAAGTATTTGGCCTAATTACTCTGTTACTCCTGCCATAGCTGATAGAAAAATGTGATCTGAGGTTTGACTACATCTGGAAGCAGACGTGGGAATACTTTTGGGTTAAGATTTGTAAATATTCTGAAGACAAAAGGTATGGAATGATGTCATAGCTGAAGTAAAAGAAGCTGTTTACCTAATAAGATGAATCTTCAGTAGTTTCTGACTCCTACAATCAGAAAAAGTTTCAATTTCAAATGACACTGCTATTCAGGAGATGGAAACACTGTGGAAAATATAAATATATTGTAGAGATCATGACTGGACTCTTGGTGGTCCAGAATCCAAACAACTAAAAACAAAGTTTTCAGCTAAACAACTTGATTCTTCAGGGCAATATGAACAGCAAAAATATGAATGGAAGTTTTCTGTCAAAAAAAAAAAAAAAAAAGAAAAGCAAAAAACAAACAAAACAAACAAACAAACAAAAAACCCCAAACAAACAAACAAACAAAAAAGCGGGAAAAAAGAGTTTAACTTCACTATTTTTTCTCCAAAAAAACCTATTAACTTATATTAATAGTTTTATCTAGAACTCTGATTGGCTTCAGGTTCTCTTCTGGATGCTTTAGAAAGTAAAACAACACAGGCATATAGATCTGAAGATTAACAAACAAGGTCTCAAGAAGGTCAAGGTTTGTTGTCCACTTAATAATATTCATAGAAATAATGCAGTCAGAAAACAAAGTGATATACCCATACTAAACCTCATTATACTAGCTACCAGGAAGAAGTTTAACCAGAGCAAAGTATAAGTGTATAGGATGGAAATTTAGAGATTAAGAAGGAAATTTAGTTAATTAACAACAATAACAACCAAAAAACCCATTTTATACTTTTCCTGATACAAGTAATGTTAATAACCAAAATTTAAATGTATATACATTTCTCACAAAATAGCAAAATAGCTGTATGATGTCATCTACATTGTCAATTCTTAAATACATCAGTATTTGAAGTTCAGTGACTGGACATTATAAATACATAGGTTTGAGTTTGTCTACTACCATGAAATAAACTTAACCTTAAAGCCCAGTTTAGAATGATTAAATTTTTTCAAAATTTATTTTAACTCAGGGAAATATCAAATTTAATTGATTATTGTGTTTGTGTGTTAATATCTTTTACAGAATATTTTTTTTTGTGGCATTATTATGTCTCTCTCTATTTGATTTCCAATGATGCCCTGAAATAGATCATGAATTACCCTTTCCAGAGGGACTCTGGTAAAGATGAAACCATGAAAAGCTTGAAATCCCTTTTTAAAAATACTCTTGTGCCTCTGAGAAACTGCCATTTTGTGCTACTGGGTTTTTTTTGATTTTTGGAAGGAAAAGGAAGATGACTCAAGTAGTACAGATGGTCCAGTTTTGTGTGTTTCTGGCTGTCAGAAATGTCCTTGGTCAGAGTCTGGGTTTTACAAGTGGTTGGAAACTAGCATTTATTTTACTTTTTTTCTTAGATAAATTTGCAATATTCTGCACAGCCACATTCATATTGGTAACTCTCTTAGTAAGGTAAATTTTTTATTCTACTGTGTATTATGAGCAAGTAAAAATTATTAATTTTTGTAAGAGAATTAACTTTTGTGAGTTTAATAAGCTGACGAGGCTCACAAATATGTCAAGCAAGCCAGAGCTGTTGATGTCCAAGGTATCAATGGTGATTCGCATGGGGGGAGTAACCCATCTTGTAGGAATCAGAAATCTGCCAGTAGTCATTATCCCTAACAAAAGCAGTTTTTGTAAAGGAATATGGAACAAACCCATTTATGCTTCTCTTATAAAGCACCTCTTCAGACAACCCAGCCATTTAAAAAATACTTTTATTTCAAGATGAGGAAAATTAATTCTGATTATGAATTTACAGGTTTAGATCAGTTGATTTTTCTTCCCCTAGGCATGGTAAATAACAGGATCAACCTGTTACATCTCTTAATTGTCTTGTGGACTAATTGAGAGTGAACACTGGACAAAATCTGATACTTGGGCTGCTTTTGAGTCAGAAACTCCCAACTTTCAAATCTCAGGGATTTTAAATTTGGGTCTCAAAAATTACTGAAAGAGAAATCTGCTCCCTCTGATTAGATCAGGAAAATGACCTCTGTCTTCTTTACATTTTTCTTTAATGGTACATTCCCAATGAAATATCTCTTATTACCAAAAACTGAATACAGTCTGTAAAATTGCTGATAGTGTTTTCTCTACTATAGTACAGTAGAGAATAGCAGAGGTATAATTCTATCATGTCTCTGTCTGCTTATGATAACCAGGGAAGATATTAATGTTTAAACTTCTTTCCTACATGAACATTCTTCATTCATTTATTCACTTAGAAGCTCATAAAAACAGTGTATAAAAAAGTAGGAAGAGAAGGAAAAAAATCAAGAGAGAATCAAGGCACTTAAGATGTCTTTTTTAAAACATGACAATAAATACACATCACATTTTGCACTGAAGATTTTTATGTGAATAAGCTGGTATTTCTACAGCACTGGAATGAACCTCAGATCTGCATTTTCCCTTGGTCCACTAAGAAATTGAAGACTGCTTTTACATTAAGAGACAATACTAAAAAAGAGAAACTGCAGTATAAAACATCAAGGGCCTGCCTCAAGAAAGATCTCTACATTGTCAAAGATTAATCCTTTCTGCAGAAAAAGATCATGGCTGTTCTGAGACAAGTGATAGGTAAGTAGATCCCAACTTGAAAAAAATAAAAGAGATTAAAAAAGGAAAGAACTATGTAGATAAAAAAGTCTGAAAGAGTTTAAAGGAGGGAAGGAACTATTTGACAGGCTACTGAGATTCATACCTTGGAATATCTAAGAAAATTCTTCCTTGTCAAGAATGAATGAGATTTGTTCATCATTTCTTTGTATTTCCTTCTGTAATTTCCTTTCCAAGTTTGCAATCAAGTTTTTAACACTTTCCCTTCATTAGAATAAAACTTTCTTTCACTTTGTCAACTGCGGTCATGAAGGTGAGTGAAAACAAAAACCTCTTATTAGGCCTATATCTGCAATCCGACCGAATTTTGGGAGCTTTAGTGACTGTAGTAAGTTTTCCACCAAACTGAAAGAGTCAATTTGGCTGATAGTAGTATATGTGTGAGAGCAAAGAGATCTTTCTTAAGGCAACCAATGCTGTATCACCAAAACCAGGATGCAGTTGCAGACCTCATCTCAACAGAGACTCGTATTTCTTTACACTTCTTCCAAAAAGTAATATCCAGAGAGAGTATAATTTAATATTTCAGCTCTAGAAACATGTGGCATCTGAAATAAATATGTAGCACGCATATTTGGTAAATATGAATTCTGAAAGAGTGAGGACTATATTTTTATCACTTAAATGCAAGTATGTACCTGAGATGACTAAATTCTGAGAATATGTCCCTAGACAAATTATCTACTAAGAAGGTGATTATGAAATGACAATTCACTTTATAAAAGACCAGAGAGATGGCATCATCAGCATTCTTTTATACAATTACTTTCTCAAGGGTAGTTTCCAGTAGAAAGAAAGATACTCAAAGACCAATTAATTGAACCCCAGTGATCTTGGAGTTTACAGTTATTAGAGTTATGTTCCAAAATAAAGAGAAAGCAGAAGCACCTTATAAGTAACACAGACTGCTGAACTAGATGTTCATAAACTTCAGCTGGAATTATGTATAGTGCAGATATCATCCTATCTCACAAAGACTTGTTGCCATGAAAATTTTAAGATTAATTCTGAAGTGTGAAGAAGCTGTGAGATAAAAACATTAATGTCTGATATTCATGTGCCAATGAAAATTAGGCTCACTTATCTAAATGGTCATCCAATCTCAAAATGAGCTAATGCTATGTATGAATGATCTTTTTTCTGGCACCTTGAATTACCACTTCCTCAAAATTAATATATTCTGCCCAAGTGAGTATTTATTTTATACTTTGAAACATGGAATGCCTCTATTTAGTCTGCATGCACTGCAGTTGTTTGAAAAGTATGGGGTTGTTTTTTAACTGAAGCCTGAGGTTTTGATAAATAAGGAAATATTTGAATTCTACAATAAAAATAGTAACTTTTTTTCAGATGGTTGATTTAGTTTTTAAATATCATAAAGCCCTTATATTTTCATGGGTGGATACAATATTCCTCTACAACAAAACGGAACATTTTCATTGATTCAAACTTGGCAACTGTTACACAACAAAATGTAATGATTTTTTTCTTAACAGCAGTTTTCTGTTACAGACTGAAACTGAATTGTTCCACTGACTTCACTGAGGAGAACTAGTCCATTTATAGGACCCAGTTCTACTAGAAAAGTAGATTCCAGTAGAAATTTCTTGCAAGGTTAAACTGTTTACAGTTGAAAAGTTATATTTCCTGGAGTTTGTTCTCCCTGCAATGTAAAGAGTAGATATCAATTATATCAAAATTACCAGTACTATTTCTCTTAAGATACAGGTGGAAAATAGTGTGAATGGAGTCCATTACTCAGTTTTAAAATGGTTGTCAGCATTGGAGCTAATTAGGAGGAATAGATACCACATAAAAGCTCACTAGTACAATACAGTTTTCACTCATTATCATGGGAAATAGTTAACTGTGACATACACAAAATTTTAATGCGAATTAAATTAAAGCACCATAATAAATCAAGGAAAATATGTATACAACAAATTTGCCAGAAAAATCTCTTAGTTATTAAATTCTCTCTATTGGTCCTGGAGGCCACTGAAAAATCCTTTATTTGGAAGATGATATCACACATTACTGCTGTAGTGGAGGAAATATTTCTTTTATCCCTTCCCAAAATGCCTCAGCACTTTGAGTCATATTGTGTAGGTCATCATTAATTTATGACTTCACCTTAAAATCCTGATTGCCAATGGTTTGAATATTTAATTAAACAAAACAAAGCAAACACCCCAAAACTCTGAAACAAACAGGTGAAGATACAATCTTGCACCTTGACTGAAGGTGGTTTTTTCTCATAAAATTATGTGTTTTGACATATTATTTTACAGTCCTGTAGCTCAGATTTGGGATGTAATTGCCTTTATCCATTGATTTCTATTTTTGTTTATTTTTAAGTTAGCTTGAGACTTTCAGCTTTAAGCTGATTTTCCTGAAACATTTGCTATACAATCTTTAATAGCTTAAGGACAAATAAGCAGAATAATTTAGGAGGCCTCAAGTTGCTTATTTTTCTTACAGATTTGTGTAATCTGCTTCTTTAAAAGTATGTACGCCGTCTGTTTTAGCCATTAAGAATTTGAATGTACTGTAAGAGCTAACTGGATATACATCTAGAGTGTGAGTGGTGTACATTATTTTATCCCTGTCATGCAGGCATGCAATCCCAGTCTGAGACTGAGCGACTGACTCATGTCATATGTGTCTATGATATCTGGAGTTAATACTCTCCTAGGAAATGCACCACGGTGCCTGCACAGAGTAAAACTTAATTGTTATAAGGTGGGTAAAATTTATGTTGCCTGTGTCACTGTGCTATTGGAAATCAGAAAAAAAAGGCCCTTCATATATTGAAGACCACTTTCAGCCATGTAAGTAAGCAGAGTAAACGGACCCAAATCATCTGGAAACTTCTGGTATAGAAGTATTTTGTTAGTATTGAATTAACAACATGGGCTGTGAGTTGCCTAATAGGCAAGAGCTCAGTTACCAAAATTCAGAGAATTTATATTAATTTTTGTTTCTCATGGGGTAGAACCAAAACTTGTTCATTCCTTAAGGAATTTATGGATAATTTTTGCTTTTAACAATTATTATGGATCACTATGCAGTGCAAATGATCCATGTTCACAAAATTACAGATTTACAGATTCAGAGAATATTCTGTTGGAAGGGATTAGTCAGGTTTGACCAAAGAAAGGAGAACAGAATACTAGAAGTCATGTAACTGGTTTGTCTTTACTGTATTGCTAGCTCAGGATCAAGACAAAATGCAAGGTAATATGCTCTAGAAAATAACTATTCAGAACAGAGATTTTCTACCTATACTTCTGCAAAAGGAATGTAGAGAGCGTTCCAGTTGTGTAGAATTTTATAAGATGCTTATAAAGAATGGTTGTTAATATAAAAAATTTGTACATGGATGCTTGGATAGCATAGAAAATTGATAAAGAGGGTATGGAGAAGAAGTCTGAGGAACATGGGTTGTTATCTTTCATTCTCTTGCCCCACCCGAATGTACTGTTCCATCTTGATGAGGGCGCATGAACAAACCAGGCTTCCCTTCCTAAAAAGGTCACACATAGTTTTAAGGCATAGGTGTGATGATAAGGTAAAAAAAGGTGTTACTAATGAGGGTATATTAGTAAGCCACCTTAAGGCTCAAGACAACCTGTACCAATCAGACAGTGAGATCTCCCAGGGGAGATTCTCCTGCAGTGCTTCCTCAGTTCCAGAAACATGCATTATCTCTGAATTAGGTTAACTGAGTTAGTCATTGTTGACAGATGTGTTCCAACTGGGTAGTCAGCTAAAACACAGTAGAGTTTGTGAAAAATGTGGATGAAATAAACTGCCAGCTAATTGACTGAAATATTCATCAAGGAATAAGATTTAGAAGTGATAGGCTCAAGGAGGATCCTGATAGAATTTGTTTTGGTCTTTCCATTCATTGGGAACTCCCTGGAGCTGGCATTTCTGCTGATGAATAACATCTATGTTAGGAGCAAGACAAGAAGACTGTATTATTGGCTAGTTGCTCTCAGTTCGTCTCCATAGGATTTAGGAGACTAAGACTCCTAACTGGTATGAAGGAAATCAAGGAAATCTGTGCAGGAAGGAAATCTGATTACAAATCTGCAGTCAAATTTACGTATACTGTGGATGTTTTTTTTTCTTTCACTCGTCCAATACATTATTTTTTCCCAAAATGGACTTCTGTAATTATAACAGTGCATAAAAGAGAAGCATAAGGAGTGGATGGTTGCATTCCCATTAAATTGGTTATAAAAGCTGAATATATTGACTGTATTAGCAGTGAGATAGGGGATTAATGACAGGGACAGGAAAAGATTTAGAAGTTATTATTTAAATTTAATGAAACAAAATAAAATAGAAATTAGTAAGAAGGATCTATCAGATTCTGCTTTTCCTGCTTCTTTGGGTAGTTGACTTAACTGAGTGGTGACATGGGAAGACCTTTGGAATATTTCAATCAGGAGAGTGGATCCCTGTTTCTCTGCAGGGTTCACCTACTCAGAACTAGCTGTACTATCACAGCTTGATTCCTATGTTCAACACATTACCTTTTGATAAAAAATAAACTAATTAACGGAAGAATTTTTTGAAACTTTCTGCCAAGTTTTCCCTTGTAAATTTCTTCCCTTCTCACTTTCTGTTCTTCAGCTGTGAGACTATACATAGTCTCAGGACTATTGCTTTAAAGAAAGGTATCCAGTGCTGACTCCTGCTGAGCAACTGCTCTCTCTAGTTCAGTTTTGAAAACACATTAAAGGATGGAGATTCCCAACTTTTAAATTGGTTGTAGAATTTTTTTAACCAACCAATAACTTGGTTACCCAATTTTTCTGAGTCAAACAGTTCCAGAACTCCTTATGAAAAAGCCTGTCTAAACACTGAGTTTCAGCAGTACCATCTTTCTGGAAAATGTAGTAATGACACCTGAATAATTTCTGGTAAACACAAAAAGTCCTCCAGAAGAACTTATGACAAAGGTAGAAATTAGGGATATATGACCTTTTCCCACACACCAGCCTTATAAAATTTTACTTGGCACTTCATAATTATAATTTTGGAACAAATACTGATTCTTTTATTCAACAAAGTGCTTTTTCTCCAGTGATGTGTGCCATAAGCTCAGGATTGGTGAAAGAAAATTCAGATTTAACAGAAAACAAATTACTTGGCCATGTGAGTAAGAGCCACTTCTATATGTAACATAAATAGAATCAGCTTTCAACATTTGCTTCTTTCTAAGTGCTTTTTGATGATAGCTTATAACAAGGACCAGCCTCTTCTTCAAAATTTGCTTTGTCCTATCTATGATGAATTTCACACATCAAGAACTAGGGACAGCCAAGTTAAGATATGCAGCATCTCTGTAACACTGAAGAAAGTGTTGAAAACTGAAGCTCAAAAAAATTCAACAGGGAAAGTTTTTACAACATATATTTTGACAAGTTCTTTTCAGTAAATTTCTCTTAGGGACATTGAAGCAATATTTTTTTCATGTGAAACATTTTAAATTTTTTTTTAAATAACAAAAGGAAAAGCTGCTTTTGGGCTCAACTCCTATGTCAACTAAAACCATTGATTACTACTATTGGACTTGAATGAAATGGATGTGCATTTTAACTTGCTCCAAACAAATGTATCTAGACCCACCAACACTTGAGCTTGTAGTGCTGTTAGCTGTGCACAAACATAGAGTATCTCTCTCTTACTCATTGTGAGCTATAGCAAGGTTTATTCATGGAGATATTTATGCATGAATCATATGTACTTTCACCTCAGAAGCACTATGGCTTTATATGTTTCCCTTTGATTTGTGCACAGCAGGAGTCATAAAAGAAAGTTTCTGGGATGACTTTGACACTGAAAATTTACTGGAGTTCTGCTCTTGACCTTAATTTGTGTGCAATCAAGGGAAATTCTAAAATCATAGATGTGTTCTCTTCTAGCTCTATTTGTGTCAGTAAAGATGCTCTACTTCTGATTGCTCATTACTTTTCTGTAACTTCCAATTGAAAAATATATTGTGAGTCCTAACCTGCTTTAGAAAATTGATTATCAAACCTCTTTCATTAGTGGGTTAATTTTTTTACATCTAATTTTACCTTTGAAAGGATTCAAATGAGCTCACATCAGTGTTTCTATTGATGGAGGGAGCAGAAACTGCAAGCAAAAAGGACGGACAAAAACCAGAATAATTATTTAAAAGGTGAATAATTGGCTTTGTCTGAAGAAGATAAGGATTTGAGATGGAAGTTGCTAAGTGAATAGGGAGAAGTTTTTACCTGGAATAAAACTGGATCAATCCATTATTTATCTTCACCTCCAAGAATGCCAAGACTGCCTCCCCAACATCTTCCCCAGAGGTATTCCAAGCTAAACTTTTACAGTTCCATCCAACAGAACACTGTATCTGTGCCTGCAAAGGTATTGTGAATTCCAAAAGAACAGGTAAAAGATACAGCTGAAATGACCACTTACATATCTAAAAATAAATTAAACAAAACACCCATAAGGCACAACATCAGCCTCACACTGGCAACTTATACTGTGGAAGTTTGGAAATCTCAAAATCCGGGTCATGAAATGAATACCCATAATACCAGAATAGACCAGATATCAGTTAAAGGTATTTAAGTACCTAACATCTATTAAGTCTATGCCTAACATCTATTAAGTCTATGCCCCAAGTACAGTTAAAGACTATCTTCTACATTTCTAGAGGATATATTATTTTCAAGTGTGTACAGGTGCACACACATGCATGAGAAAGAGAAATAAGGAGACATACACATATCTATCCAGCACATCAAAACAATCTTAACACCATGTTAAATTTTTTAACAATATACAGGGGAATATGAACAAGCATCAAATTAGTTTCTTGCATTAAACAGCTTAATACTTGAAATATTAAGGATTACACTACAGTCAAAAGTAGTTTGGGAGTTCAAGGGTCGCCAGAGAGACTGCCGTACTCATATATTCAAATTCTTCTTCAGTTTCCTCTGAAATGTCATTTTATAACCTTATGCCTTTTTTTCCCCTATCACATAAGCCTGTGGGATCTCGACTGGCTTCAAATTAATGTCTCATTACCCATGAGCTATGCTATCAAGCAGATTGGGTGATACAGTTAATGGTTCTTTAGCAGATAGTTCTTCTGTAATCCTAGCAACTCTTAAGTTTCATTGTTACATTTATTTTTTCCAGAGTCAGACAGGCCTTAAAGTAACAGAATAAAGGACACACATGCTTGCACATACACATATCCCTTATACTCTGGTTTGTCAAAAGCGGATTGGCCCAAGTTCAAGAGCCATTCTTGAAGCAGAACCTCTTTCAATCACAGTCCGTACAGCTGAAGAGCCAATCCATCCATGTAAGTGAATGCTACCAGAGGCTTTTAAACCAGATAAAACTTTTTCAGAAAAGAAAAAAAGAAAGAAAAAAAGAAAAACTTGCTGAAATAAAGGGAAAAGTATACCTCTGAAGTACAAGCTACTCTCATCAGAAGTCACAAATTTTTCTTTTATTCAGCTCCATATCCACTACTAAAAATAGTCCCTTACTTCTGACATTGTCAAGGAGGCTCTGAGAAGTAAGAATCAGTACTACCGCAGACTAAGTACCTACAACTATCTGACTTGGTAAAAGATCCTTAATTACTTCATTGATATGTCTGGAGTCTAAGACCACTGAAATGAGAACCAGGAGATAAAATTGGGAGTTTCAGGTTTCCCCAGTTATCAGAAAATTACCTCCCAGAGAAATCAAAGTTTTATAAATTATTGTTTCTTGTCCCTTTTAATTTCAATAGCCAGTAACTAGATATTAAAATACATGGAGAGCTAGGTGTCTTGTCAGTGTAGAAACAGAGACAAGAAATTGTTTCTTACATTATAACACAGTTCCTTTTTATTCACACAGATGCACACACATAATCCATCCTAAGAAGCAGGCATTAATGCATCTATTAGATAAGTTGTCCCTCCCTCCTTCTCTCCCTCCCTCCCAAAGAGATTTCAGACTAGTATCACAGCTTCCCTGAAGTGATGCTTGGACACATTCACCTGATTTAAAAAGCATAGGCTAAAAATCCTGTTCATGCTAAAAAAGATGCTAGTTGTTACTTTCTGAACAAATATTTTCTTTTTTTTTTTTTTTTTTTTTTTTCAGGTAAAGCACAAGAAGCTTCAAGAAGAAGTGGGAATATTATCAAGGACTTCAAAAATTTTTCGGAAGTAGGTATTTTTTGATAGAAATGCACAGATTATTCCCAGAAGCCTCTGAAACAGTCTCTCTTTGTACTCTGAAACCAAAATATGTCTTGAAGCTAGGATTAATCTTACACCTTCATAAATTTTGTCCATAATATAGTTCTACCTTCAGACATAAAGTCAGCAAGAACAATTTTTCTATACTATGGGTCAACTATACCCAGAGAAAAAGGTCTATATTGGTATATTCACAAGATCACAAGAGTGATCATGAAGTGATCTTCAAACTAGATGGAGACTGCATTTACATTGACAAAAGAAGAGTGATAGCAAGAAGAAAAACAGTGATGTTCAGATCATGACTTGCTTATGGAAATACAGAATAATAGTACCTTAGGAAAATTGATATAAAGGTGAAATTTTAGCATCTAAAGATAAATGACAGCACATATATTTATAGAGAAAGCTAGTAAAGTTTGGCAGAAAAAGAATGAAAGAAAGAACAGAGATAGTGCAAGTAGATCAGGTAAAGATCTTTATGGGCAACAGAGTAAACACTAGAATATTATCATAGGTAAAATGGGAAAAAAGAATATGAGTGAAAAAATAATTTAGGGTAGGAAGTAAAGAGAAAAATAAATAGCAAGAAATAATTGAATGTATATACTACACAGACAGCTATTTAGCAGAAGTCTGAAAGACATGGGGATGTCCTTATACACTGCATTAGTAAAAATTTGAGTTGCAAAGTAAAGAGGAACAACTGTTTTCCCTGACCTGTTCACTTCTAAAGGTCACGACACAGTTTTCAACTGTCTCTTAAAGCCCCACTAGTGATTACACTACTGATTACACTTTCTAGTCTCACATGCTTTCTCTGTGTTTGCTGCTTCGAAATTTTTCTCCATTGCCTCCATAAGTTTCCTTTCTGTGCCATGCTGCAGAGGCCATAGGACAACCATAAATCAGAAAGCAGGAGTTTAATTAGATGCAGAAGGTGAAGGGAAGCCAATATAGAGATTTGAAGTGGAGCCATCATATAAATGTGTGGTAACACTTGTCTGTTTTAAAAGTCAGCCTCCTGCTGTTCACATTTGTATTTAATTTGCAAACAGTAGGCGGAAATTTGGAACTTGTAGACTTTCAGTTCTTCCTGATGTGCTGCATGTTTTAGCTGAGGAAACACTTATTCAGACTGACAGTCTTCCTTAGCTGAAGGTCAAAGGAAGAGTGCTGAAGGAGATGCCAATGAAAAACACAGATACCTTAGCCTACAGACAGATTCCAAGTGTTCATCTCCAGCTAATGTTTCAGCAGCTATTTTAAATATGACTAGACCAACAGTAGCACTTATAAATCTCAAAAGCATGAAATTTAGCATGTACTCAAATACCATTTTGTACATTTCCAAAAATGTTAATAAACATTATTTCATTATATAAAAGTCATTTTATTATATAAAAGTCATTTTATGATATAAAACTTATTATATTATGGATAATATTTTATATTAATTTTATTTGAACTGCTTTTCTCTTTTTCAACTTGTATTTTTCAGCATAGTCAAAAAATAAAGCTTCCATCTTCAGTTTTTCCTTGCAGTTATGCAAGCTCTCCTCCTCCACTAAACACAGTTGAGTATTTTGAAACCATGACTCTGTTGTTCTCCTGCACAGTTATTTATTCTCAGCAAATTTCTAGTGCTGGGGAAAGGATAAACATCATCTGCATGAAGGTGTCTCTCCTCCTAGTTTGCTACGCCAAGACAGTTCCAAAGTTTTCTTTCTCAAATCTTCACATACCATTAATCACTGGGATGATCAGTCTAAGAACAGAATTGAACTCAGGAAGTCTGTATACCTTGATTGCTGGAGCTGGGAGGGCAGAGTAGGGGAAGTGCACTGCCTGTGCCCAGTTCCTCTGTTACTCTCTTATGACATACTAGTATGCTCTACAGACAAGAAATCATAGGCTATGATCTGTCCTGCTGTAAGTTCCAGAGCATACCATTTGTAACCTCATTAGCCTCCACACCTCTGAGTCTAAGAATTCTAGAAAGGATCTACTTTTCTAATAAACAACAAAGGAAAAATAATAAAAAACCCCTAATCTTCTAGATCTTTTTTGCAATTATTAAAATCAAACCAACCAACCAAAATCTCCCACAAAACCTCAGTTATGACTTTGCTTTCATGTTAGACAACATTTAACAAGAAGAATACATCTAGCCAATGAGAGTGACTTCTAAACAGAGACATAACTGAGTTCTAGCTGCTTATGTATTGGACTCACAGCCATACAAGAATCCCAGCACAATGGAAATCTGGAATACATTTATTAACTCTTAAAGAAATGTTTTTCTCCTGGACTGAGATTAAGCATTATAAATTTAGCCCAAATGTAATTGCTTCACACTGTCTTAAATGGCAGGGGGGAGTGGATGGGGAAGAAGTTGGAGGAAAGGCAGGGACGTTAAGAACACCTCTGGCCATTTTACTTGTAGGGCAGCAGTAACTTGGCTGCTCTGTCCCATTCTTCACTGTGAAAGTGGTTGAAAAGTTTAAATGGCTAAAATACGAAATAGATTTGTTCTTAACAATACTTTTGAGTACCCTGTAATCAGTTGCTGCTATGAGAGGTATGTACAATATCATCCAAATACATCCAAAATCTTCTTAGTAGGAAGTTGCAGAGAGCTGGAAGTTATGGTCACTGGTATCAAGTCATTATGAAGGCAACATCAGGATTTCCCAGGTCATCAGGAACTCAGACTCAAGCAACTTGTGAGTACTGCGATTTCACCTAAACTCTTTAGAATACCAGTCAAATCATTCTCATCAGGTTACTGTATCTGCACTGAAGGGCAGACCCCAGGAAACACAGAAGACATGTGGCTTTGCTTATATAGGAATGTATGCCCATACGATTTGGAAATGTCAGGTGTGAGGGAGAACTAACCTACATATTTTCACTCTTCATTGGCTATGTGGCCATCTTTGCCATCTTGCTTTCCCAGCCCCAAAATGCAGTTTCCACAATATGAAGATGCTTACTCTCTTCAGCATCTCCCTTTCTTCTCCTCTTCTTCTCTTTACCTGGCGATAATATATATGAGCCTGGTCCAAACCTTTGAATAGTTTCTTCCAGATATGTATTTGGACTAAGTAACTGTCATGAAGTTCGGTATTTTCAGCATAATTATAAGCAGAATCTGAACTTCAATAAAAAACTACTTTCTCTGCAGAGAAAGAAAAAGAACAAAGAAAGGACTGTGAAGCAAGTTCTCTTTCCACTTGAGTTTTTTTTTGTCACTAGTAAGAGATTAAGCAGAACTGAAATCTTGAATAAGTAATGAATTTATATGTACATATATCTGGAACTGACATTTGAAAAAAGCAGAAAAATATTATTTCAGAACGAAGTTTATTTTTAAGATATTTCTAAAGGAAAATATGGGGTTGTAACTTGTAATTAGGCAGTAAGGTTACAGGAGAGCAGCCAAGTGCTTTTTGATGTCTGTTTTGTCTTTTTGAAAGAGGTTTTGCATAAGATGATGATTTTTTTAAATAAAGTTACCTCTAAACCACATTGAACTATTAGGTAGTGTCCTGTGTAGCAAATATCCCATTTGATTTGGAATTACTGTAGTATGAATGCCTATATCCTATATTGCTCCTTATGTTCATAGATATCAAAGTTCCATAAGAGAAATAAATATTCAAATTTCATGGTTGAGAAGCGCTGATAGTTCAGTAAATTGCTCAAAGTTTGTAAATTGGTGCCAAAATCAAGAGTATTCTTATTCTTAACTCCAAACCAGTGTCCTACATACCAGAATTTTCTACTCATCCTTGGATTTTGAACCCAAAAGGAACTCCTTAAATGTCGCCATCTTTCTCTTACTGTAATGATTGCATTCTCAGCATCATAGTACCTGAGCAGATTGACATTATTTAGAAATACAGCAATCCTCCAGAAGATAGGTGTAAGACAATAATCCCATTTGTAGCCTGGGACACAGATTATTTACCTATCAAAGCATCCAATGTGGAAAATCAATGACAAAACTGGAACAAACTTTTTTTTCCTGCAGTTCTTTGAAGTTATTTGTCTAACAGTAAACAGCTGCTTTCTGAGATATATCTGTTTGTTTCTCAGGTTCTTATTTTCTCAGTACTGAACAACACTAGGTAAAACCATGCACAGGACGGCATCAAAATTAGCAGCATATTGGAAATTACAGCATTAACATAGCTGCATATACATTAAACAAAAGCATGATCATCACAGTACATCCTAGATAAATTAATCTTAAGCATTTTAGAGCTTTTAACCTTAAACTATCAATCTATTTAAATAATGTAAAGCATATTACAGTGTCAGCAGGGCAGGTCGTGTGTCAAGATGTTAAATCTCTCAGAAATACAGAGCAGCACATTTATCAACTCCTGCATACTTTTACCATTATGATTTTATCTGCAGGACTTTAGACACAGAATGAGTAAAAAACTTGAGTCATCTTCAGCAGGGTCACCAAATTGTCATAACAAAAACAAATAAAGAAAAGGAAAAAAAAAGTAATTATTAATATGAAAATGTTTGTAAAAATGCCATAGTGCTGATTTAACCTAGTAGGAGGTCTGGCTATTTTGCAATATCCATCCATATTAATAGTGAATTCAACATTGCAGTGCACTTGACAGAGCTGGGAAGGAGCTCATACAAAAAACCAGTAAATCGAGCATATAAAAAAAACTCTAGTAATATGTACAGGGATGAAAGTTGCATGCAAGAAATCCATACAATTCTGTCCATAAACTTTGAGAACATCTATTAATCAGGATGATTCAGTTGCATCTTGTAAATCAACTCTGTGTTTAGGCATATTTTCCACATTATTTTATGTGAACAGAAGAATAAAACAGGATTAAACTTTTTTTCTAATATGGTCCAGACTATCATGGTTAATAGGTCTTGCATATCTTCAATAAAGCATACATATCAAATACTAAAATGAAATAACTTTTTAGAGTGGGAAGTTCTTCTAGCATTAAAAAAAAAAAAAGAAACCAATTGCATGGCCAGAGGAAAATAAGGAACAAGAAACAATGGGATAAAAATTAGATGCTTTTTATGTAAAATTTTACAAGAACTACAAACAGTGAAGGAAATATCTTGCCAATCACGTAATAATATGTAGACTGAAATATAAAACATACTTACGTTGTAAAACTTTCTGGTGTCAGTCAGCACACATTGCATATTCTAAAATGTATGCCCAAATGTGTGCCTACTTTTTATTAGTTTAACGCAAAAAGTAATAGTGGATATATGACATGTCTGCAGAGTTATATGTATTCACCTCCACAGATGACTACATATCACCTACAAAGCTTTTATAACCTTTTCCAGTGAACAACATTGGTCTTTTGTCAATAATGTAAAAAAAAAAAAAAAAAAAAAGAACTGTGGACTGTTAATTTTCACCAGAAAGTTTAAAGTTTAGAGACATTTTTTTAACTTATTACACAGTCTGAGATCTGAAATTTGACTTTCAAAATGACCTATGAATTGTTCATGGCTTTAGCAGTTATTATATTCACCAGCAGATCAAGAGGGTTTTAATTAACTCTTAATAATTGGCAACTTTAATAGTGAATGTTGTAAAAACATTTAGGGATAAAATTTGGCTTCTATTTGCTTCTAAGGGACTATGTTTACTTAGCTTCAACTCTTTTGAATTCAGTGATTGTTTTTAATCTAAATTCTGATGTAAAGTAAGGATTCTTCTTTGTCTGGAAGTCAGTGGCGAATATTTATAAAATCATATTAAATCAATGTCTTTCTATCTTTAGAAATACTTATACCATAATACCTAAAAGCTCATTGTGGTACATTCCACTACCAGTGTAATTCAAAAGGTTCTTTAATTTGCTGCACATTGGCTTCAAACCATTGAAACAACAGAAATTGCAGTGGTACAGAAATTACAGTGGTGCAAATATTATGAATTTTCTCCAAAGGACTGAGGTAAAAAATCAAGCACTTCTCCTAGCTTCTTAGAAATACATTATCATAATAATGCAAATGCAGTCACAGGAAAGCTTCAGATAATGTAACAGATGAGTTTCACAGAAGATAACCAGTTGGTAAGAAACTTCTCACCTTCTCCCATTTTTGCTCTTTCCACTTAGGATTTTCCTTCTCCTTTTCATTTGTATTAATTAAAAGTTGATTACCATTATTAAGAGAAGCAATAGAAAAGGGATTTCCAGAGGACTGGAAATCTGATTCTGATGCCATTCTGTACAAGGAAGACAATCAGCAAACCTGATAATTTCTCCTTTAGTTAAAACTTGTCACCAGGCTCTGGCATTTGTAAAGTCTTGCCCCCTCAGTGAAAATTTATATTTGGAGATTAAACAGTGTGCTTTTTGACTATTAACTAACCATCATCTAAAAACTGGTGAAGAAATTGACAGTTAGAAACACTATAAAGTGCTGGTATCTGATTCTACCTTTCCCCAATATTACAATCAAGGGAATGTTGCAGTTACAGGAAAAAGACAAGGGGTTTTAGTACATTTTTACTAAATTTCTCTATACTGATCTCAACAATAGAAGATCTTCATGTAGATCTGCCAATTTGCTTTATGAACAGGAACAAAAATATATATAAGTATCGTTTTACTCTCATTTTCTCATTAAATGGTTGAATTTTCAGGTGGAAATTCAGATCAGCATTAAGTATAACATACAGCATCCCTTTTAGTATTAGTTGTTCTTCTGTTGACTGAATCATACCCTTTTTAAAATCAAATGAAAAAGCTAGACAAACTCTGACAAAGCTTAGATTTCCTCCAACATTATCTCTCAGGATTTAGTAGAATCTTTTGCATTAGTTATGATCAGAGATTAATATTCATTTGGAAGCATCACGCCTACCCGAATAAATGTTTAAAATTTCTGGGTTTTTCATAGAATCACTTTGTGTTGGAAGTGATTTTAAAGATCGCCTAGTTCCAACATCCCTCCTGCCATGGGTGGAGACATCTTCCAATAGACCACGTTGCTCAGAGCCCCATCTAATATGGCTTTGAACACTGCAGGGGATGGGGTATCCACAATTTCTCTGGGCAGCTCATTCCAACTTCTCACCATTCTCAGTTAGAGATTTTCTCCCTAATATTTAACCTAAACCCATCCTCTTTCAGTTTAAAGTTACTACCCCTTGTCTATCACTACATCCTCTCATGAAAAGCCCCCCTCCAGCTCTCTTGTAGGCTTTCTTCAGGTCATCTGTATTAGATGTTTCAGAATCAGTTGTCAAAAAAAAAATCATAAGCAGCAGAGTAAGTTCCTCCTAGGAGTCCAAATAGCTGGAAAAAAAACCCCAGAAAACCCAAAAAACCCTATGGAAATACATTTTTTATATTCCTTTTTAGGAATAGGTCGCTTAACAAAAGATTAGTAATTCCTTATTGTAATGTCTAAGCAAGAGCTTAAATATTCACTTCCTTTGGACTTCACTGGACTTATGAAACAGAGATCAAGTTTTCCTACCCATCACAGCTATGTCTGCAGTTTCTCCTGGTCACAGATACAAATACTTGAAATAAGACTACTGAGTCACATTTCCTATCAACAGAATATTATAAACCAATAAGAAATGCAATCTAAATACCATCTCCACTGTGCTGTTTCAAATTCTGTATCTTGTACAGCTCATAGTCAATAAAGAAAGCCAATATAGCTTCTAAACACTGTATTAACCACAATATTAATGCCAAATGCCTTTCTGACAGCTTTTAACAAGACACTTGGGGGTTAATGAGCTCTGGAGATTCCAAGATAAATCCTGTCTTTTGTAGTACTTCTATTATTGCATTCCTTTCACTTTTCCCTGTGTATTCTTCTTTTCCCCTTTCTGAGAAATGTTATTTAGAAGCTGGACATGAGATACTGATGCACTGATAATAAAAGTTATTATAATATTATAATGAAGAGGCAGTCAAGTGCTGCTTCCTTTGATAATGGATCTGCTGTTTCATTTAAATTTAGCACATGCCTCCAAACTTGTGACCTGGAAGTTTTCAGGAGCTCTGAGAACAATTCTGGTCTAAAGCACCTGAATTGCCCTGAATTGAAAACATAAATGTGAACTCAAGAAACCTTGGAGACACAGTTCTGGATACAAGATTCAGTCTGATAACTGTATAGTAGTCTGTTTTCATTCTTTATATTTCATTGCCCAAGGTCATACTGATGCTCAAAATAGTCTGTAAGGCCATTATATTAAATATTGTGAAGAAACAGTATGAGAGGTCACAGAAGACAGATGTAACATCAAAGTCTTTTCAATATACACATGCTTTTGAAGTACGTATCTCCAGATAAAATTTAGCACTTCAGCATATAAAATTACTCCCTATGGGATGTAAATCTCCAGCATTGCCTTTTTCCAAATGAACACTGAAAATTCTTGTGCATTTCGTAAAAGTCTTTATGGCCGATACAACTGTATTTTTGGATAGTTGACAGATAGAAGTATGAAGAAGAAAAAGACAAGCAAGTTAGAAATTAGCAAACACTTGCATCTTTTGGTTCTTAAGTGTCCTGAAAGCCCCGTCTCCAGTCTCTTGGAAACACCAAGTATTTTTCCCCACATGTGTGTCTGATGTACATACTCATTGCTTGTACTGTGGAAATTATGGACTTAGACATTAGAGTTTATGGACTTAGATATAAGGCACGTTCATATGAAAAGGAATGTTTTCATGTGCATATCTAGGGGTGGTGACCCATAAGAGTAAGAGATATGTGGATGAAGGCTATTTTGATTCTACTCTTCTTTACTTAAAGACATTTCAAAGTTCATCTTGAACGTATAATTAGTTTTTTGATGTATTACCTCGTCTATCAACTTTACTATGCGCTATTCTAGGGAATGTGGCTTTTCTCATCTGTTTCTGATTTTATTGCACTCTCTGAGATGAAAGCTGAACAGCTAACTCCCTGACTTCCTTTGAATGTTGGCTTGAAAGATTTTTTCACTCTATTTTGTCATTTACCCATATAATTCAACTTTAAAAAATAAAACCAACATGTGCTGTACTAATTACTGGTTTTCTTATTCTGTAAGAAACATCAGGGTGTTTCTGATGTTTACAAAAGATACTGTAAATCAATAACAATATTACTTGGCATTTAAATAGTGTTTATTATCTTTAATGTGCGTCACAATCATCCATCCCAATTAATTAACAGTAATTAACGAGCCAATAAGAAAATGTCAATATTTTGTAATGAAGCAGAAGGAAATTTTTCTCACTCTATCAGAAACCACATTTCCAATAGTAACACCATGTATGGAAAGTTTGGTCAAGAAAAACCCATGGTCCTTCTGTTATCACCTATTACACAGTGAAAGCCTTGATGTATAACTTGAATATTGCCATCATGACACAGAATGAATACCTGCGTTTTGTGTCCTGCAATTTGAGTGCTAAAGACATCTGAGAACTATCAAGGATCATTCTGCTATATGTGCTTTAAAATGCATTAAAACTATTGCATGATAGTTTTAATACTACGGGTAAGTAGTTCATTATTTATTCTATATTGCTGTACCAGATTTTGCAGATGATTTCTTCTTCTGTTTTCCTCTATTCCAGATGGTTTTTTTTGTACTGTCCATTTATAGTTTTTCTTCCCACCTCCAGGAAAACTCTCCATTACCAGTGGAAATGAATGACTGTAAATACTCCAGGGAAGGAAGCATAATACTCCAGTTAATGCACAGGAGTAGGAGGAACAGAATCCAAGGATCTGGACTCTGTTCCCAGTGCCAGTGCAAATCTTATATAATAGTTCATCCTCCACTCTTTCTACCTTAATTTCCTGGCCAGTAAAAGAAGACAATAATCTCTTCATCTTAAACTCCTCCATGTTTCAATGATACATTTACAAAATTTTTGGGGGGTTATTCTAGTTTAGGAATTAATTTCTAGCATAGATGGCAGCAGAAATTCATAGTCAGGAATAGCTATCTATATTTGCCAAACAAAAGAGAAAACCTCCATTTTGGTGTAATGGCAACATAGCAGATTTCTCTGAATAAAATGCACCACATTACTGAATAAACTGTATGTGGAAACTGTTCCTATTGGTAAGATTTGTGGCTAGGAAAATTTTTTCCAAATTGTAAACGTTAACTAGTCAACAGTATAAAGCAGAACAAATTGAAATGCTCTGAGTTTCTCAGAAGAGGAGCTTTTCTTCTCATATGTTGGTTTCAGTAGAGTTGCCAATGACTTGTGGCATTCCACAAATCTCTAAACTGATATTTAGAGATTTCTAAGTTTCTAATCCCCACTTGAATGGTGAGGACACTCTTCAGAAAAGAAAGGAGTAAAACCTCTGAGGCAACCATCCTATGCTTAGTTTCCTTGTCTGCTTCAGAAGGCCTTTTCTTTTTTTGTTTGTGGTTCTTTGGGTTTGGTTCAGTGGGGTGGGGGGGGTGGAGAGGGTGCAGCTTATAAGCTGCAATTCACTTCCTTCTTTTAAGGAAAAAAATCTTGTATTATTTACAGACCTCTTCATACATCTCTATTTTCATTCTGAAAACTAAGTGCCTTAAACAGCTATTCAGTGAGGTAGTATTCACAAAATTCCTGCATTAACCTAGTGTGACTGCCTCCATTTACAGAAAACAAAACAAGAACCAGGCACTCCAGGCATTGGCTAACCAGCTCTTTTGCAGATGATGTTTTAAGTGAGTTTCCAGCGCCTAAGGGACAAGACATGTTGAAAATAAATCTTCAGAAAACAGCTGGCTCCAGGTTTAACAGTGTAATACCTCAAAGCAGTGGATTCCTGTTTTGAATGCACACTTACAGCACATTCCAAGCTAGGTTTTGGTCCCGCACCACATTCCTATTTTAAGTATGTCCAGCATGTCAGTTCACTAGCTTGCAGGCTTGCTGTGAGTAGTGATAGCGATTAATGCTGTCAAAGGAGCCCTGATCCCATCACGTCTAGCCAAACAGATGACAGATCTACAGCTAGCCCTGGAGGAAGAAAACTGAAAGCACCACATTTTGTGCGTGCATGTGTGTTCTCATAGCGTGTTCTCTGTCCCACCCGCTGAGACAGACAGAATGTATTGAACGATTTGTACAATTTGATCCCTGCTTCAGGAAACCTTTCACACTCCAAAGGAGGCAATGATCCCAACAGAAAGCAAATCCTGAATATAAAATATTATCCCTATAAATTCCAGAGAGAGAGATTATTAAAATTTCCAGCTGTAGAAATGTAGCTATTAATCATTTCCAAATTAACCTTATGCCAGCTAAATTATTATGATTTCCCCTCTAAATTAAATAGTTATTAGTTCCACACTCTTGATATAGACATCAGCGTTCTCAAAAAAAAAAAAAAAAAAAAAGAAAAAAGAAAGAAAAAACCCCCACCACTGGTTTCAATTTACAGAGGAGTTTGCAGGGGAAAAAAATTCTCTTACTTGATTACAAAAGAAAAGCCACTTCACAGTATAGTATCACAGTAATTGTAGCCATATATCATAACATGCCATAACTCTAGGACAAAGCTAAACTACCTTTCATCTGCAAAAAGCTAAGAATGCAAGCAGAGGCAGCTAAGTGGTGAGGTCATGGAATCTTTTCCCATATTCCACTAGAGAGCAGTATTCTTTTGTACAAAGCAGGTAGGTTATCATCTAAAAGGCAAGCTGTGGGGAATCTCTCTCCCTGAAAGAAGATTCTGTGGTCATTTATAAAAACTTTGCAATAGTTCTGTAGCATCATATGTTCAAAACTAATAGTAGATTAAACATCCACAGCAATGGTTTCTTATTTGTACTGCTTGATGAGGGTAGTTTTCTTGTAAGGCTTTTTTCTTGTGAGTTGGTTTTTCAGAAAAAAAAATGCAAATAGCATTATCTAATGGACTCAGTTTTTAAGAAGAATGAACTCCTGTGTATCTACAATGAAGTAAGACTATAACCATCTGCCCAATAATAGAGTTGCAAAAAATGTAAAAATTAAGATGCCATAATGCAGAAAATTTTGAACACCTTTAAATTTAGCAGATTTAATAGCAAGTACATGTGATGGTGAACTATTTGGGGGCAATAGATGGAAATGAAAATCCCTGCTGCTACAAAAATCTAAAGAGGTATTTTAATGCTGCACTAAAAATATAATCCTACAGGCAACTTGCTAATACCTACTTTGCAGATGAATTTGCAGTAGAAGTCTCTGATTCAAAAATGTAGAATTTATAAATGCCTTTGTTATATAAATGTCTTTCTAACCTTATGTCCTGATCACATGTAAAGAGAAACCTGAAAACAAATAGTTTTGGACTGTCTTAGTTGCTTGATAAGCATAGAACTCCTGAGCAATCCATTTACTTTTCCCTTGAGAAGGAAATTAATATGTCTGCCAGGCAATAGGGTTCAATTCTGTTTTCAGGGCAAAGGTTTGTTTCTAGTGCCAATCAGCAACTGAAGTGTTTGTCCCCCTTTAAGGGATCACAGAACCATTTTTATCCATTATGTTCAGGGGTTCTGCCCCCACCCCTGCATCCAATTACTGCTTTTGGTTTTACACTGTCTTGAGCTCTAGTCACAACCAACAAACATGCTGGGCTGGGGGCAGACTGGGAGGGAAAAAAGCTAGTATGATAAGATAGCAAAAGCAAATTCACTTTGGAGCAAAGGTAACACTAAAATGAGCATGTTTTGTGCATTTTAATGAAAGTCTGTGTTATTTTCCCTCAGGTTTGGGGTATTGATTTCTGTGCTTTGTGATTCAGTAATGGTTGTAGATCATAAAAAGCTAGATATCTTTCCACAAACATCTCAAGCTCCCGCAGAGAAAACAAAGTAACACAAGACTCAAAGATCAGTAAAAGATCAGTTTTAAATGTATGGTAATAGAAAATGTAGGTATTTGAGCAAAGTCAGGAGTGCTGGGGAAGCAAAGTCAGCATCTCCCTCAGTACCTACAAGCTTAACAGGTGGCTAGATCAGGGCTCCTGAGTCCCACAGTCACTGAACTGCACTCACGAAAACCACTTTCCATATTTACTAGGTCCCTCCATCATCCATGCAGTCCTTCCAGGTAAGAAAATTTTCTGCAGATGTGGAAAGCTATTAGCAAGTTCCTAAACTTCTCAAAAATTCTCTCCTTAAATGTACTCTGATACCCACCAGGATATGCAAATACGCCTGGATTCAATATAAATATAGAATTTGCAAAGGAGAGGGTTAAAACTTTTGTGAACATTTGAAGTAATGGATAACAACTAAAAATGTAAATTTATGGGACACAACTCCCTACAAAAACACGTTTATATGAGAATAACACTGAAAAAGTAAGCATCAAGGAAAAAAAGAAAATACATAAAATCTAATTTTGGTGATCTATTTTTTTCCAGTGTGCAGGTGTGCAGCCTCTATGATTCTAGAATGAGTTTAGAAGTCCTGGATATAAATGCCACGATATAGAGCCACTTATATACAGCTTTATGCCTCCACCTTCCAATGAAAGTTGAACCTCTGTTTTCCACATTGCATGTGGAAATTTTTTTGGTTCTTATACAAAGGATGAATTAATATTATTTTCCTCTTACTATTTCTGATACTGCAGTACTTTGCTAGCCTGTGCAACCCAAGGTTTTGGAGCAAAAGAGATGGGATGGGAAGTGTCGTTTCAAATTTAAACAATGTATTTCCATTGTGCTGAGGAAAAGTGAGAACATTTCCTTTTCCATTAGAGCCCCCAGAGTCTACCTCTGTTATAGAGGTTTCTGACTTGCAATACCAGTACTTCACAAAAATGAAGGACTGTAGGCAGCTTATGGAAGTTGAGTGTTGGTTTGGTTTTCTCCATTAAAAATACAGGAATACCACTTATCCCACTAATGATGATAAATCACTGGTAACTTAAGCTACTGGTAATTTCATAAAAATGTTGTACTGCTTTAGCCAAAAGTTGGATATATGAGCCTTTGTACTCATGATGCAAGCCTGAAAACTCACTGGTCTGCTTGGATCAAGACCAGCTGTTTGTTTCACAGTTTTGTAAATCATCTTTTAACCAGAAAAAGACAGATAAATAATTTTATTTAGTGCTTGCATCCACCTTGCTCAAGAGGTAGGGAAGAAATGAGACTGCAGCAAAAACTAAGTGGTTTTATAGATTTTTCTAAGACCTCTTGCTTAACTAAATTGACTGTACCTTCATATAAGTTTGCAGTCCTTCTCAATATGATATTGCTTAGGTTAGAGAAAGAATGTCTGGAGCACAGGATCACCGTAGGTCTCTGGGTACTAAAGTTTACTTCATAGGGTTTTCTGTAAGATTCTGTTTCATGTATGTTTTGCTGGTTGGGTTGTCTGCTTAAGAAAAAATATTTTTCTCCATGAGTTTTGATTCCTTAAAACTAGCACTGAAAATAGCTGTTTATATTCCTTATTCTTTAAAATAAATCTGGTTTGAAGATACCTGGAAAAAAAGTTAATATATATTAAACCACAGTAATACTTCATGTCATACATAAATTTCCTGTAAAATGAACTTTCAGAAATTCATATATTGTAATTCAGTGTTAAACTAAGCTTATAAAAACTTCTACAAACTACATGCCTGTCAGTCTCACTTCAGCGCCTGGTAAAGAAGAAAATGATTATGAAGAAAATTATTCTGGGGTTACTGAAAAACACCTGAAGGACAACAGAGTAATTGGTCAGAACCAGCACAGCTTCATGAGAGGAAAACACTGCTTATCAAACCTGATTTCCTTTTATGACAAGGTAACTCACCCAGTTGATCACGGGAAGCCAGCTGATCTCTTTGGATTTTAGTAAAGCCTTCAAAACTGTCTCTCACAGGATCCTTCTGGACAAAATATCCAGCCCACAGCTGGATAAACAATTCATAGGATGAGTGAGCAGCTGGGTCACGGGTCAGGCACAAAGGGTTACAGAGAGTGGGGTGACATCAGACTGGGGACGTGTCACTGGTGGGGCTCCACAGGGCCCCATGCTCAGCCCTCTGCTCTTCAACATCTTCATAAATGACTTGGATGTAGGACTGGAAGAGATATTGTGTTCACAGATGATACAAAACTGGGAGGAGGTATTGACTCCCCATGAAGAGAGGCCTTGACAAATCAGGGGTTTGGGCAATCATCAACCATATGAAGTTCAACAGGGGAAAGTGCTGGATTCTGCATCTGGGATGGGGCAACCCTGGATGTATGGACAGACTGGGAATGAGGTGCTGTAAGCAGTGCCATGGAAAGGGACCTGGGGGTCCTGGCTGAGGGCAAGTTGAACATGGGTCAGCAGTGCCCTGGCAGCCAGGAGGGCCAACCCTGTCCTGGGGTGCATCAGGCACAGCATCACAGCTGGGCAAGGGAGGGGATTGTGCTGCTCTGCTCTGAGCTGGGGTGGCCACCTCAAGTCCTGTGTGCAGTTTTGGGCATTGCAATATAAGAAAGGCAATAAACTCTTAGAAAGTGTCCAAAGGAGACTACAAAGATGGTGAAGGGCCTTGGGGGAAGCTGTGTGAGGACTGGCGCCGGCTCCTTAGCCTGCTCAGCCTGAAGGAGACTGAGGACAAATTTCACTGCAGTTAAAATTTCCTCATGAGAGGAAGAGGGGGAGCAGGCACTGATCTGTTCTCTGTGGTGACCAGTGACAGGACCTGAGGGAATGGCCTGTAGTTGTGTCAGTGGAGGTGTAGGTTGGATATTTGGAAGAAGACTCTTCACTGAGAGGGTGTCTGGGCTCTGCAGGAAAGTGGTCACAGCATCAGCCTGATAGAGGTCAAGAAGAGTCTGGACAATGTTCTTGGGCATATGGATGATTCCTGGGGATGGGGTTGTGCAGGACCAGGAATTGGACTTAATGATCTTTTTGGGTCCCTTCCAACTCATTATATTCTGTGATTCTGTGTTTTAAAATAACTAATGTATTTTAAAATAGACATCTTACAATTTTTTACAATCTTGCAATGCGATTTCTCAATAAGCATAATACCTGTTCAAAGAAATGAAAAAAATGCTGGCGCACGTAACAGCATCAGAATGAGACACAATGTGCTATCCCCAGCACAGAATGCTCAGACACTTCTATTAGGAATTTGTACCTTTAATATGATTATAATTAATGAGAGCTAGCACTGTTAGGAGTAAAGCACAGCTTTTGAGTAAGGGCAGAGAAAGATATAATATAAACATCAAAGGGGCAATCATCTCTTACTGATAAAACACCATTTGAAATGCAATAGGATGTGAATGAATTCTGACAGGCAAGGATGTCCAGCTGGAATAAACATGCCCTGACTGGGCCCATGACCAGGTTGAATTGAAGTTTTTGGTTACAAACTCAGTCAGCAGAAAAGGGAAGCTGGAGATGGAAGCCTGATGAGCAGGGCAGCAGAGCACACCAAAGAGGTCAACAGCAAGAGAAGGCAGGGTTTGCTGCTGGGAGCCATTATCAGTCTATATGGATAGCACCAGATCAACTACTGCAATCCCGGTCTACAGAAGCATGCAGAACTTAACAGGACTCTCTGCAAGCTTTTTAATTCTCTATTTGTAGCTTATCATTATAGAACAAGAATTTCAGGGGATGGACTATATAGGAATATTATCACCTTCTCACACAGATTACCCTGCTCTAGTGAAAGTTAATTCAACTCCAAAGCTTTATGACACATAACTAAATCAATAATAAGTAAAAGAATAATTTTTTTCCATTGCACTAGATCAAAAATGGCGATACATTCAATGCATTGAATAATTTATTTCATGAGGCAACAGATTTTTCCTGTGCAGATGCATCTCTTATTCTCCTTTGTTTTTTAAGGAAAAATCCATCTTCCTTTCTATTCTTAGGTCATGTGTGTTTATAGCTGTCAGGTCAACACAGAAAGAAAAAAAAACTTAGCCAGCAGTGTGATAAAGAATAGACACTAACTGAATAGCAATACCAAGAGCTTCTTGGAACAGTATCTTGTCTTGTTTGGTAAGTAGCAAGTCTCAAAAATTTCAGGTTAAGCATGGCAAAAAGAGCAACAGTCTTATTGCTTTTAGGAAATTAAACATTTAAATAAAATTTTAAAAATTAAAAATTAAATTAAATTTATGTTTAATTAAGTAAACCAATTTAAATGTAATCATTTAGCAATGAAATTGTCCTTTTCCTGCGGATGGTGTGAGGGCCAAGATTACAAAGTCATAAAAATTAGATGAGAAAGGAAGGATGATTGCCAGTCTGACATCAAGTAGTTAACCATTTAGCATTCCAAGGATTCCTTTGTTTTTCAGAGTTTATTTTAAAACTGGTTCTAGGATCTTCATTCCATACTTCCCAATGATATATAATTCTGAACTTGTTCAGCTGCACCAGCTAAAGGGCAGCAGGCAGACAACAGCTCATTCAAGGCTGGCTAATTTTGCAATTCAGGCCCATAACCTTGATTCAAATTTTATAGGATCATCACTTTTGTTACCCCTTTAAATACAATTACACAAATGAAGTGACCATGTCTCCTTTCCCTATTAACTGATATCTTAATGTTTATTTGAGCAAGCCAGCAAAATTAATTTTGAACCTGCCAAAATTGTGTGCAGGAGAGAAATTTATATTGGTAGTGGCAACAGGCAAAGCAGATTTCACAGAAAAATTCTTTTTTAAAGAAAGCATAATCTAATTTGAACTTTCTTATCTGAGTGAAACTTTGGTTAAAATGCACTTTTAAAATTGAAATACATTTATATGAGGACTGTATTGATCATGCAGCACTGTTATTCTGTTTTGCTGTCATTTGCTAATTTACTGCTGAAACATTTGGAAAAAGATACAACTAATAAATCCTGTTTGCTCTCCAGTGTGGGAAAAGTGTAACTATTTTCACAGCTCTGTGTTTACTCTGCATGTTATAGTACTAAACTTTCAGTATGCTACCTGTAAGGAGAAAAAGTGAATGTAAGTCTTAGATCAAGAAGCAAAACTCAGAAATATCTGTATATTCTCTCAGTTAACTGAAACATTTTAGTTTCTGTGTGGTAAATACTTTTCAAGAACATCTCTAACATTTGCTTGTTCCTCTTCCTCATTTCTGCACTACAGTTCACCTTATCCTCTGCTGTGTAACTTTGTATTATCATGTGTACTACAAAAAATAGAACAATTAGATTAATAAACAAGTAAATTAACAAAAATTAGAAATAGGATTACAAATTTACTTAACTAATCTTGTTTATAATACTTTCACCCCAAAACCATTATATTTTTGTATTTAAGAAGCTGATGCAGGTATAGGAGTGGAAAGCTGAGGTAAGAAAAGAACTTTAACTGGACATGGTGTTTCGAAAAAAAAAAAAATCCCAAACCTAAAAACACCCCCCCCCCAAAAAAATCACATAATGACAATTAAAAAAATCATTTCACCCTTTCCCTTCCCCTTTCCTCCACTTCTTATATTACATTTGCATAGAAAGACCTAAAAAAAACCTAAATTAAAACAATTACTTTCTGGAAAAGAAGTAGAAGATAGTTTGGCAATGCATTAGAATTTTTAGATTGACAGGTGTGCAGCTACCCAGATATCAGGAAAGGACTTGGTATAGTAAGAGAAAGAACTCTATTCATATATACAGATATAAATCTTATATATGAATCAATTTATCAAACATAGCAAATGATGCTGTACATTTTAGAAACACTATTTTATCGAATAGAAACTCTTCACTGCAATTTTTGTTCTAATGTGGATGAATTCCAATTAGAGTTTATTCACATTTCTTCAGTTAAATACAGACACAATCAAGAAATTGTGTTATTGTTAGAAGTCATAGGCAAGTCATGTTCATGACCTTTTTCTGATCTTGAGCTGAACACTATACTCTTAACACAGGTAAACTCATAGGCAAAACAAATTATGACTTCACGGATGAAGTCATGGGTTCTGAACTGACTGTTATCACTCAAATACAAGAACCTGAGCTTATAAAAAATGACTTCATGAAAGCAATAGTAGCCTAAAAAAAAAAGTCAGGGGATTATTGGGAAAATAAGAGGGACAAAAATTATCAGAAAACATCACTAAGTCATCATAGAAGTTTGCACTTCCTTTTGAATCTTATTCATGATTTTGGTCAGTTTTAAATGCACCTGCTACATTATGCTTAATCACTTCACTGGGCTGGAGATGAAAGAAGCATTTAAGGAGAAAGAAACATGTAAGCCAGCCGTAGTAAAATTCCTCCCTACACGAACAGATAGTAATAGTCACAACTGGAGCCCAGTCTCCCTTTAATAAGTAAGACTGGTCTTATCCCCTGAACAAAAGGCCTACAAAGTAGAGCTGTTGATCAAAATAAGGAACACTTGAGAAAAAGAATAAGAAAGGTACATTGCAGGAGGATCTCAGAGGAAAACAAAACTTCACATAAATCTGTGAGCAAAGCAGCAAAATACTGACAGAATCCACAAGACTTCTACAAAGCTTTTTTCTGTTATGGCTCTATTATTGTATGATATATTCAGAGACTTGGGTAAATAAAATGTTATTGGGATGTAGGACAGAGTTTCTGGATGTAGGACAGAGTTATTTTATTTTATTAGTTTAGTTTATTTATAGGCAGTTTTTAGCTGCCCAGAAGCATATTCTGTGACATTTTTGAGAGCCAGAAGCATAGCTTTCTTGTGAGAGTTAAATAAAAACTGGGTATTATTTGTTGAAAAACACCACATCTTTGGTCCTACTGTTCAGTGAATATTGATGATAGACAAGGCCATTTCCAACAAATAAAGCTGCATTAGTGCTTTTAAATTTGTCCCTGGGAATATGCTCATCTGAAGCAATTGCTGAAGATGCAAAATCAGATAAATGCCCCATTCAGGACAAAATTACCACTACTACATTATTACTACTACAAGAGGACAGCTCTGAAATAAATACATTTGAAAAGCCTGAAGAGTAATTTCAAATAAAACAAATTGTGCAGGCTTTTTCTTATTTTCTTTTTTTAAATCTTTTTTCTTTTTTCTAAGGGAAATAAATACAAGCATTTTGAAAATACTGTAAAACTCTTACAGTTAAATACATTTTTTTCACTTCTGGATTCTGTTACTGACAACAGAAAGAGAAACAAGGCATATTCTCTTCTATATATAAACCCATCCATTCTAAATGCTCATTAGATGTATTAGTTACATAGGAGAATCAGTTATTTTTTCTTATTATTTTTCCATCTGAATTAAATTTTTATTTTTGAAGGAAAATTCAGACTCTTTTATAGGTATTGTAGCTGTCTTATGGTAGTTGTGTAACCTCCCATATGTGAAGGATATTTTTAGTTTAAAAATATATTTCTAAAACTAATAATAAATATATTGTCATTAATTAAAAATGTAGACTTTTTAATCTATAATGTATACCTACTTAAGAAAATTACCTTTGAAGATTTTTTTTAATGTCATCTTTTCTTAATAGTAAACCTGCCATTGCATCAAACTCTTCATACTGTTGAAATTCATTATTGGGTAAATCTACATCAGCGTAAAAAAATAGAAGAATTAAACATATTTCCCTCCTGTTGAATGACGATATCCAGCATGACAGAAAGTATTAAAAAAAATTAAAAGCCAAAGATATGTGCCTGAATGGTTCAAGGTGTAAAGAGAATAGAGTGAACATTGCCATGACTGAACTGCAAAACCCCCTTTTATCTCCAGGCCTCCCAAAATGCAGCAACCAATTCCTCTGTGGCAACAATCTGTTATTATCTGGTACTCAGCTATCAAACTTTGGAGAAATACTCATCCATCTATAAACCACTGAGGTATTTCATTTATTCTGAATAATATGAGCCCTGAAAGAATTTACACCAGCAGATCCAAAGAAATTATCTAAAAAACTCAGTCAAAATGTAGTAAAATTGTGCTGAAGAGCAAGCAGATCTGTAGTAACATTGTGGGATAAACAGCTTAATAGGTAGAGAAAGCTGTGCGCAAAATCAAAGGAAAAGCAAGGAATGAATTCATCATGCCCCTTTTTTGGGGCCTTATACCTGCACAGGTATAAGGCCCCAAAAAACTTGTTCAAAGGGACTTTTAGAAGGGCTTACAGCTGTTCAGGTACTCTTATTTATATGCACAGAGGAAACAGTGACAAGATATTCTACAGAGGTGAAAAAAACACAGCAAACCTTTACAAGCAACATTGGAAAATTGGAGAACTTAAGCAAACTGTAGAGCAGCATTCAATCAACATAAAATACTTCTCAAAGCATTAATTTAGCCCATTCAACTTAGCAAACTCTAAGCCATCTGATCTTAAATTACTAAAAAATTGGACAAGGGGGTATTAGAAAAAGAATAAAGGGGAAAAGAGAGAAAAGATGTTGATAGGAACAGATATAACTACGAGCGCTGGTTCCAATGGTGTTTGGCTGATAGAATCTCCAAGAGGAGGTAGGGTCAGGATGTGCGCTTGCCGCAGGCTCTGGTTTAAATACCCTTTGGTTTAAGTACATTTAGTTTAAATGTCCTTTGGTTTAAATACCCCTTGATCGTCCTGGGCCCTTCCCCCAGGCGGGGCCTGCGGTCACTCGGCCGCTGCAAGGCCAGCCCGGGGCTCCAGGCTGGGTGCGGGCACGGCCTCCGGCGGGCCCGGGCCTGGCGGCACCGCGGGGCCGGGACAGAGCCCCGGGGCTGGGCTGTGCGGGCAGGGCCTCGCTCGGCAGGGCCGGGCCCCGCCTGCCCTGCCCTGCCCTGCCCTGCCCTGCCCGCACACACACCGCGGGGCTCCGGACAGACGTACGTACAGCGGGTATTCAGCCACATCCGGGAAAGCAGTTCTCCATCACACCCAATGGTTACTTGGAGAGACAAATGCCATCCCAAAGCCCGTTACTCCTTTCGCTCAGTTTTACTGCCAAGCAGAATGCCAGACGGCACGGCCACGGTGAGCCCAATCACTGATCATCTGTCTCAGCTGTAGTCCCTCCCCACTTCTTGTGCACCTCCAGGCACGTACTGGCAGGGCAGCATGACGAGCAGAAAAGGCCTTGATGCTGGACAAGCTCCTCTCTGCTATGATTAAAGTACCCCTGAGTTCACAGCAAATGTAGAGCACATACCATGTGGTCTGCTCTGAGGAAAGTCAACTAAATCCTACAGAAAGTAGCACAGCTAAGGTTCAAAACAGGTTTTGACAAATGTACTTTATTCCTCACATATGACAGTTATCCTGAATAAAATTATATTTTTCTGTTTTCATATAAAATGTTAGGTGTTTTAATTCAATGCTTCTAGGTTGACATCGCTTTTAATTCAATGCTTCACATCAGAAGCCTTCTTCTTTCTAGGCTTCTTCTGGGCTTTCTTCTACTCAAGCCTGGCCCCTACACCAGAACTAGGAAGACAATGACTGCCTGTCGGAATTAAACCCCTAAACCCTATAGAAGTTCCACTCTTAAACACTGACATGGAAAATAATGGAAAAGAAACTGCATAAATGGAGAGTAAACAAAACTATTATTTTGTAAAAATCATAACATAGCAATGTATTTGTGATATTTTCCTGTCTTCTTTGATGCTGCAGATGGAAATGCTCTGGATTTGGCTGCATATATAGATCACTGATGAAGTTTTACAAGCAGGGTGTTTGAGATTTTATTTTTTGCTACTAAAATGAAAGTGAAAACGTACACCAGCGCACAAACACAAAATATTTGCCTTTATTTACTTTTCATTATATGTTTATTATACTAAATTTAGTTAGCCAAGGAACATTAGAACTATTTCCAGTTGTTATCAGAACTGAGATGGATTAAAGATACTTGCTCTTAAAAGACACTTTTACATATCTAGCCCTTCAGGTGAGCTCTTTTTGGGATTTAGACTAAACTATGTGCCAGAAAAATTATTCATATCATAATATCAATATTAATTCATCTCATATTATCTCTACATTCACCATCATGTTGATCCTTAAATTGATCATTTATATATGAAGTCATTAAAACCAGCAGGACAATTTCTGTTTTCACAGGCAAGTTACTACATAGATCATATTTTTATGCACATGTGTACATTATTCCTGGAAGCTATTTCAAAGACTACTCAACAAATTATTTTTTTTTTTTACACTTTGGTGTTTCCAGGACCAGGAAAGGAGTTCACACCATTTAGAAGCATCTTTCTGTAAATATTATTGCTTTTGTATCACTTGCATGTTTCTAATTTGTGAAATGTTTTTCACGATATCATTACTTCCCTAAAACTACAGCAAACAATATATGTATCCTTACCAGAACACATTTTTGTATTTATTTAATATGCACATGCACACACATCCTCTAAGAAGTGTATTTGGTTTGTGACTACATAAGATTTTAGCAGCTAGCCAGAAGAAATATAAATGTATTAATATTTCAGTATTGCTTTGCATTTTCATTCAACTTGACAAACATATTTGCCGTCTGACATACATAAGAGTGATAAGACCTAAAATTTCAGTTAGATCCTATAGTGTTGTGTTTTATTTTGGGGTGTTTTGGTGGGTTTGTTTTGTTGTTTGTTTGGTTTTTTTTCAAATTTTATTTGCTATGATGCTTTTTCAACAAACTATCACACAAAAATATATTAAAAATATCAAACAATTTTAATAATCCTCTGAGAATCTCTAGAATTTTCAACATCAACTTTACCTTGTAAATTATTATGATTTTTATGTATATCTCTCAATTCCAAGCACAATGGGAGATTCCCTAGCTCTGCTAACCTAGGATATATGCAATTAGCTAAGACACAGAGTGATACTCGTGCTGAGTAGCCAATTTACTTCTCCTGTTGTGTTAATAATCCTCACATAATTATAAAGTAGTGAGTCATAGTAGTTCTACTTCAATGCATGGAGAATACCAGTTCCCTACTTAATGTACTATTACCATGAAACAAATTCCAGAGATTTACAACCTTGTTTACTACTTTCCCATCCCACACAATAATTGAAAAGGATTCAATTCTTCAATGAAAATAAAATACACAATAGTAATACAGATTTTATTTGCTACCAAGGTAACAAATATTCCCTTTACAATAACTTCATATATTTTTTTCTTGTATGGAATTTTTATTACCGATTTTAATAAGCATGGCTGTAAATCAGGTACATTTGGCATGATGGCCTCAACATGAACTTTTTAAAGCTAGGGTTTGTAGTAAGGAGCTACACAACTTGTCCATAGTAATGAAATTGTGTCAGAGAACACATAAACTGCAGGAACACTTTTTCTTTCTTTCATATCCTATACCTAATCCTTGCCTGTTGAAGTAAGCAGTATTTTTTCTACGAAGTGGTGTGGTGCTAGGTTCTCAGAATTTTCTATGAAACTATTGAAATATCTGGAATAAGGCAGACCAGTGGATCAAATAATCATGGATTTTAAAAACACTAGTATCCTGTGTCTAAATCTGATGAGCAAGTCAGTAGAATTATTACGATTTAATTATTAAGTTTTTCAGAAATATTTTATATGTAAGTGAGTAGCCCTTTCCAACAGAACGAATTGCTATGGTGCAAACAGTTTAATATAATTCTAATCAGTATTTTAATTTTTATTTATTTAGTTATTATAATAACAATTCCAAATCCTAGGAAAAATTTTAAAAAGTAAAATAATAACCAAAAAGGGCATTCTAATATTCTGCCTCTAACAACCTTTATGCTGTACTCCAATTGGGAAGGACACTAGCTGAGAGAGCTAGAAATCCAAAACATATATTTCAAAATTTGTCAGTACCCTTTGTTGCTTGAGTGTTTAAAGTCAGTCTCTGGATACAGGTGAAGGATGTGTACCAGCTCAGTGTTTCACTGGACTATAATGTAGCTTTCCCACATCCAGAATGACAAGCAACTTGGAAATTTTATTTTTTCCTATGTTATATTTAGTCTGTTTTTCTCTGTTGTGTTAGTTCATTGAAACAAAATACCCAGATAATTAGCTCACTCTTTAGCTGTCAAATATATGAATATTAGTTTTTTCTAGCCATGTCCCTGTTTTAGCATGGAGCTGGACAAGATGGCTTCCAGATGTCCCTTCCAACCTTGACTATTCTGTATGATTCTGTGAATTTGGCAGTGATTTCAAGAAAAATATATGTGTAGACAAAACAATTTAGAAAGATACTCTTTTTTAAAGTAATGGATATTACTGCAGAAATAAATTTATTTTAATGAGTTAGCAAATCACTGCATACTAAGTTTAAGTAATAAGTTTACCAGATACAGAAATTTAAAGTTTTAAGGAATTCCCCACCCCTAAGCAACCCATCAAACAGGTCTATAAACAGAAACCTATTTCAAAAGAGACATGTTTTCTAACAAAATGATGAGGTTGTTTGCAGGGATAGTTTATGATTCAAATTAAACATTTCAAAGGAATTCAGAATGGGCAGTCAAGCCTTTAAAGCTATCTAGAGGTAACAACTGAAGATTTCCATTTCAAAGACAGTATACATCAGGGTCAGAATGGACCTATGCACATAGGACACAGATTGCAACTTAAAAGTCAGTGAGCAATTTACACAGGTTTAATCAAAGTTATTCATATAATCCCATACCCCCTAATCCTTTGCAATGCTGTACTTCTTCCTGAAAGACTAAAGACCTCCAGATTTTTTACTGCATACATAGCTTCATAATTAAAACATGTTTTAAAATGTAAAAGAGGTGTCAAAAGCCAAATATTCAAATTATAACAATCTTACATTTGTGGTTGCCTAGTAAAGGTTAATAGAACATAAATTTTGTAAACAGACTTGGACATGCATGGAATGTATGGCAAAGCAAGATCACAAGGACCTGAGTTAGGCAATGTTAGTGTTTTTCAACAGCTGAGCACTTCTGTTATCTAAATGCCAATCACTTACTATAGTTATTTTCCATTCATTTTCCTCCTTTGCCAAAAATGAAAACAGAGGAAAGAATTTACTGCAAGACATCAGGATCTAACAATGTTATGTGGCTATTGCAGAAAATGCTAATTCCCTAGGAGATAGGACAATCTCTTCTGTCTCAGAGGGATATGTACTTCCTCTCTCACTCTTAGCCAGTCATCCTCTTTACCTGAACAATGAAAGACAATTCTTGCATCTCTAGTGTTGCTAGAGGGTGGTGGGAAATTAAATCTGGGAGCAAGGTCTTTCTTTGCACACATTTCCGTTGCTGTCATGGTCTCTTCAATGCATCGCACCAGGTCTGGCTAGCCTAAAAGTGGTTGCATTCCCTTAAATTAGATAAAGTTCTGTTTAAGGCAATTTCCTTTTTCTTTTAGAGTTTTATCTTTTTCATCAAGATTTTTTCGTATTTACTAAATAAGCCTGTATTCAGGATAAAAGAGAAGTAGGAGCTGAGACAGATGTGTTACAACTGAGATGCAGAGACATAAAGTCATTAAGAGATTGATGTTTCCTTCCTCAAGAGCTTTCCTTGAAGGTTTTACTTAGTTGCCTGTCCTAAGTTGCACTACAGACCATCTCAGGATTTGTGTCAACATAGTTGCCGTGGTCACCATTGATGAAAACACATATTTACTCCTCCAAAAAGAAACATTTGATCATTGCCTCTGGACAAAAGCAGGATCTTGGAGCAAGGTGTTCTGCATAGGTCATTCTCACTAGGGCAGTTATTTTCTCAGGATGAGAAGTCAGTGGTTCCAAAGATGATACTGATGTCTAGGATATGTATGGTAAATACCCAACATAAAACCACCCGTGTAAATATACTGTAATGCAATAAAATCGAAAGCTTTTATGTGTATGTGTGTGACCACTTGGGCACAACTTATTTAGAAAAAGAAAGCCAAATAAACTAAAAACCAAAGCAAAACAAAAATACACACAAAAAAGCCAAATGCAACACAAAAAACCACCAAAACCAAAAAACAACAAAACACCCCCAAAAAAACCCAAAAAAACCTCAAAAAAAAAAAAAAAAAAAAAAAACACACCCAAAATTAAAGAGAAATATTTGGCAGAAGATAAAACATAAATAGAGCTAAAGTTTCTTCTTATTCCTGTCTTTAAGCATTACATTTTACACCAAACATTTCAAAGGCCTGATAAGAGGCATATGCCATATAATTTACAGAAAAGAGGTTAGTTTTTACTTTCATAATTACAGCTACACACTTTATCTGACTGTTCTTGAACATATTGTTTTCAGTTTTTAAAAGCCTTGTTTGAAAGGAAAAAAAATACAAGGATGACAACAACAATACTTGACTAGAATCTATATCCAGCTAGGCATGTAGTCAATTTAAAAACAGATGCTATTTTCCCTGATTTTCCAAGGAAATTTCTGTTTCTTTTGGATTTTCTTGGGTATCTGGTTTCAAACTGGATTTCAACCATCCTTTCTGATGGACCATTTAGAATAATAACTTATAGTAGAGGCCATGGAAAAAGTATAAACATTACAGAAATTCAGTAATAGTTTTCTGGTTCTGCATTCTCAGCTTCTAGCTTTTTAGCAAAAACTATGCAAATAATATCACCAAGGGAGGAGAAAGGGGAACAAAAAAAAAAATTCCTTAGATAATACTGTGATGTTCAAGGATTGAGCCAAAGAAAATGGCTTTGCACTACTTCAGAGTTTGGAATTAAATTAAGTGTAGAGAGGAAGGTATAGACATTCATTTGAAAGAGTGATATGCAAAAGACAAAAATATAACTTGGGATAATAGTGCAGAAAGTAGTTCAGGCAAGAAGTTATTGTATCAAATACAAAGAAAATCAAGGAAAAAAGATGAAGTTATAGATCCCCAGAATTCAGAAAGAGTGATCTCTTGTGATTTAGTAAAAGAAAACTTTTGGTGTGAAAGTGGTGGAAAAAAAAAGAGAAAGAAAAGGGCAAAAAAATTGTCCCAATTACTGTTGATTAAAGGACTTGAGAAAAGAGAGAAGTATCATTCATCATAAAGGTAAAGAAGAATGCTTATGACTGTTCCTTAGTAAAGCAGACAGACACTTTACAAAATTTATATATATTTACACCACATATATAGACACAGTATGGGAGCTGATCTGCTGAAAAGCAGCTCTGAGGAAAAGAACCCGGGGTTCCTGGTGTCCATGAGCCAGCAGTGTGCCCTGGTGACGAAGATAGCCAGTGGTGTCCTGGGGTGCATTAGGGAGAGCAGTGCCAGCAGGTCAAGGGAGGTGATCCTGCTGGTCTGCTCAGATGTAGTGAGGCCACATCTGGAGTGCTGTGCCCACTTCTGGGGTCCTCATACATTTCTTTTGTTTGTTTCATTACATCCATGGAATGAGAGAACATGATTGGACACTTGGTACATTTAAATATTTATACCTCTCCACATGGGGAAGCATCTTTTTTTTTTTTTTTTTTCCTAAAGTACCTAAAACAGGACAATTGAGTCTATTAACATAGCTATGTCTGAAGAATTTTCAATAAGTGAAATCATTTGATATATAAAAATTCACATTTACCTTTCTTTTTTGTTTAATTTGTTTGGCTGAAATTGTCAGATAATTTTCCTGCAGTAAATATCTACAGTCCCTTCTCCTATTAAGAGAATGTGGTAAAATATTACCTGTAAAATTACCTAATACAAAAAATTGTTTTAAGTAAATGGTGGTAAAATGTTGCTGCTTTTTTTTTTTTTTTTTTTTTTGCATTAGATATAAAGAAACATATTGATAAGGATGTCACTAACAAAACTTACCTTGCTGGCAAATTCTGAAGTTTCTCCTCACCAATATCATTGTGTAATTTTTGATTTTGAAGTAAATCAAGCACAGAAGAAGATTGAGTATGTTAGGGCAATGCTATTCTCCTTGACTGCTTTTGAAGTCTCTCAGAATGTCAAAAATACTGAAGATACCCTATTGAATTTTTGGCTCTTGAGGTATACTAGACTCTTAGGATACACTTAATTTAATGGCTTTTTTTAGTGATGTGTTTATTGAGGGCACCAAAACAGAATTTTGAAACAAACCATGCAATTAGACAACATACAGGATTTTCACCTTCTATTTTCTTGTCACCTTTAACATAGGGCTAAATTCTTTTTTTCAGACTACTTACAGGAACTAAACTTGCTCTTTCAATTTAATTAAGTTAACTGAAAGTAAACTGTCCTTCATCTATTACTTCAAACATAATGAATTATATTTTTCATTAATTTCTAATGAATACATGTTCATGGTTCAATGCGGCTTGGAGAATATAAAGCCAAAGATGTATGTGAGAGTGTATCTCTGGGATTAGACGTATTCTGCTGGCTTTATTATCAAGAAAGAAACAGCTTACACTGTATGTTGCCTCAATATGCTGCAATAAATGGTTTTGCTGCCTCTTCTACATGACAACACTATTTATAATCCTTGAAAATGGTGACATTTTTTACAAAAATTACCATACTTTTATAGTTGGTGGGGCTTTTTGGTTCGGTTTGGTTTGGTTTGTTTGGTGTTTTGTTTTTTTTTTTTAATTTATTTTTCTAATGGTGAAAGCAAAATTAAATAAGTTTAGTGAAGGCAGATACTAGGTATCTTTACCAACCCTGTGACAAAAATGCAGATTTTTCCAACCTCAGAATTTTCCAAAATCCCCAAAAGGCCAAAGAATACAATCCAGAGAGAGGACAAGTAATGTATATATTTTAAATGCCAAATTGAACCCTGTTTCTCTTTCCCTCATCTCCCAATAAGAATAGAATTACAAAAAGAAAATACTGAAACCTTCAGTTTTAAGATAAAAGGAAGGGATCCCTCAACAAACCATATAACTGCTGTGACTGAACCTTGTTCTTTGTATCACCCTAAAATCAGACCACATTTCAAAACTTGCTTCTTTTGTCTGATTTTATCTAAATGTAAAACAATCAGAGTGTGGGAAGGATGTCAAAATACATTGCACCTATGGTCTCAGATAACAGGAGGTAACCAGAAGAGAATGAATGGCTATCACACTACAGCTGTCAAGCCAATATGTGATTCTATTTTGGATGCTACTGTTTGGCTAAATATTTTGACTTGAAATTTTCTCCTGCAGCAAGCATCAGGGACTTAGCTGAAAATCTGGTGTGTGTGCAATCTTGATGCTCATTACACAGAGCCTCATACCTGGCCTATTTGAAAAGCAGTGAGCCTTACAAGGGGGAAAAAAAATCTAGTAACCATGGTCTTCCCTTGGCAGGAAAGAACTAAAGTTTTGATTGACTTTCCTGCCATTTAGCTGTATGTTGATGTAAAGTGTCATGACATTATAGTGTTTCTCTATCTGTGTAGTAATGGGGTGAATTTAGCTGAGACTGAAACACAAAGACTGTGCTGCCATTAACCTCAATAACCTGTGGAGTTGAGAAGAGAGAAACCCGATGAGGTTCAACAAGGGTGAGTGTCAGTGTCAGGTCCTGCACCTGGGGAGGAACAGCCCCAAGTGCCAGCACAGGCTGAGGCTGACCTCTCACAGAGCAGCTCTGTGGAAAAGGACCTGGGACTCCTGCTGGATCACAAGCTGTCCATGAGCCATCAGTGCCCCTGTGGCCAGCAGGGCCAATGTCATCCTGGGGTGCAGTGGCAAGAGCGTGGCCAGTAGGTCAGGGAGGTGATCCTGCCCCTCTCCTCAGCCCTGGTGAGGCCACTCCTGGAGTGCTGTGTCCAGCTCTGGGCTCCTCAGCACAAGGGAGACGGGGCTACTGGAGAGGGTCCAGTGGAGAGCCAAGGATGATCAGGGGTCTGGAGCTTCTCTCTCATGAGGAAAGACTTTGGGAGCTGGGAATGTTTGCTCTGGAGAAGAGAAGACTGAGAGGGGATCTCATCAATACACAGAAGTATCTCAAAGGTGAGTGGCAGGAGGATGCTGCCAGACTCTTTTCAATGGTGCCCAGTGCATGAAAATTTTCATCTCTGGAGACATTCAAAACCCACCTGGACATGTTTGTGTATAACCTGCCCTTCCAAAGGGCCCTTCCTACAATTCTGTAGTTCTGTGATTCTTCCTGCTGCTTATTGTTTAGGCAACAGTTATATTATCATTTCACACCAGAGATTTTCAGACATGGGCACGTTTGCTCAACCACTCTAGAGATCTCAAAAAATAGATGGCATTATTTTAATGACGAAGAATAACAGGCCTTCTTTACAATCAATAATAAAGAGGTTTTGTAAAAATATTAGTTCTATTTTTGAGTAAAAACATTATTTCTGTTCTCCATTTTGACAGTTAACTTTCTGCAAGAAGAAATGGCTAAATATCATCCTTTGATTTTCCATATCTGTTCAGAAGCCTAGGATTTAACTAAGTTCTGATTTACCAAGTAATCAAACAGGTATGTAGGATACAATCAATGGGACCTATGAGAACTACCTGTAAGTTATGGACTTAGGACAGCTAGATACATGTTCAGAAGCCTTACCGAAGCCTTGCTTTATGCAATATTGAAAATATCTTAAAATATGAAATTAACTTTTTTGTAGATTAATGAGGGCCATGGCATCAAATTTATCAGTCACTAAAATTTAAAATGGAAAAGGAAAGGATATTTAAATACACACATTCAGCAATAAATCAGAAATCATTCTAAGCAACTAAGTTAAATTGGTCTTTACTCTTACTTAAGTAGAATAAGAATATCATTAAGATAAATTGATATATCTATGAAGAATAAAGAAACATTAAACTGCATAAAACTTTAAAATGTTAAAAAGTTCTTGGAATAATTTCAAAATTTGGGAATAAATAACTGTAGTGTTAACAACCAAATAGTTCATACTTTTGGTAATTGTAGCCTTTTTCAGTATATGGAAATACTTTGTGATTGGCTTCCTTTGCATTTTTTTTTTAATTTGTGGCAACTCCCTATAAAATGTTTTTTAGGGCCATGATTATATTGTAAATATTTGTGTGAACTTTTATTGAAGTCATTAGAGCTATTTCTGTATATACAGGAAATGTAGAACAACCTAGGAATACAGTGAAAGGCTTCAACATTTTTATTGCAGGATCCTGTATGTTTAGTTCTAGATACTCAATATCACAAAAAAACCCCAAAGCCAATATCAACAGCACCAAAAAAAAAAAAAAAAAAAAAAAAAAAAAAAAAAAAAAAAAAAAAGGGAAATTTCTTGGCCCACCTTTTTGCGGTAGGTTAATTTTTTGTATTACTTTGGATTTTTGCTCACTATATTTATGACTGTCCTTAAAGTTTATCTTCAGAGAAGTTATTAAAAAATTTGGCAGACATTCTTTAGTTGGTTTCCTGAAATAGCTGAGGGTCTAGTAGTGACATAAATAAACAGTCAACTTGAATTCAGGGCTTTGGCTAGTCTTTCTTACCATCTGTACTAATAAATCAATTTGATGGTGTGGATCACCCTGATGCATTCCTTCCTCTAATGCTGCTAACTTGGAAGGGCTGTTGTTTTACTGTTGAACTTTCATTTGCAATACTGGCCAGCTGTTCTACAAACCCAGATGTTTGAACAGAAAAGATAAACAGATGACCTAACTGATATAAAGAGTTTACAAAGAGCTTTAGTTTTTCCTCTGCATAGTTGATCTTCAGCATCAAAGCTTCATACATCTGAAATTCTATGAAGCTAAAAATATTTCAGTTAAATCAGCTCAAAACAGGCATAAAGGCACATTTACTATAATTTAAATTCTTTTTCCACTACCTTACTTGAGGTCTTAATTGCTACAAAAGAACTTATACAGTGTTTTGTATAGTTGGAAAACTATGTTTCTGAAACATGTTTTCCTGCTTTTGTGTGTTTTACAATTACTATGGATGACACCGGTACAGGGTCATGTTCTGACCTTATTACTATCACATTCATAAAAATTAAAATGAAAATGTTCATGTGTAATTGTTTTATAGAAATGCAAATCTCTGGAATATTTTTTAAGAGGGTACACACACCTAATTTACTATGCTAGGAAACCTCAAGGATTTCCTTGATATTATAAGGCTCAAAGTTTCTGTAAAAGTATCTATCTGGTTGCATATACACAGCCATCTAAAGTGCAAACAGTGTAACAGTGTAACAATGATTGCATGCCTTAAATCAGGTTTACCTCTGTACGTCATTTTATATAAAATGCAATGTGTGTGGTGCATGACATTCCATCTTTCTTTTTCCATTTAAGCATCTAAATGGCCACTAACTTTGTAGCATGTGAAGGTCTCAGAATGATCAATAGCTTCACCTCCCTAATGGTAAGTATTTGCATTATGTTTTTATAGCTTGGGAACGAAAGATGACTGTGGCAGAAATAATTTGTAGGCCTTATGTAAACCAAAAATGAGCTGCAGCGGGTAACTGGCTGCTGATGTTGATATGATTCTTCCGTAGTGACTAGGAAATTTTGTATGATTTGTGAAGTAAGGGGGATATAGTTTATCGACTTGTCCCTCGATCAAAATGCTTAGACAAAAGCCAATGCTTTGGTACGAGTTTTGGACTTTAGAAAGCTCATGTTTATGTATGAGATGTATATGCTCCATGGCAGTAGAGAAGGAGATGAACCTCCGCTTCTCCTTAACCCTCACAGAAAAGAGACTATCAAAAGCCAGTGCAGAGAGAAGCTACTCAGGAAGCAATTCAGAATACAGATCCTTTTTGGTTCTCTGGATCACTGTATAAGCAGAACTTTGTGCCCCAGTGGTAGAAGTTCCAGTACGTTGCAGCTGCTATGCAGGTGTAACATTGAGCCCTGTAGTATCAGGCCAATTTAAGAACCTAACAGTTTGTCTTAGGTTAAATATACCATAGGCTAGATGTTAATACCTGAAACTAGAACAGTGCCTTAGCCTCAGCTAAAACACAAGTCTAAATAAACAATGATCTTGACATTTGTTTACCCAGCAAAATTACTGTACAGTGAGCTGGGATAAGAATTTATATTATTATAGACACTTTATAAAAATTTTCTCTGTGGTCATTTCCATATGATTAATCACCATGGTTACTTTCTCACAGTATGATTATTTTATTGTGAGGCAGCTTATTCCCATAGAAGAGTGGTAACTTAAACTTTGAAAACAGTTGACAGCTATTGGCTATTCCCTGCTCAATGAACACTAAATACCTAATAAGGAGCAGTGTTATGTAAATAGTGAAAAGTTGTTGTCATTATATGACTAGCTATGAGTTTACATACAGACAAGTCTTCTAACTCTCTCTATAGGTCAGCTTACGTTGCCTTTTTTGTTCTTGTTAAAATATGCAATGCTCTAAGTCTCAAGGCTAATTCTTGAGGAACTACTCTTTTCACTGTGAGATATATCCTTTCAGCAACTTTTTTATACAACTTTGAATCATCTTCTCAAGTTAGGTTAGTAACTTCCCCATGTGAAGGAAAAGTTTTATGGAGCTCCAAAGATAAAGTCTTTAAGTGGACCATGAAGAAAGGTTGGCATAAGTTAAGCAGTGGGGAAAAGGGGACTACTGGATACTAAAGAGGCATCCTTTAAGAAAGAGAAGCCAATTCCCAACAAAGAAAAGACAGGAACATACAGTGGTAGAAAAAATGTTAAACCACCATCAGAAAAGCTGAAAATTATTCCGACCATCAGCTTGCTGAAACCGTGAAAGCTAAGAAAAAAAAAAAAACAAAACAGTATTTTCAAAAACTTTCCACATATATAAGACAAATACATTAAGATGTAGATGGAATATTAAAGAGTATTGATACGAGCAGAAAAACCAAATCAGATTTGTGTGTCTCAGTATCCACTATAACACTCTTTTCAGAAGTTTCCCAACTAATCTATTCTTCACAGAAGACAAGGGATATGTTCATTCTATAATGTCAGTATGACAGAATTTAAAATAAACTTGTAACAGTAACAAATTGCAATAATGAGATAGTATTTTCCTTTAAGTGTTCCAGAGGTATTAAAGTCCTAAATTGCTATCCTGTGGAACCCTCCCCTATCATTAATGTCTATACCAAAAGAACAGAATGTAATCAAAGTGTAACATCATCTTTAGCAAAGAGTCTGTGAAAATTAAAGATAACTACATCCTTTTATTTATAACTTTTGCAGTGAGCAGAGTACAATTGGTTGGTGTATTAAATAATTTGATCACCTAGATTATTACAGTAGAAGAATGGTACTTGCAGGAATTTGCAATAGTGTGGTGGGTTGACCTTGGCCACTCTATCACCCCTTTCCTCAGCTGAAAGGACAGAAAATAACACAGAAAATAATGGAAAATAGGTTGAGACAAGACAGCTTACTAAATCAAAAACAAAAGGTTGCATTTCGACATGCAAAGGAAAAAAATACCAAATGCTTTATTATTGAATCAGCAAGTGGTATCTGGCCACTTTTTTGGAAGCAGGGATCCAGCATGTATAGTTGTTGCTATGGAAAGTGAATGTTGTAAATAGTAAACAACCCCCTTTCCTCCCTCTTTTCTTAGCTTTTATATCTGAAAAAGGTATATTTTCTGAAGGGATAACTGTGTTATCCCTTCAGTTGATTTGGGTCAGCTTTCCTTATCTGTGTCCTTCCCCAAGACCTTGCCTACACCAAGCCTATTGATGGGGAGAAGTGTTGGAAGAGACATGGCTGATGTTGTGCCAGTGTTGCTCAGCAGTAGCCAAAACACTGCTGCATTACCAACACCTTTCTACCCACCAAAGCAAGGCACTGTGAGGGCTGCTGTGAGCAAATGAACTCTGTCTCGGCTAAATTAATTGTATTCAAAAGTAATGCAGGAAAGATCTGTGATAAGTGATGAAATTTGCTCATAAATAATAAACCAAACTGAAAATCGACTGTCAAGAGTTCCAGAAAGATCTTACAATGTTGACTGCATATATTGAAATTATTTGTCCACATAAAGTCTATGCCAATATAAAGCAATATACAGAGGCAAAAAAAAAGCCTTAAAGACACAATTATACTACTTGCCAGGAAAGAGTAATAGTCAACAGTTTTCTCAATGGTCAATTCAAGATTTAACAATACCTGAAATGCCATACAAATTAGTAGGAAGCAGCAGAGAACTGAGACTAAATTAGAAATCACTGTCACTCTGCAACAGTATAAATTCACATTTAAAATACAACATATAGTTGAGGTAATTTCAACTAAACCAGAAAGCAGCAGAACTAGGAAAATACAGGAAATAGTGAAAACAATGTTCAAATGAGAAACAGGCTCCCTACAAAGAGAAATAAAATAGCCAGGAACCTTTTGGTTCTTAGAGAAAAGTCAGCAGATAGAAATGTTCTGAGGACTGTACAATCATCAACATAAAGAGACACTGAGTAAGAAATTATCAATTTTTTCCTAGTATTGAAACTATGTGGCAAGATTTTTGCTAGTGGGGGTGGCTGTAAGAGGACTTCTATAAGAAGACGCCAGAAACTGCTCACATCTCACTCAGAGCCAGTTCCAGCCAGCTACAAGCTGGAACCACCACTGGCCAAAGCTGAAACTGTCAATGACATCAGTAGCATCTCTGTGACAAAATATTTAAGAATAAAAAATACAGTGCAGCAGCTCTAAGACAGGGATGCAAACATGACAGATGCAACCCTGCAGACACCAAGGTCAGGGACAAGGAGCAGGAGGGGGCACTTCAGGTGTTGAATTCTCAGGCTATCGTGCCGACTGTGGTGAGACAGCTGTGTCCCTGCAGCCACTGAGGTCCATAGTGACACAGACATCAATATCAACCTGCAACCTAGGAGAGCCCCAGGTGGAGCAGGCAGATATGCCCTGCAGGAAGCTGCAGCCTGTAAAGTGCCCATACAGGAGCAGGCACCCAACAGGACCTGCACCCCATGGAGAGAAGTACATACATGTGCAGGTTTTCTGGCAGAACCAGTAGCAAGGACTGATGCTAATTTAATGAAGACTGTATCCCATGGGTGGCACCCTACACCAAAGCAGTGAAAAAGCGTGAGGAAAAAGGAAAGGCAGAGATAAAGAGCTTTGAACTAACTGCAACTACAATTCTCCCATCTCCCTTTATGCCTTGGGACTAGGGAGAGATAGGACTGAGTTGAGCATAGAAAGGAGGGAGGTGTGAGGGGAGCACACTTCTAGTTTTGTTCTTATGTCTCACCATGCTTCTCTTTTACAATTAATGTGTAATAAATTAATTTCTCCAAATGAAAGATGTTTTGCCCATGACAATATTAAGTGATCTTCTTGTCATTATTTTAACACATTATATTTTAATTGAATTTTCTCCCTCTGTCCTTTTGATGAAGTGGAGTGATAGAGTGGTCTGATGGGAATCTGGTGGCTGAGCCAAGGTCACCCCATCACATCCCAACATAAACAATACTGAGTGTGCTTGTTCAGTTGTCAGGAAGCATGTTTAAAACAAAATCAATAGAACATTTTTGACACAATAGCTATCCTTCAGCTAATTCAGAAGTGGCAACATACAACTATTAGCCACATTGTTGCATCACAACAGCCTGGCCTTTCACGACAAAAAGCACAAGTGCTGTATCAGCACAGGCATGTGGTCCCTGTTTTCAGGGATCAAGTTAATTCCCTGGCAGGCTACTACCCAGGAGCTAATTTGCTTCTATATCCTGGGACAGGTAGATATGCTCTTATTCATTCTGTAGTTTCCCAGGTACAAAACAAGCAGAAGACCTACTTGTTTTCTTTCAGAAATATAGAAAGGATTAAGTTTTTACTCTTTGTACAGTGAATTTACAAAAAAAAAAAAAAATTATCCCATGAAAGTTAATGGAATCTCTGTGGCTAACTTCTGTAAGGCCAAATTATTTAACCATACATAGGCTGTTGCTGTAAAAACTGAACCGTACTGATTTGTATCTTTTATCCTAAGTACTGGTGAGGGGTGTTTTTTGGGTTTGTTTTTGGTTTTGTTTGTTTTTTTTTTCCTGACTTTCCTGGAATGAGCTTTCTTTGCTTGATCTTTACTCAAGGATTCCAAATTTTTTTATTTGTCTACAATGAAAAAATATATTTCCTTTATATACTCAGATCAGTAATTTTTCACTTGAATTAATGAAAATTGGTTTGAAATAAGGTGGATGGAAGGGGATCAGTATACCCACAAAAGCAAAATGTACTTTTTCATAAATTGTTGATGTTCCTGGTTTTATAAATACGATATACAGTTCAAAAATAGTTGTATGAGTTCCATTTTATAGGTGAAGTGGTTAAATTCCTACATTTGAGGATGAATTCTTAACTCGTTATCTTAAATTATAGACATCTGCTGAGCAAAAAAAGATAAATTAGGAATCACTGATTCAGGTTAGCAAAAAGAATTTTAGGCAGATGAAGTGCTGTCTTCTGACATATGCATTTTAGCCATTCCGCAAAATTATTAGACTTTTCTGTATTTCCACAGTAATCAAATGGATTGTATTTTAGACATACAATACTCGGAATGTGTACTTCATGAGTATTATTCTACACTATTCTAGAAAGTCACTAAAAGTTCACAAATATTTAGACCTGAAAATAAGTAAGGATTTATTGCAAGCCCTAGCACAGAACAACCTAAAGTACTTGTGTGCATTACGATGAAACTATGAAAATAGAATGATCACACTGATCACTTAGTGATCATTCAGAAGTGTAGACTATGGCACAAAATAGTAACAAGTAAATGAAGACTGAGTTTTCAGATGCATTGATAGAATTCCAACCTGGTAAATTAAATGAATCAAGAAATGACAGAGAGGAAAAGTGCAGAGGTTGAGAAAGAGAAAGTGAGAGATCATCAGTAAACCTTGAGCTAAGCAGTAAGCATTAAAGTCATGATTAGGCACTGAGCTACTTGAATAGCAAATGCTGCTGGCAGAAATGTAGTGATATCTGGCCTGCAGGTATGTGGATGACATCTACCCACATCTGCTGAGACATTGCACTAGAAATTATGATGAATCCTATCACCTACAAATTTCTGAAACTTCACCTTAGATGGCATTTTTTATTATTTCATTTTGTGATGACTTACAATTGCACTCTGTGGCCGTTATGATAGATTACACAAACAAAAAAATGTGGAATATCATCAATTGAGAAAAAAATTTTTGCTTAGAAGTGCCTTGGATCAAAAACAATTTTTGATATGAATACCGGTTGGCATTTAAGTTTGTTCCTGGAGATGTGCTCATGAATTTTAACAGAATCATAGAATGGTTGAGCTGAAAAGGCCTTGAGAGATAACCTAGTTTCAACCTCCCTGGCATGGACAGATTCACCTCCTACTGGACCAGATTGTTCAAATCCCCATCCAGCCTGGTCTTGAACACTCCCAGAGGTTTTGCATATGTGTGAACATATACCAGCAAAAGAGAAAAAAACTCTTTTCTTAGATGAAATAGAAAGATATATTCTCCTTCAGCATTATTTTGACAGATAGATTCATGAGTATTTTCATCTTTAATAAAGTACTAATGAAATACCTTGAAAAGTAATGTACCTCACAAAATAGTAAATAATAACAACTGATGCACAACACTTTGTGATTCAAGTCTTACAGGTAAAATCAAATCTCTAATACGAATCTACTGTGCTATATAATACTCTATTAACACACTAAATAACAACAGCTATAGTTTTTACCTTACTGAATGAAAAAGTATCAGTTTTGCAACTGCAGAGTCTTTTCTTTCTTTATTAATTCACTTACATTTATGTGAAGCTTTCACAGGCATTTTAAAGGAATAAATTGGTACCCTGCAAATACTAAGGTCAATGCTAAATCTGAAAGCAGAACATCCATAGCTGTGTGGTTCTGCATCTGAGTTAATTAGCCCTGCTGTTAGAGCTAATGAGGCTGGGCAGTGTGCTGCAGAAATGCTACCTCCCTGTTTTTGCACCATGAAGATTAGCAGGCCGGGAGATAAATATAGTACATCTGTAAGCCTGCCTTTTTCCAAGGCAATTGAGGTTTACAGATTTTATGTGGCTATTTGAAATCATATACTTTAACCAGAGTTTGTTGTGGTCATTTTGAGGACACATTTGAATATATATAATTTGACAGATTTAACCATCACACATGGTTCAACTTCCCATACTCTTCCTTATCATGAATTTTTAATATTTCTCACTGGACTGAGATCTCCCAGGCATGTCTCAGTAGTGGCTGAAAAATAACTGTACTTCATCAAATAAAAAAAGTAATAGGGAAGACAATTTTGGTAATTAATATGGTTTTCAAATACTGTAAACACTTTTTGAGAGAATTAGTAACCAGTGCAAAAAGTCAAATTACTAAGATTTTGCATAATAATTCTGAATTAGAGGAAACTTCAAATTAGCTTTTAATACAAGCATTAAGAGGAATTCTTCTTTGCAGCATAATTTGCTGTATAATTGCATTTTCTATATGTTTTATGAGATTTATACACTCACAGGGACTTGGGTCCAGCTTTGTTTGAACATCACAACTTGGGTAGAAGCAATGATTGTTTCAAAGACTAAAGCAAAATATAGAATTCTTAAGCTACTTCCTGGCAATTAATTTTGTCTACCTGTAAACTAAATCAAAAATAGCTGATTTAATAATGTAATCATTATATGCTAAGCAATTAAACAAGGATTTCAGTTATAGTGTCATGCATGCAGAATAAGTTTGAGTTCTCTTTTGATAACTGTAGAACAATGTTATTTCAGCAGTCTGCTTATGGAACAGACAGATTGAAATCTGAAAAAGATGACTGTATAAAAAGTCTAATTATGAAAAAAAACTTCCTGAAAAATCATGATGAACAACACTGGAAAGCTGAATTGATTATTAATTATATTTAACATAAAAAAATATTTACAAAATATAGAGTACCATGTGTATAATAAATTCTTCTATTTATAGAGATACTTGACATTTTAAATATTCAACTTAACAGTGTGCTTTTTAAGGTAAATGCTTTTTTTTGTTTGCATGCAAGTATTAACTTATGAATTTTTATATTGGAGAGAGCAACTTAATTTACTAGCTATGTGATAAAAAATGTGAGTATTTGGATTTCTCATATAATTTTTCCTGAATGTAGAAGATACAAGCACATTGATGGACATGGCCCTCTGCAATAGCCTGAAGATGGCCCTTCTTGAGCAAGGTAGTCAGACCAGATGATCTCAGAAGTCCCTTTCAAACTCAACCATTCTGTGAATCTGTGATGACGCGCTGGCAATTTATTAACAGCACGAACGGGAACGGGGTCACTCTTGATCAGTGTCTCGAACTTTATTTTTCCAGCATCACTCCCATTGTTACAACAATGCAGCAAAAGATGCTGACAGTTCCCTGAGCAGAGTGCCAAAGGTGCTTAGCATTACAGCATAACATAAGACAAGCAAAGTCTCAGTTTCAACCAATCACAGAAAGCAAAAGCATAATGACAGAAGTTTTTCTCCAATAGCTTGAAGCCTATGTAACTTTCAACTAAACAATAGCAGTTTTCTTTTCCACACAATGCTTCATTCACAGAAGACAGAGCACAAAACTTTATTCATTTTTAACCTTCTAAATGTATACTTAAAATATACTTTTTGCAACCTAGAAAAGCAACTCAACATAAGCCTACTGTTTATTTCTCACGTCTCAAAAGCTGCTTTGAACTTTTTCTGCTGGCTTAGCATTTCACTGTCTTTCACTGCTCTCGGGCCTGTCTTGTTCAGAGCTTTCCCAAAAACCCCCAACCTATGGACTCCAACACTGTGACATATTCCTGTTGATATGGTCATTTAGCATTTTTCATTGTCTTTCTAGTACATTGATTGAGATCTTTCTGGAATATCTTCTCTCAAAATTTTCCCATTGAAATTTTCTGGAACACATTTCTGTATGAAATTTAAGTATTTAAATATTTGTTTTATTTTGCTACAGAACAGATTTCAAAGTATCCCTTTCAGCAAGAAGAAAATTTGATCCAAGCTAATATCTCTAAGTAATATTAACTACCAGTAAAATATAAAGATCAGTTTTCTTAACAATGAGAAAAATTCAGTGGAGTTGTTCAAGCACAGACTGGTGGATGCAGAAACAGGGTGGGAATCCCTCTTGCTGCAGGTATGTGGATAGAGAGACCCCTTGCTGCCTACCCCACATTCCTGTCTGCAACAGAGCTGATATTGTATAACCCAGCTGGAGCACTTCTGTCAACACCAGGACTGCAGTGGCTCCCACAGGGAGGGCTGTTTTATTTGCTGCGGACTGGGCAACTGCTCAAGTCATAGTGCATGTACAAGATGTAATGCCCTGGCCTACTCAATGGGTTTAGGGGAAGTTAGTTTGATTTTGTCTGGGTAGGACCTGAGAGAAACAACAAAATTCTTAGGAGGTTCAATACTTGCAAGCTTTAGAACATGAGGAATAAGGTACCTAGCAAATTTTAAAAGAACATCCAGACAAAGTAAGGCCCTTCTCACATGAAGAGGGGAAATTTCCTAGACCCTCAGAGCTGGGAGATTTCCTTGGCCCTTAGTATTTAATTTTCTGTCAGGACCTCAGGAAAGCCAAAACCAGTCTGTCAGGCTCCATTTAAGGGGGCTCTTCACTGAGCAATCATGCTGGACTGGGGTTTTTTTTGACTGACTTAGGGAAATACAACAGCACAAGCAGGTTTTCCAGGTTTATGACCCCTCATGGGGTCTTCCTCTTTATGTGAGTGTGGTATTCCTCTGCCTAGTAGCCTTGAAGGACTCACACCCAGTGTTTCCAGAATTACATCCTTTATTAATATAATATTGTGACAAGTTAATATTTGATGATTGCCATTGATAGTATCTGACTGCAAAAACATATTCAAAGCAATACACAGACAAGCTCAAAACCCCAGTAAAATATTCACCATGCATGGGTACGGTTCTTACCCAACAGGCATCCCTATGGGGAAGAAGACAGATTCAGCCTGTTGACTGATCCTGTCCATTAAAATGGAGTCTTCCCTAACTTTTTTCCCCATTCTTGATTTTAACTTCTCCTCTGTGTTTAGGTGGAGACTGAGTGACTCTAGTCATAGATACCTCTGTTACCAATTGGTGTAAAATTCTCTCACTTTGCTTTTAAAGATACAGTCAAAAAACATAGAGTGCCTGTCCAGTGAGGGGAGATGGTACCTTGGAGGCTGGTACCTTTGGCATTGAGGGTTGCCAGATACCAACTGTAATATATTAATATATTACAGTTAGGCTATAATGAACAACTTTCATCCAAGGAGAAAGATTTTGGCACAGTAGGAAACCTCTGAGAAACTAGAAAGACATTACCTAGCTGCCATCAGTTGAACTTCATGGGATGAAACACACAACTGGAACACTGCAACTCATGGCTTATAAGCAGATCAAAACAGGTGCTCAAAGAAAGGGCAGGGGAAAGAGTTGTCCCATGTGTAAAAAACAGTGATTGTTTCCACTAAGCTGTCTGTGGAAAACTGTGGAATAGATTGAGAGTTTATGGATGAAAATTAGAGGCCAAACCAATAACTGAAACCTCTTGGTTTGTGTTTACCCCAGTCAAGGGTAGTCTGTCAGTGAAGTTCAACTACAGGAAGCATCATGCTCACAGGCTGTACCCAGTCTGGGCACTACTCTGTGAACAAAATAGAACAGCAAGCTGTAAACCATTCCAAAAACCCTTGGAGTGCATTGAAGATAGATTAATAATGTGGGTGGAAGACCAATCAGATGCAAACCCTTACTGGATCTGTTGTTTCCCAACACACATAAACTAACTAAAGAGATCAAGCCTAGGTTGAAGTGGTCATGCTCGTTCTTGCTTCAGTTTTCAGTCTTCATACATCCCTGAACATCAAGTCCTTCCCATAATGAAAGAACACCAGATTCATGACCCTCTGAGGACCCTGAATAGGCATAGGTCTATTGTGAGTTGCATCCTGTAGTCCTGAGGGAATTGGCTGATGCAGTTGCCAAGCCACTCACCACATTTGAAAAGTCATGGCACTCAGGTAAAGGTCTTGGTGACCGGAAAAATGGCACCCATTTTTAGAAAGAGTAATAAGGAAGGACCCTAGGAACTATCAACTAGGCAGCCTCACCTCAATGCCTGATGAGAAATGGAGCAGATGCAAGTTATGTCAAAGCATATATGGAAGGCAGGGAGGTTTTCAGAGATAGTTAATGTGGCTTCATGGACGCCAAATTAAACACAGCCTTAAGTGAGTCAAATACTGAGCAATAAGATGCTTCAAAATAATTTTTATCTTGTCTTGCAATTTGAAAGCCTTGCCCTATACTCTCGCAATACTGAAATATCCCTGAGGTAAATGTTTTACATGGTTTGACAGGAAGTAGGTTTTCTGGGATGCTGTGGTCAAACCAATGGGTGCTCATGCAGATTTTAATATTGGTACCTGGTGTGGCCACTGGGACATTGGATACGCCTCTGAGAACACAGGGGTTAAAAGGCAGAGCACTCTCGTGAGAAGGTCTCTTGGGTTTCGGTGGGGAAAGAGTTCAGATCTCTCCCCCCATCCCAGATCTCTCTCCCTCTCCCATCCCATCCCCGGCTGGGCCGGGGGAGGGGCAGCCATGCGGCTGTAAGGTAGACCTGGGGCTTGGACAGAGATGGGAGGTGAAGAGGCCCTTGAGGATAGAAGGGTGGGGGAACACCAAGAGACACCAGGCAGCCACACTCCCCGCCCAGGAGGGAGAGAGAGAGCTGGTGTCTGAATTTAGTAGCAACCACTGAGAAGGAGAAGGGGGTGTGCGGCGAGAAGGTGCCCGCAGGGCAGCGTGGGAGCTCTGGACAGGCAGACACTGAAATTTTTAACCCTTTGCTTGCATGATGGAAACCTTACAAAATGCTAATCCTCCTGGAGCTGAATGAGAAGAGAGATAAGAGATGAGATAAGAGGAAATGGGCCATGAGAGAAGTGGAGAAGACTCTTAAGTGAGAGGAGATGATGGAGTGGCCTTTTGGGTGGACCTTTCTTGTATAGCCATGGACAGAACCATTATTTTTTTCCTGTGACACAGAGACTGCATCTAGGGGGAGGCAATGGCTCGGAGCCAAGGGAGTGCAGTGATGTTATGTGAAAGAGTGCATGAACAGAGACAACAGGTGAGGAGGGTGGTTGGTGCCCTCAATCTTCAGTGGAGGAGAAGATCTCTGTTTTTGAGACCCCTCAGCCCCAGGGGGTGAAATTTGCGGGGGGGACTGGTGTCCCGAAAGTGAGAGACTGTGTTCTTTTTGGAATTGGACAAAGCATCCTTAAAAGGGGAACCCTAGAAGCAGCTCTGGTCCATGCGCAGTGGTGAGAGCTCTGGGCATGGAATGAAGATGTCACGATGGCAAATGATCTCCGGGCAGTGCCACGAGTGACCGGAAACACCAGAAGTCTCAACTAGGTTTCCAGGGGAAGCCTATGGCACAAGAGAGACTCCTCGCTCCTTGATGAACTGAGAATTGATTATCTAAAAGGTGGTGATAGACTGAGAGTTGGTGATCTGAGAGACAGATGTATTGGAAATTTGGTGGGGGGAGGAGGAAATGTTTTTGGAAAGTTGTCATTTTCCCTGTGTGTTTCTTTTTACTTGTAGTGTAGTTAATAAAGTTTTCTTTATTTCTAAGTGAGAGCCTGCTTTGCTTATTCCTGGTCGCATCTCACAGCAGACACCAGGGAGAGTCTATTTTCCTGGGGGCACTGGCATTGTGCCAGCATCAAACCATGACAATGTTCTTGATAGTTGTTAGATGCTCCTGATAAAAGGTCTTAATCTTTTACTCAGAGGTAAAATTTTGCATTTTATGAAATTTCTAGAAAGGAGGAACAATTTCAGTTTATGCCTCTCTGAAGCAGTTTTATTTATACTATTTTGTTGTTCACTCTTCTTTCCCAGTATGTACTGCTTTATTTTTCAGTGTAGCATCAGAACACAAAATTCAGTCACTCATGTGCTCTAGCACATGCTTGGGTTAAAATTGGTCACTTCATGAAAGTCTTTAAGAAATATTTTTGACTAGTCTCCTCACATTATACTGGGTTTTTTCCTCAAAGCAAGTTTAAAATTACTGTTTTCTGAAAGTGAGTTCTTCCTTTTTTTTTTTACATAGCAAAATCTCCCATTCAGTAAATGCAAGGCATTACTGAGAATTCTTTTTTATCTCTAAAGAAAAAGAATGAAAATTATACTTATTCTTTCCTCAACTAATTACTGCCAAGTTCATAGGATATGTTCTGAGAGTTGAAAATGTACATTGAAGAGAGAGCATATATTTTAGCATTTGTCTTCTTCACTGGGGTTCATTTTAAAAATAGTATGGTTTGCTCATGTAGCACTTTGAAGTCTGTCCTGGAAAATGCCATAGTCTTAGTTAAGGCCAAAGGTTTGGGGTTGGTTGAGCATTCATTATTTTTATATTTTATTTTATTTTATTTTATGTAGGCAAATGCTGAAAGAATGGGCAAAAGGACTGAAGTTATCACTATTGAGCTTCTATCCCATAAGACTTCACTGGATATTCTATTATATTATTCAATTTCCCATTGACCTGATTTTGTTCCCCTGACTATAACAGTCAGAGTATTGCTCAGAATGCTCAGGATGGCTTCTGTAATAAAACCAGTTAAACCTAAAACCTCCTCCTGTGCAGTTTAAAGTATAAGCGAGTTTTAAATTGATTGACTAAAACAAAACACCTTCCTCATTCCTCAGGGAATTTATCAGTTGAACTCGGGTCACAGTGTGAGTTCTTGCTTTGGTATCCAGGGATTCAGTATTGAAAATGATGAGAAGTGATGAATCTTGGTCATATGAAAACCCTGAGGGATACAAAATTTTATTAGGTGGCAGATGCAAAACACAATGAACCTTCATCTCAGCCATTTTATTCCTAATAAAGCGTCTGAGTCAGGCTAATTTCCCCCACTTGTCTGGGAATCTGTGTAAAGATCTATTGCTCACAGAAATTCTGTTGTTTGGGTGGGGGGGGGGGGGTTGGTTTTTGGGGGTTTTTTGGGGTTTTTTGGGGGTTTTTTTGTGGGTTTTTCTTTTTGTTGTTGTTTTTTTTTTTTTTTGGTTTGGTTTGGTTTGGTTTTGGGGGTTTTTTGTTTTTTTTTTTTTTTTTTTTCCCACTTGTACCTCTGAGTTCTGTTACGGTCACAGGTTAACACAATAAAGTCTGAATGAGATGATTTCTACAGTCAGGACAGACTTGTCTTTCTTTAAGTTACATTAATTTTGAGCTGTTCCTGTTACCTGCCTTTGAGTTACAGGACACGTACACTCAATTAGAGCAAACATACATATATTGGTCTTTGTACGACTAGCACTGTATTTTCTTAATTCTAGCATATTTTATGCATTTTGAATATTTACAGTAATTTAAATTTACTGAATATTACATAGCTGAAAGACTGGGACTGTCAAATTCTTACTTCCACTATAGGAGGAATTAATTAAATTCATGCTATCAAGTGATGTGCTTTTTTTCACACACAGAACAATCTTTACATGCATGAAGCTATTTTAAAAAAGAATATTACTGTGATAATATTCATAGCTGGATAAGAACAAGCATCCTTTGTAATTACTTGTGTTGCAAATGTATCTTTGGGTTCTTCTTTTTTCATTAATCACCAGAGCAGGAAAAAACCCACACTGAACAACACATTTTTATTCTGAGATAGAATTATATTTCAGGAACCACCATTTTAATTTCAGGGTTTTTCCTACCACATACAGTATTAACTTCAAAACTGAAAACTTTCCCAAAAATTAACCTTTGAAACTTTCACAAAAATTGAAAAGTAAAAATTACCATTCATGGAAAAATTGCAAACAGAAAATTAAAATGTCTGCACTTTCTTATACATCAGTTAAGACCATGTGACTAACATGGATGGGACTTAGCATGTTGGGGAGTACCCACCAAAAATAGTCAAATATTCCTTAGGTAAATAGTCACACAGACTTGTACACTGTGAAACCACAAACACTCTTAAAAATTACTGTGAGATCAATGGCTCAAACAAGAGCCATTTACATATGCCCTGAACCCAAGCTCAGTGGTCACAAAAGCCAAGCTTGATATTTATGGAAATGACAGGTTTCCTACCTGATAGGTTTTTTTGTGCTACCACTATTGCTACAATTGGCAACAGATACAACTTTGAATGTCTCTAGTCCAAACTATGACTAATCAAAACTCAAGGGACAAGTATCATGAGTTACCTTTCTTATAACTTTTTTTGCACCTACCACATTCATGAGTTTCTTGATTGTGAAACTTTTGTCATCCAGTAGTAATAAGAAAAGGATGATAATGAAATTTTATTGTTTCAGCCCATTTATTCCAAGAAATATAAAATACTTCTTTTGTTTTGATAAATAGCAAGGTCAGTCAGTCACACACTGTCACTGTGACATGTCTGGGATCTCTCAGAGGATGCAGGGCAGCTCACTTGACTGAAGTGGTGGATAGACATAAGTCCTTCAGGAGGCACACAGACAGAAGGGAGGATAGGGATGGTCTGTGTGCAAACGAGCAGTCAGATGTGTGGGACAAATGGCAGGTGGGGGACAGCCAGTGTTCCAGGGTCAGACTGATGAAGCTAACAATGTGGTGGGAATGAGGTACAGACCAGCCAGTTCAGGTGAGGAAGTGGACGAAGTCTTCTTTGAACTGTTTGAGAAGGTGTCTGTTGCAGAGCTACAACACCTCCTAGAAGGACAATTTGTCAGGACATCAGTAATCAAAACATCTGCAGAGTTTTAGAGGGAACTTCCCAATAAAGAAACTGGATGGGCTTAACAGGAGTGACACAAAGCTGGATCTACAGTTTGCTGACAAGGAGGCACAGGATGGGCATGCGGTAATCAATGGTATCCTCAGCTACAGCGATCATGAAGTAATGGCCTTTGAGCTCCTGAAAGGAATGAGAAAGGAGCACACAGTAGCTGGGCTTCATAAGAACAGGCTTATTCAGAAACTTGAAGATGGTATTCCAGTTTCTGAAAACAGTTCTGAATGACAAACCAGAACAGTTTATCCCAATATTCAGAAAATCAAAATTACTTTGGCTAAGTGGGAAACTCCCAGCATAGCTCCAAGGGAGAAAAGGCAGCATAAAGGGATGAAATAGGGACAGGTTGGCAAAGAATTCAAAACTCCTAGTGTGGTAGTGTGTTTTTGGTTTTATTTGTTTAAGTCTTTATTCAAATTGTTTGTAATGGTTCGTTCTTGCATACCCCTTGTTCTCTTCAAAGCGGTTCAGTCTTAAGTTGTGCCTTTCCCTATCAATCAACCCTTATACCTACCCCTTTATCCTTCTATGCCAATCCTTGTAACCCTGATACCCATCCATCAATCTAGACCCTACTCCTTTATCCAGAATGTTCCCTGTCATTTATGGAATCCTTAACCTCCCATTAGTTGTGTACACTCTCCTCCCCTCGTGTATCTTAATGGTCTGCCTGCTTACTTGTGTGCTTCTTTGTAACACCTGTTCTTTCTTCCTCTCGGGTGAGGAATAAAGGCCACTTGAGAACTGCAAGCAAGAGTCCCTCTCTCCTTCCTTCACCACGATCCAGTTGTGAGAGTCTGTCCAAAATATCCTCTGTATTTTTTTTTGCCTCACGATTGTCATGAAGAAAAGACCACCGAAAAGTTAAAAACTGTTGAGCCAGTGGGAGGAAAAGTCATGTGCCTTTTAGTTCACTGTTTCCACAGGTGCTGTATCCGCTGCGCTGAACTCGAAGGGGGCATCCTGCCCTTCAGAACAATGGACTTGGACTTTTTCCCCACCCCCTGGCCTGGCTGGTCTGAGCTTTGGAGTGGTCCCTTCCCAAGGGAAGACCCCCCCTTGCCCGCTTCCAACCATCGTGACAGACAAGCAGAGATGTAGGCCTCTTCATCCAGGAATCAAGCCAAGAAGCTCTTGTGCAAGAACCCACCCTTGCATGTTCTTCCAGAGACTGGGACTGAACCCCCCTGACTCCGGGGAGGTGTGCAATGGGGAGGGAAAGAGTTGCACAGAGCAAGTGCAGGTGCAAGCACTGGGCCATGAAAACAATGGTTCTCGGCCTGTTGCCTGGCTTGAGTTTGTGTACCCCTATTCTTTCCTCTGGAGAGCTTTGTCTTGGCTGTCCCCTTCCCCCAATGAAAGACAGTATTACTGGGGTCCTGGTCAGCTGTGCCTTCGAGATCTCCCCGGACGTGTCCTGGCGAGCTTCTCGGCAGCTGGAGCCTCGAAGCAGCATCACGTTTCGGTAGCTATACCCATCCCCCTTCTTTCCTCCCTCTTTTCCTTATCTTCTCCCTTTTTTCCTGACTCCCCGTCACCAACGCATTTCTGTTGTGGTTACTTCAATAAAAACTGCATTTGTTGATTTTGTTACTGCAAATCCCCCGTGCCTTTGGTGGTTATTTTGCACCTTAAAATCATTGATGTCACCCATTCACTGGGACGGATCGCGACACCAGTCAACGAGGATTTTACCCTGAGATAAGAGTGTGCTCCGCTCAGTCACTCCTAGGAGGGTCCCTGCGTGCTCGTGAACCGCTACCCTGTGCCGGCCAGTGGCGCAAGGCGGGGAGCGGCCGCACGTGACACGCGCTAAGAGGAAGGGGGGCAACCTAGCCAGCTGGCCCCTTCTCCAGAGATGGAGGAGTGGCGTCATCCCCATCCTTCACAGATGCAAAAGATGGCTACAGGAAAGTCAAATCAGCAGAAGTTGGAAGTATGTCATAGGCAACAAGGACCTCCATTGCTATGTGAGTAGGAAAAAGCTAAACAACGGCAAAATGTAAACGCTGCTGCTGAATGAGGGCTGTTGATTTAGCAACAGAGGAGAGAGAACACTAAGGTATTCACTGCCTTCTTTGCCTCAGTCCTCACTGACAAGCTGTGACAGACCATGTACTTTTGTGACAAAGCTCAAAGAGGAGGAGATCTACCTGGCAAGAGTGAGGGCTGACTCAGATTGCTTTGCAGGACATCACCCCTCATGGGTCTCTAGGATCTGCTGGGCAGTACAAGGAGAGTTGAAGTAAAAGGGCAATGTCTCTTCTAGGTCATTTTGTGTTAGATTTGAAATGTCATGGAGACTGAATAAAGCCCTTGGCAACCGGAGAAAGACAATTTTTACATTCGTCTTCAAAACATAGGAATAAAACCAAACAAGTGGAACTGTGGGCCTCAGTTTCATCTCCAAGAAAGTAATGGTTTGTACATTACTAGGTGCAAGGGAGAAGAAAGAAATTTAGGATAGCCAGCGCAGATCAGCTAAGGGCAAAACAGATCTGCCCAAACTGACTCCTTCAGTGATAAAATAACCAACTATGTTGATGTGGGTAGAATACTGATCATTATTTACCATTATTTCCATACCCACTTTTTCTTATTGGCAATCTAAACTATAAACACTCAGTAGCAGAGAATTTCTAACACTCTGTTCAATGAAGCAGAGCACAAAACAAGTTTCCCTGAAGCCACACTGCCATATTTGGTTCTGCAAATGAATGGCTTCCCAGAAAGTAAAATCCCAATGTCTGACTGCACCAGACACAGTGAATAAATGATTGTTTTGTTTACATTGTATATTTCCTCCTATATATCAAAAGACATTTATCTACTTGAATTTCCCTTTAATGTTCAAGAGGCTATTCAACTCTAGTTTCAGTGACTTCAGTGAACTATGTAATTCATTCCCATTTCGTACTTAAATCACAAATGATGAGGTGTCTTTGTTCAAAATTTATGTGAACCTTCTGTTCTTTACCTTTGCTATCTCGTATTTAGGATATTAAAGAAAGAGCATGGAGAATGAGGTCTTACTCATATGCTAGCAAAAGGCCAAATTTTGTCACTTGATAATCATGTGCTAGCCCAACAGCAAAGATCAAAAACACTGTATTATTACTTACAGCTCTAGGGATAGTAGCTTGGGATTTATTTTTTATTTAATGAGAGGAAAACATTTTAAAACTTTCTTGTTCAGCCCACCAGTGGCCACCAAATTAGGAAAAATCTTTATTGCTCATCTGGTCTTTCAGGTATATTCTTGCTGTTACTAATGCTTTTTACATAAAAGTTTTTTTAAGTTTTAAAACTTAAGGTCATATTATAGAAACAGAGCCAAGATACTTAAGTTCCTCAAAGCTTTAGCTAAGGCTCACCAAGTCTTTGTTTCCTGGGTTCATACAAGATATAAAGTTACGCAGTTGATTGTAAGCTCAGATAACGTGTTTGGGTTTCTTTTTGTACAGAAATAAACTTTACTAAATTATTTTATTTTTAGTTTAATTTTCCACATTTAAAACAAGAGAAGAGCAGGACAAAAACAAGTGTACAGCATTCCTGTTTATTTAAATTCAGTGGTGATTATTAATTCATAAAAACATAGTTCTGAAAATAATTAGTCTAATGTTGCTACAGAAAAAAAAAACGGTAAATTTTTCAGGTTGTAATAACAGCTTTGTAGCTGCAGTAACTATGTTTGTGAAGTTGGGTTTTATTTGGTTGTTAAATGTGACTGCTAAATTGACACACTACAACTCTTAAGTGCACCGTGACTCTGTAATATTGCACATTAAAATTAAAAAAAGGCCACTGTTATGTGAATTTAAGCATGTATTTAAAATACTCAGGATTCTCAGAGCAGTTACGGTGTAATTCACTGGTCAAGTAAATAAAACAATTGTGAGAAATTCAAACACAACCTAAAATGTTAATTAAGCTGCTCTGGCCAATTTCTAAGAAGCCATGGAAAGTGTGCCTTTCAAAAATAGTGTGCCTTTTAACAAGGCATTGAAGCATCATAGGCTGGCATGTCAGTGATCATATAATTACTAAAGAGAAGACACTTGACAGGTTTCAATGTAAGGCAACTAAAGGAATGGTTGGTTAGAAGCACAGAAAGATTGGGTTATATAGTATCTATCAGATGTCACATTTTCATTTAAGTCAAATCTCACAGGTCACTAACCTTAAGAAAATAAGTCTTAAAGTCACAAGCACAGGCATTAGAGCTCTCTAATATCTTAAAATATATTTTAAAAAGTTCATTTTTTCATTTAATTAATTACCCTATAATTTTCTCCTCAAGAAAACCCAAATAACCATTTAATATTCAAAAACACCTATCTGAACAGATTCTTAGGATGTACAGATCTTATACTGATATTTTTTCACACTTGTAAACATGGAAATTCATAATTTCTTGAAGTGACTCATAAGCAGTTGCCTTCCAGTAGTATATACTGTATAAAACCCCAAGTAGCAACACAGATCTGTAGAAAGTTGCACTTTTGACAGCAGTCTTTATTTGACAGCAGTCTTAATTTTCAATGTCATTATTTTTCAATATTATTTTATTGTCAGCAAATTGGACATGCCTTCTTGCCACACTTTTTTTTTCCTTACAATTTGCAGTACAGTTATGTCCCATGCAGGCATTAGAATAATAAATAATATACAGAATTTCAGGGAATTTTTGAGTAAGTGTTATGATAATGGAAATAGTTATTCTTAATCTCCTTTTTCATTTTCAGTGAACTTACTTAGCATCTGCTTTTGTATCTGAACAGATAAACCCATGAAGCTGTCTTATCTGTGGATGGTAAGGAGTGGATTTCAAAAAGAAAATTTTTAATATCCTATATGCTTATTGTTAAATACGTCTTTTCTCTTTTAAGGTTTTCAAGGGTCCGAAGAAGTCCACACTTTTAAAAAGTTCTAAGTGTTTGATATTTGCAGCAGTATAATATATGTAAATAAATAATTTTATTTATATAATAAGCTAATCAACAGAACTGAGCATTTTTTTTCATGGTATCCCTGGTTCTTCTTGTATCTTAACAAAAAAGAATGAGATCACATGTTCACTAGGGGATTTATTATACACACTACAGTGACATCTGTATCCCTGAATTCTACCCAGTACAATTTTAGAAAGCTTTGTTCAAAGGAAAAATTAAAAGGAGGGAAAACTGCAATAATTCAGTCCTTTAGGAGATTTAGACTTTGTAATTTAAATTATAAAATAACAGTGCTAATCAGGTTTGTGCTGTGTTGGACAGGAAATTAGAAACAGAAAGTGAGAGGTAGAGCCCACCAAAAGTGTGGGAGGATAGCCAGACTCTTCAGTACCGGGATCCTCTTTTATTCATGAAGAAACAGACAGATGAGGAAAACCTTGCAGTGCCTAACAAAAGTTAAAGGCCAAGAATTTTATTTGAAGTCAAAATATAACTGTCCAGATCAGTTAAGGAAGTTTAAAAAGCAGCAGTAACTTATTTCCTTCCTGTACTCCTTAGTCCCTCAATATAAGCTACAAATATGAGATATTTTATCCATCTGCTCTTTCAATTTTGACAATATACAAAAGACACATTATTTGCACTTGAAAACAAAGTTCAACCCTGAGTGAAATCTGGAGTCATTTTAAAAGGCATTTTGTCCAATTGAGTCCCCTCAATCCAGCAGGATTTGGAAATGCTATGTATTTATATTTTGAGTCTATCCCTGAAACACTCCTGTGCCACTTGGACTATGCATGACCAACAGACTTTCCTTGACAATTTATGAATATGGATATCCTTTCTCTCACTGGACTTGTACTCTTTCACTACTAGTTATGGTCCTATAATTATAGGACCTTACGCCTTATTGTAATTATAGTTTTAAAATAATAATTTAAAACTCTAATCAGATTTGCTTTCCCTTATGTTTGTGTCTCTTTATTAGAAGTATGTTAGTAGGGATGATGTCTTTATATTTGAATTTATATTCTTAAAAATAAATAATTTATTCCTTCAGAATTTCATAAAATATCAGAGGATCTATTAATTCATCCTTCATCTTTTATTTGTGTTCTTGAGCTGAGAGCTCAAAGGACACACACTATTATCTCTCTGTAAACTATGTATCTGAGGCCATAAACATATGAGGTAAAAAAGAGGAGTTATTTTCCAAGTGTTCTGAAAAAAATACCTTCTTCCTCATAGTGTACTTACTAATAGTGTTTTCTGACTATAAGGTTTTTTTTAATAAACCAACTATTCATTTGTATGTGCTTGACTTTACTGTAAAGGTCATCAAATAGTAAACAGAAATGCATTTCCAGCTAGCACTTCTAAGCAAGTCTTTTAATATACTTGTGTTGATACTGAAATAATTTCCCAGGAACCCTATTCTTCCTACCAAATAAATAGCATATGATACTAGGAGACCTTCCATTTTTCTTTTTGTTAGTTTTTTATCTCTTTTTCCAGAAACAATCCAAAACATTCATTCTTCACTCTTCATCTCCATTCTTCTTATCCCATCAGCTGTGACTGCTGTACATGCTTATCTTCAAGACTCCTTTTTTGCTTTCAGGATAATGGTATTAGTAATAAAACGTAAAGACATATCTAATCTTTTTTGCACAAAGCCAAGGCCTAGCAATATTGTCAAAAAGACAGGAAAAGACAGGGAAAACCCCTTCTTGAATCAATCCTCCTACACTCTTTAGTGCTTCTATAATAAAAAGTTTTGAGTACCTGAGTGTATTCTTACATTGTAACATCTTCAGAAAATAAGCATATTATTTGGATCCCATCTCTCAGAAATTTAATGTTGATTATTTACCTTCTGAAAACCATGAAAAATTAAGGGAACAAATCAACAAAAAACATCCAAATCTGAGTTTATTCTCAAATAGATTGCTTTTCCTGGCTTACTCTTCCTACAGGTAAATTTTGTGTTTCAGGAGAAATTTTGAATAGTTCATTACACATTATACATATGTACTATGAACCATGTACAGAGACATTAAGACAAATTAACTCAATTAATTAATCTATAGAGAAAATCTATTTCTTACTAGTAAGTAGAATTCAAACACAGTGAAAGCTGTCATCAAACTACCATTCTCTTATGGACGGTCTTTTAATGGGAAATATTCAAAACTCCTTCTGTCAGTCACCATTAATGCATCTCACATATTCATCAAACACTGTGTGGAAATATAAACAGAACTTATTTATTACACCTTCCAATAAACAGGTACTTGACTTTTATCCTGAGGAACCATAAAGGGTGCTTCATCTCCCACTGTAGAGCTAGCTAGAATCTTTAGTTGAAGAGAGTGCTGTTTTAATAGGAACTAAGCATTTCTTACAAAACAACTGATTGGTTGATCAGTTAACACAAATACATAATCTGGTTCTTAAATATACACAAGGACTATGAAATATGTGTTATTAAGTGGGAAAAAAAACCTGCCTGAAATGAACGGAAATCCTAATTCTGTTTAACATTTTGATGTTGCCTCTGAATATCTTTAACATCATCTTGCTAGAAAAATAAAGAAAACCTATGTAAGAAATGTTGAGTAATTTTTTCTTGATGTTTCTACTACTGCATTTGTAGATGTATCAGTAAATACTGAAAAAAAAAGCTTGCTTATATATGCACTTTCCAATTCAGACACTTGGAAAAAACCCCAAAATCCTTTGTATTGATGACGTTTTTTTATTAAGTATGAGGTATCACTTGAGGACATTTTTTTTCCTACTTTCTTCTTCCTTTTCTTTCTCTTCCTTCATTCTTTCCTGTACTACAACCTTTTAGGTCCTATTGCAGATAGTCACAGAACCTTTTTTAAAAAGTTTTACAGCCTAAAGATTCTGATTCCTTTGTTCATTAGCAATTTCCAGCTACATGTCACTAAAATCACTTAACTTTAAACTCAGTAGTAAGGGAAAAGAAAGTTTTCTTTTTCTGCTTCTTGTTATAGCTGTGGTTATACTTTTGTTCTTGTACAAATACAACTTGAATGGTTTTTATTGCTTATCCTTAAATCCTTTGTGCCTGACCTAAGCTGAGGTGTTCAGAGGCTTAAAAAGTTCTTCACAAATGTACAGAAAAAATTAATCTAAATTGAAGCCAAAAAGTTTACAAACATTTCTCTAACAAATATTGTTTGGCAAAATGTTATTTATAATGATGGACTTAATTAAATTGTTTGAGATTTTCTCTTGTGTAAACTATACAAAAAATGTAGTATTAATTTATTTTAGGTAAATTAGAGACTTAAATAAAGACTCAAGTCTTTAAAGAAGATTCCAGTAACTTTACCAAGTGTCTGCAAATAAAAGTACTCCTGGGAAGGTCGTCAAATCCCAATAGAGTTCCACCAAGAGTTCTATATGTTAATGTGTATCAAGAGAAGTAAATGACTCTCTGAACTCACATGGCCTTTCCCTTTGTCTTTTTTTTTTTTTTTTTGACTGACACTATGGATTGTAGTTAGTGATTCCTTCTTAGTCTTCTCTAGAAATTATGAAGTTTGAGATCACTATTTCAGTGCTCTGAGCTACAGTCTCATATACTCAGTATATTACTTCCCTGTACTTCAGAGAAAGTGCTATGGACTTTTTGGGACACTTCCTTAAAATGTGTTTACTTGTAGTAGGATATACCCATTTAAATTTCCTGCCTTTTCAAAGAGATGAAAAAATCCTGGCAATTCAGGGGGAAATTCTCATTTTACCAGGAGTAAAGAACTCCTGTAAGTTGCTGAAAAGAGAAATGGTCTTAGATATTTTGCATATTTCATAAAGAAGTATTCAGAAAGTGGTTGGAATATGTTCAAATGAGATAGTCTGCTGGAGTGTTTTGAAATGTGAGGCAAAGTGAAGAAAAAATGTCCCCACTTTGGCCTCTGATTAGAATAATTACTCATGCTGCAGACTGCCACATCTCAGAAGAACCTTACAAGTGCTAGGGTAAGCCTATGCTTGAACTAAGGGTGGTTTATCTTTGCTTGTTTCAGAGCTGGTAGATACTACTCAACCTGTTTTTAAATACTTACAATGACACGGTGTGAACACACTTAGATAATTTTTTTCCATTCTGAAAATACTCCATTTAGAAGATACTCCTTAGAAGGGCATAGCCCCTTTGCTTGCTGCTTTTTCCCTGCATCAGTAGATTTAGATAATCAGTTATCATCATCCTCTTTAAAAAAAAAATTACGTGATTGACGATCGTGACACTGCTTACACAATTTTTTTGCACGAGATAGTAACTCTGAATTTTCTCTTATTTTTTACATATACTGTTATAAAGCCATTTATATTTGTCTATCTTCTTTGGAGCATAACTCTGTATTAATCTGTGTGGCCTATATTGTGTATCCTGTAGCAGGTGATAAACATCATGACTGTCAGCACAAGGAGAATAACTACCTCTTCCATCTTAGCACTTCTGTAATGAAAAATTGATTCCCAGTAGCCTGTCTTTTAACATCATCTTGTTGTCAATCTACATTCAGCCTTTATCACAGTGCAAAAAAAACCTACATGATTTCTGCAATACTGCTTTATAAGCAGTTACTTTTCAAGTAGAATATTTTTCCCTAAATCTAACACATTATTCTTATCTCTTTTGAATTTTATTTAAATTATTTTAGTTTATTTATCAAAATAATTGATTTCACTTTTAGTTCTGTACTATAAAAGGCCTGCTGTCTCACAGTCCTGAATGTCATATGTAAACTTTCACTGATTTATAATTACTCAATCAATCATATGGTTAGCTTAAATAAAAAATTAATACTGAGAAAAGTACTAAATAAAATAAAGAAAAATCCTTACCCAATCATGTTTGAAACCAAGCAACAATCTTCTGAGGTTTTAACCAGCTGTGACCTCCCTGAAAGTAGTAATATCTAAGCCATAATTGCTTAGTTTGCTTATAAAATATGTGGTGCATTCAAAAATTAAATAGATAGAGGCAACAGCATTTCTGCTGACTATTCCTTATCCACAAAGCCAATACACAGAAGGAAAGGAAAATGAAATTGGTTTGACACCATTTGTTCTTCACAAATTATTGCTGACCATACCTTATCACCTGATCATCCTCCAAGAACTTACAAATTGATCAATAATTTCTTTCAGTACTTCCCAGTATTAAAGTCAGGATAAAAAGTTTACAGCTCCCTAGGTATGGCTTCTCCCTTTTTTTTAATGATAGGCACTGCATTTGATCTTCCCTGCTCTTCTGAGGCCTCAACACCATCCACAGCTTTCTAGAGATATTTGGTAATGGTTTATAGATTGCTTCAGCTAGCCATTTAACATTCAGAGGAAAATTTCCCAAAACCCTGTGAATTGCAATATATATAATTAATTTAAATATTATTTAGTCCAAGCTTCTATTATTCTTGTGTTTCCATACTCTTGAAATTAGTTGAGGTATGCATATGATTTCAGTTAACTTTTAGAAGACAAAAGATATATTGTTCTTTTCAACAATAAGATATATTGTTCTTTTCAACAATAAGATTTATTTGACCAACGGAACAGGTGATAATTAGAGTATGTTTTCCCTTATCTCTTTTTTATGCCTTTAATTTTTGAATATAAACTTCTGAAATAAAAATATCAGTTTGTTTCCATAAGCAGCAAATGTCTGACAGGCATTTATAAGCACTTAAATACTGAAAACTGAGCCAGTGATAAGAACATAATTCAAAAGTTGCTCGAGAGCAAAAAATGTGTATGCTATTAATATTATGAAGTTTCTGTATTAAATTACATTTTTATTTTTATTTTTAAATTTTCTTGTTTCTAGTCAACTTAAATAAGTCTCTACTTCGTGCATCCCTTTTGTATAGAAACTTAATTGTACAAAAAAAATATTTCCATTTAAATATTATACAATTTGTAACTAAAACACTTAATTTTTGTTTTTGAACAGTGTACCTCGTCTCATTAATAGAAAAAATGGTACTTACTTCTGTGTAAGTATGTTGACTGATAACATTTTGATACTACTAGGAAAATAATTTGCTTTTGTTTCACATTTTAAGTGTGAGTACCCCAATATTTAATACTAAAAATTCTGGATTTCATACTTCGAAGAAATATTCATTTTGAGGCATTGGCCTTTCATATCTATGAACAGAACCTAAAAACCTAGAAAAGATTTCTGAGCATTGGCACATGTAGTAGTACTGACTCTAGTTTTAAAGTCTGCTGGAAAGTATTTGTCTTAGAAAATAAAAGGCATTCATGCAAAGGGAAACTCAATCTCTTGAACCACAGCTTGCACCCCACAAGGCTGTTTGTAATGCAGTAAGAATGGCTTTACTGCACTACTTCTTATGAACAATGTTAGATATTCTTGCGCAATGTCAGAAAATGCTCACTAGTTAATTAGGCACAGATAGACCTATCGCACTCTCACGTAATCTCTCCCCAGAGAGGGAGGCTCCCTGAATCCTGTGCATCACTCAAGAAAAGTAAGTGAAACTAGGAGAGGAACAAAGTGATGTAAAAGGTCCTCCAGCTGGCCCAGTACAATCTGACATATATTTCATATGTTGAACTAAGTTACTGTTATGAAGCCGGCATGAAGCACTGAAATATCTAAAAAAAAAAAATCCATAAAAATGACCACTTTTAGGTAAATCTTGATTTATTTTATAATCACTTATCCACTGTATCACCTTTGCACTTATATTATTGTATCACTTTTCCACTTTTATATTGCTTAGGTAGATAGCTTTATGCTGATTACTGCCTTAGAGAGACCTAAAATTACTTTGCATGAACATAAATACTGGAAAAGCATTAACAGATGAGTCCATTTAATTTCTCACATTTACATCCACATTTGTAAAAGCAATAATTTTCTTCTCATGTCCAGAAGTTTATGATACAGATTGACAATCCTGGTTGCTATTACCCAGCTACTACCAAAAATCACAGAATTGTTAGGGTTGGAAAGGACCTCTGGAGATCATCCAGTCCAACCTCCATGCCAAGGCAGGATCATCTGGAGGAAGTTACACAGGAACATGTCCAGGTGGGTAATGAATGTCTCCAGACAGGGAGAGTCCATGACCGTACCCAGCAGCCTGTGCCAGTCCTCTGCCACCCTCCATGTAAAGAAATTCTTCCTCATGTTGAGGTGGAACTCCTTGTGCTTTATTTTATGGCCATTGCTCCTTGTCCTGTCACTGGGCACCACTGAAAAGAGTGTGGAACCATCCTCCTGACACCCGCCTTTGAGATATTTCTGTGTATTGATGAGATCCCCTCTCAGTCTTCTCTTCTGCAGACCGGACAGTCCCAGCTCCCAGAGTCTCTCCTCATGAGAGAGAAGCTCCAGACCCCTGATCATCCTTGGCTCTCCAATGGACCCTCTCCAGTAGCTCCCTGTTTCCCTTGTGCTGAGGAGCCCAGAGCTGGACACAGCACTCCAAGAGTGGCCTCACCAGGTCTGAGTAGAGGCACAACTCCCTCGACCTTCTGGCCATGCTCCTCCTGATGCATCCCAGGATACCCTTGGCCCTCCTGACCACAGGGACACTGATGGCTCATGGATCCACCAGGAGTCCCAGGTCCTTCTCCACAGAACTGCTCTGTAGGAACAACCCCTGGCCTGTGCTGGCACTTGGGGCTGTTCCTGCCCAGGTGCAGGACCCCGCACTTGTCCTTGCTGAACCTCATTGGGTCTCTCTACCCAACTCCACAGCCTTTCAGGGTCCCACTGAATGGCAGCACAACCTTCAGGTGATGTTACAGCTAAAAACATTCTTGTAGTGAAATTCTCTGCTCTGAGATAAAAGAGATGTTAATGTACTTTCTCGCAAGAGGTGGTCAGACCCTCACGGACTCAGAGCTCCCATGAAATTCTAGCAGAATTTTTTAGTATATATATTGCCTTCGGACATCAAAAATTGTTTTCTTCTATTTTAGTTCTTTGCAGTATTACATTTAAAACATCTATATCTTAAAAGATATTGAAAACTGTTCTAAATGTCTTTCCTGTCATTCTAATAGGGTTATTAAATTCTCTTAAGTAAATTTAGAGAAAGTTTACTTACATAAATGTGAATATTTTTTTCAGTGAGTTCTTTAAAAGTAATATTTTAGGTAATATCTGTTATTATTTACTGTAATGATATAAATATCAGAGCTGAAGAGTTTGAAGTTTTGAACTGTTAAGCTTTGGTTTGGTCTAGAGAGTGACCTTTTTTTAAAGGGGGCATAAATATTTTTAGGAAGGCACATTGTTCTGTTTTCTGAATTTCCTAAGAGTCTGTAGTGAGCTGACCCTGGCTGGATGCCAGGCATCCACCAAAGCCTTTCTGTCACTCCTCTCTGCAGCTGTACAGGGGAGAGAAAATATAATGAAGGATTCATGAGTTAAGACGAAGACCAGATGAGATCAGTCATCAAATGCTGTCATGGGCAAAGAAAACCTAGACTTAAAGATATTAATTGAATTTGTTAATAAGAAAATCAGAGCAAGATAATGAGAAGTAAAAACAGACCTTCAAAATACCTCCCTCTCTTCCAGCTCTACCTCCTTTAAGTCAACAGCACAGAGAGACAGGGAATGGGGGTTACGGTCAGTTCATCACATGCTGCTACTCCCATTGCTCAGGGAGAGGAGCCCATCCCCTGCTCCAGTGTCGGGCCCTTCCCATGGGACACAGTTCTACATGAACTTCTCTGGTGTGAGTCCATCCCATGGGCAACAGTGCTGCCCAGACTGCTGCAGAGGGCTGCTCTTTCACAGCGTGTGTCCTCCAAGGCCAAGCTGCTGTAGTGGAGACTCCTCTCACCATATGCCTCCCATGGGGTCACTGCCTCCTTTCAGGCATCCCCCTGCTCAGAGGTGTGGGTCTCCTCCATGGCCGCAGGTGGATCTCTGCATCTCCATGGGCTGCAGGGGCACAGCTGCCCCACCATGGGCTGCACCACAGCCTGCAGCGGAATCTCAGCTCCAGGACCCTCCTTCTCACTGACCTTGGTGTCTGCAGGGCTGTTTCTCTTCTCTAGCCTCAATTACAACTGTGCAGCATTTTGTTTTTTCTTCTTCTTAAATATGTTATCACAGAAGCATTATCATCATTTTTAATTGGCCCAGCCTTGACAAGCGGCACATCTGTCTATGAGGCTGCCAGAGATTTGCTCTGGCAGACATGGAGGAATCTTCTAGCAGCTTCTTGAAGAAGCCACCCCTGCAGCCCCTCCTGCTACCAAAACTTGACTATACAAATCCCATACAGAGTCAGTATCTAGATGAAAGCCTTTAAAAAGCCTATCAAAAGTTTCCTCTAGAAAAGTTCTTGTGTTTTTTTCTGTTGGTTAGCTGTCATTTTACCTACTACTAGTGATTAAAATTGAAACAAGGTCTGATTCAGTTCCCATATAAAGTACCACTCAAAAGTTATGGAGTTAAATGTACTGATTTCATTTACATGCACTGTTTCTCTTCTTCTGGTCTTTTCCTTTCCAATATTTTAGCCACAGGAAAACTCATAACTAGCCTTCCTTAATTCCTTGCTTCCTGCCTTCCTGCCTTTCTGCCTTCCTGCCTGTTTCCTGCCAGCCTGCCTTCCTGCCTTCTTTCCTCTCCAAGTAGCTTTTAAGAAGAATATAAGTCTACTTTTACTTTTTAATTTTTTAATAAAATGCATTATAATATGAATATAGACTCAATATATCATATCATTACTATCTTAAATCATAATTATCTTAAATAATTCCTCTTATTGCTTTGCGTTAATTAAAGATGGAGGAAAAGCTCTGGTTTTGCAGGTTGCTTTAATCCAATAGCAGCCCTAAGAGTAAACAAACCTAGAAAACTGAGCCAAGAAGGAAGTGGACAGTGTAGTACATATTTAACTGAGACCTTTTGATCAGAGCCCTTAGAATCTTGGGGTTGGTCTTGCTGATTTCTGGACTCTATTTATTACTCCTGTGTAAGGAAGATTTTTGAGATAGCTACATCTAAAAAAGATAAAGCAAGTTTTATACAAGAAACAAAACAAACAAACAAAAAAAAAAAAACCCACCAAAAAAAACCAACCTGGGAATAAAAGAACTTGGGAATAAATGAGATTCCATTATTGACTTTAGAAATGTATGGTGTAGATGAGATTGTCTGGTAAATTTCAGTTCAGCACTGTAATATTCATTAAATCCCATGAAAATTAGTAAACATAACGTTGTGTTGTGACGCGTGTGCCAACTTCCAGCTAGCCCCTTCCCATACCGTGCCTAGTGTGGCCAGCCCTTGCCTGGATTGGCTGAGGCGGCAGCAGAGCAGGGCTGCTACAAAGCTGTGAGGCTGCTCCCCAAAGCACTGGGTGTATCTGCGCTGAGGACCAAGATGAAGGACAGGTAGGGGTCTTCTGCGTGGTTTCCCAAGGAGTTTTAATCCAGGAGAAAGGTAAAGGACAGAAAGACAAAATCAAAAGGTGTGCACTAACTTAAATGCAGGGGAGAGTATTAGACAAATTTTGGCTAATCGCAAAGAGCCTGGAGAGAAGCAGAAGGTGGGGAAAAGAAAGTTCAAACCAATAGGGAGTAACAGGGGAGGAGAACAGTTTGAATGAACTAATTGAGCCTCAGGGGATACAAGACTGGCATGGAGGGTTCTCTAAGTAAAGGTGGGGTTACATGAAAGACAGGGGAGGAGGGCAGGGTTACAGTGATAGACATGTAAAGGCCTGGAATAAAGGCCAGGTCTGCGGGGAGATGGACAAGGAAGGTGGGAGGATACAACTTGAGGCTAAACCATTTTGGCATGGGGATAACAAAACAAGCCATTAAAAATTTGCAAAAGAAAATCACACCACCACAGTGTTGTGCACAAGTTTTCTGTAGGTATTTTAGAGCTACCTGTGCTGTCTTCTTTATAGGAACTAAGGTAGCAAGTCACAGGGACAGTTATGGCCAAAGACATTCACCATCATATAGCTGCAGCATACATGCAAATCAGAAATGTTTTTGTGTCTTCTTAAAGTGCCTGCAGAAGAAAGTTACACAGTTCTGTCAATCAGCTGGGGAAAAATTCATTTGGGATAGTTCATTATATAGAAAAAAATGCATCTATTTAATTTGTCTTGAGAAAGAATAGTAAACAAATATTTAAAACGGGAAGAATTCCAATCATTACTACTATGGGAAATAACAGCTAGCTGTCCTGATTATAAAAGGACAATTTACATCAGGCATTTAAAAATATAATAAATATATAGAAAGCATCTAAATTATATATGAGATTCCAAAATTAAGTATTTATACTGGAATATACTTGGGTAGAATCTTAGCCAACCCACTACTCCTGACTATGGTGCCTGCTCAGCTCTGTTCACAGGCATTTTTTCCTTAATGAATTGTCAAAGCAAGCAACAGTAAAATCCAGAACTGAAGATAATGTTTAGAGTAAAATATATCCCATTCACAGACAGTCATTGTAGTTTTTATATTTTACTGAGTTTGCCTGCTGGTTTTGGCAGCAGGAAAGGACTGCAAGAGATTCTTCTATGAGGCGACACCAGCAGCTGCCCCCAGGCTACACAGAGCTACTGCCAGCCAGCTCTAAGGCTGTCCCACTGTTGTCCAAAACTGAACCCCTCAGTGAGGTTTGTAGTCACTCTGTGATAATATATTTAAGTATAAAAAATCAGCTGTGAAACAGGAGTTGGGAGGAAAGAGTGAAAATATGTTAGAGAAATGGCCTTCTAGGCACCAAGGTCAGTGGAAAAAGAGGGGAAGGAGGCGTTCTAGGCACCACAGTAGAAATTCTCCTGGGGTATATGGAAGTACCTGCTACAGCAGGGTATGACCTGAAGAAAAGTGGAGCCCGGGGGTGCCCATGCAGGGACAGGTGCCTGACCAGAGCTGCAGCCCATGGAGGGGAGCACCTCTTGATTCAGGCCTACTGTCAGGAGTAATGACCTTATGGGGGATCGGTATGGAAGCAGTGTGTTCCTGAAGACTCCATTCCATGAAAAGAATCCATGCTGAAGCAGTTCTTGAAGAATTGTAGTTCCCAGAAAAGACCCACATAGGAAAAGTTTGTGAAGAACTTTCTCCCCTGGGAGGGTCTTGGGCGCTGGAGCAGAGGAAGAGAGTGAGAAGGAAAAAAAGACAGAGATGAAGGGCTATGAACTGATACCAACCCCAGTCTCCCATCCTTCTGGGACGTTCAAGTAGGGAGCGAAGGGTAGAAGAGTTAGAAGTGAAACTGATCCTGTGAGGAGAGGAGTTGGGGAAAGATGTTTTTACTTCTGTTCTTATTTCTCACCTTCTTTCTCCACGACAGTAAATTTGTGATAAATTAAATTTATTTCCTCTAGCCGAAGCCATTTTGCTCATGACCCTGAGATTAGCTCAGTTGGTTAGCACATGGTGCTAACATCACCAAGGTTGCTAGTTCAATCACCATATGGGCCATTCAAGTATGATTTGGTCTTGGTTATCCTTGTGGGTCCCTTCCAACTTAGAATATTCTGTGATTCTGTGTAATCATGAGTTGTCTTCTTTCTTCATCTCTACTTATGATCTTTTAATTGTGTTTTCTCCCACTGTCCTTTGGAAGAGGTGAATGGTATGTTGGGCATCTGGTGTCCAGTGAAGATTAACCCACCACACAGACAAACCGACTTTCAGATCTTCTTCGGTGCTTATGACAGACTTGCAGCCCTGTTGTACGTGCAACACTATGAGTTCTGGAAACACAGATTTCAAAATTCACCTGGGATTCGAGCTCTGTAATTATAACTGAGAAACAAACTGTAAAAAATTCATCCCATCTGCTCTCTCTTTCCTTTTTAAGTGATACTCATGTTGGTCAAGCAAAAGAGCATTGTGGTAGGTCCATCTTATTATATTATAAATACTCTCCAACATTTGTTAAAGGTGTATATTGTACCCAAAATTATCTCTGAAATAAGTGAGAAAGAAAAGGGAGAAGACAGATGGCACAGATTGTAGAAGGAAAGCTGAGAAATCATACATATATTCTACAATTTAGTAGAAAACACAATGCAAAATTCTTGCCTGAAATTTGCAGTGAAATAAAATAGTAGGATATGAGAGAGGGCAAAGACAGCTCATGGAGTGCAATGCAATAAATCATCATTTGCTGATCCAATAGAAGTACATGGGAGCAATTACACTTTGGCAGCTATTTTATTTTTCCTTTATGGAGTTTCAGACTTATACACTAAGATAGCTTTCATGTGATTAAAACTTGCACCATGTTTAATTTCCTTCAAAAGAACAATCATTTTAAAAGGGAGAGAGAGGGAGTGAAAGAGACCCACAAGAGAGTGAAATAATGCTGGGGGTGGAAAAGGGGCAGTAATTTTGCCCAGATAATGTTGTCATACTTTGTAAAGCCTTTAATGCTGGAATTTATTTATTAATGATGCATGGGTTATTACCCACCATCTGTCTTGTGTTAGCAGTGGGCTGTTTCAGATTATGGTAATGTGTTTCTGATTTGAGTCGTGTTGAAAGCCAGAACAAGGCATCTCATGTGCAGTCCTCTTTGAGGCCTGCTGTTTTCAATTCCTCTTCACAGAATGGGCTTTTATTTGATTTGTTATGGGGATTTTTTCTTCTGTTGCCAAAACAGCTGCAAGCCTGGAAGGGAATGAGACACAAGGCCACAGCAAACTTGTTAGCTCATAAGAGAAACAGAATGTTCCAGGAACAAAAAGGGCAGCTGAAGGAAAAGGGAGAGAGAGAAAAAGATGAGGGGAAGCGAGATGGTAGGAAAGGACAGAAGAAAAGCAGAAAGTGAAAGGATAAAGAGCTCTAATGATTTTTAGTTGGCTTTTCATATCAAGATCACATAAAAAAAATGTTTTCTGTTCTAAGGGTCATGCAGCAAACTGTTTCATGTTTAATATCTTAGTTAACACAGAATGTCTTTATTTATTTTTTTCTGCTGTTTTTCAAAGACTTCAACTGTTTTTATGCTAGTGCAAAGCAGGAAATAAAACATTTACCCCAAATGAACTTGCATCAAAAAGCTAAAAAATTCCAAAGCTAAAAGAAATCCAAAGCTAAAACCCTGGTCTGTTCATGTTTCTGATGTGGCATGCAGTTTGCCCATGGTAAAGAGATATAAAGACAAGGACAAAAAAATAGCAGTTTCCTTGCTGAGAATCCTCATATTTAGGTCTCTGTCAGTCAGAATGTTGAGCTGTATTTTTGAAATTAATAAGCAAGTAGACAGTTTCTCTCCATAAAAGTTGATTCCTCTTCACAACACCTGGACTACAGATTTCTGATCCCAGGTGCATTTGTGATACATTTTTAATTTAGGGAACATTTTTGGAAAATAACACGTGTTGTATAAATAAATATGTTTAATTTAAACCTTATGAAATATTTCACAGAAGCCTGTTGGTAAGGAAAAGTTGAACATTCCACATGCCAAAATGAAGTTCTTTTATGTTACATATTAGAGCAATATGCTGTCTCAATTTCAGACCACAACGTATGCTTGTTTCACATGCTATCATATGCAGAATAACACTTAATTTCTATGTAAAAAGTATCTCTGTTTACCGATGGAGAAACACTAGATAAACATTTCTTATTTTTTCCATCAGACTGATGCTCTCACCAGCAGTCTCTTTTCTGTCAATTTTGACCATACATACTTCCATTAAAATTCAATAATGGTTTAAATTTTTTTCATATAAATAATAGGTAAAAAACAATATGGGTTTTGTTGTTGTTTGGTTGAGGCTTTCTTGCTTGCTTACTTGGTTGGTTGGTTGGTTCAATGGGTTTGGGGTTGTTTGTTCTTATGTTTGTTTTGGGATTTTGCGGGAATTTTGGTGCGGATGGACAGACGAACTACATCATTGTACACTGTTAAGAATAAAGAGTGTGTAGGAAACTCCTATACAGCGAAATTTCTGGCCTAAACCCAGTACTCTCATATTTTTTGCAAAGTATGATGAATTTGTTAAAGTCACAACACCACTCACAGCCACTTACTGAACTGTGGCTAAATTACTGCAAATAAATTTCTGGTCTGTACCAGAAAGTTCAGTTCTGTAGTCCAATTGAAGTGGTAGCTGGGTGTCAAAGTCTGCCACAAGCAGCTCAGAAAGTGTCCAGAAAACTATCTACGAAGCAGGCATTTTGCACTTAATTATTTTCTTTAGAGTTGTTCAAAATAAATTGACAATTAAGTGCTTTTCTTTTCTTTTTTCCTTTTTTTTCTTTTTTTTTTTTTTTTTTTTTTTGAGCAGCTCTCCTTCCCCTTGCTTGATTTTTACCAAGAAAGATCTATGAAATGGTATCTTAAAATGAAAATGAAGTGGTATCTTAAAATGAAATTATCTATGAAATGGTATGTTAAAATCAAAGGCCATGTTAAAGCTAATTTTGTGTTGAGTTTCTGTGTCATTTCATAGTGCAATGAATTAGGTTGAAATACTACTCTTTAAAAGTCCTTTTAGAATGCACAATGATGTGATTGGACTTCCTTTTTTTGGCAGAGCTCAACAGCTAGGAACAACTGCTAAGCTCTTGCTAACAATCTTCAGTAGAAACCTCTGTTTCTGAAAACAAACATAATGGTGTCACAGTGACTGACATTTCCAACTTAAATTGGCTATGAATGATCTAATCTGTTGTATCAGGCCTCTTTTATTTTAACAATAGGAAAATAAATGTATTCATTGGGGGGGAAAATTGAATGAATATTTTCTATATTGAGAATACAGAAGAAGGCAAATATGGCTCTAAAGGGAAATTTAAATCTGAAGAGAATATTTGCCTTTTAGATGACTTTTTGGAATAGATAGGAACTTAGATACTTCAAAAAAACCCTCAAACCTTCCACCTTATTTGTGTGTGAGAAAAAAAAAAAAAAACCATCAAAAAAGCACAGACAATGGTGACAAAGCACATAGAAAGACACAAATTGAATAATCCAAAATTGAAATCTATAAAGAGCATTATAAATTACAATCTCCTTCTACACCACAAACACTTTAACTGCATTTGATCAGCACATATGTATTCTGATAATAGTCTGTCCTTTGGAGTGAGATAATCCAATTCAATTTTTCTTGTGCAGTTCAAGTAAATATAAAAAGGAAGCCAAATGTGCTTATATAAATCTCAATAATTTCATATGTTCCCTCACACTTTTTTAGTGTGCACGATGAATATTACTTAAGTGTTTATTTTCATGTGTATTCTTACTACATGGGGCTTCAAAGAAATTGATATATGTGAGTTCTGCTGACAGACAACAGCTATTATCTGTTAGGAATTAAAGAAAATTAGAGGACAAATACTTTAAAGCAAATGCCTGTTTTGTACCAACATTGCTAAACATGGTCTTTCACCTGTTACTAATTTTCTTCATAGTATCAAATGTTTTTGCTTGTTTGAACACAAGGGGAAACCAGCTATACCAAGTTGTTTACACAGAGCAAACAAGAGCACAAACAGAGAAGGATGTGCATGTTAATTAGGTATAGGTTTCCGTAAGATAAAAACTCAACGTGCTCTCTGGAGTTGTTTCTCCACTGCCTGTCTCAGAGCTCAGAGAATCCCACCAATGATTTTATATGATTATTTAGTGGACGAACTAGATATGTTCTTTCTGATTTTATTCTCATAATACAGTCTTCTTTTCATCATTCTTCATTTATTTTTAAGAAAAGACTTAATAAAAAAAAAAAGGGATGTCATGAATACTGTCACTGGTTTGTTTTCTGACAATCTGAACTGTTAATCTTTCTGCGATAATGGTTATTTAGAAATACTTGGATAAATAGCCTTCATATGGAAGATTTATTCCATGGTTTACCTGCTCATTACTTGAATTATTTGTGTTTCTGATCTGCAGGAAATCTTGTGCTCTTCAGTTCCACAGTTCAGTTATATGTGCCATAGAAAATGTAGTTAGATTTGAAAACTGATGTTTGTTAATTTTGATAGAGTTTTTTCTACTTATTTTTCAAGTAACAATATGCAAGCATTCCCTAGTTATGTTTATCATACCACACACATACCTTTTCTGTATGTCAAGCTAATCAGCCATTCTTTCACTCTGAGTTCTAATCAAAACAAACTCCATGCACTTGAGATACTGTATGACACAGTGTGTATTTGCAAAGAGCTGTCTGTGGATCAGACATCCACAATCCAATGTTTGATTGGGTCATACTCCTAAACATAATCCAAAACCTGTAGGGGTAAAAAAAAAAGGTATGAGGTACGATTCTGTTATGAATAGAAATTAAATAATATTTGCATTTGAAGAATGTAAATGATATTAAATAATATTTAAGTATTCAAATATTAAAGAAATTGTAATAAAAGTCAACAGGAACTTTAACCTATTATTTTAATAAGTCATAAGCCTGCCCTCCTTTTGTTACTGCAAGTTTTTCAGAATCATAGTTCAAGTAAGTTCCTTTGTACTCAGAATAATACATAATATTTATATATAAATACAATCATAAATTTACTGGAATCAGTAAAAAAAAAACCAAAACAACAAGCCACCAAAGAAGCCAATCCAAAAAAACAAAGAAAGAACAAACGAAAAAAGAATGAGGAAGTATTAAAAACATATATTTCAAACATGACCAAAACTTGTGACTATGTGAGTGCTCCCACTTCTAGTCATCTCCTAGTCACTGGGGAAGAAAACAAGGAGATACGTGGTCCTAATGATATATACAGATCTAAATAAAAGGAATCAGAAGACATAATTGTGGAAGCAATCATCACTGGAAAAAGAAAAAAGGGGAGTCTTTCATAACTTCATGGCTTAAACCTCTTACACTCCACAAACAAAACAAAAGATATGTTCAGCTTTCTAGCATTTGCCATTTTGCTCGAAAATGTGAAAAACACTCTATAATTTTTCTTAGCCCAAGTACATATTTTGTCATGACTAACTTTAGCTATATCTTTTTTTTATTCTGTTGTGTCCCAATCCACTGATCAAAATATGATGTAGACTTCTAACTTTATCTTTGTAAGAAGAAATTTTTCTTCTGAACTTTTATCCTTTTCCAAAGGCTTCAGCTAGTCCAACATACTGATCAGTACTCAGATCAAAAGAGGAGAAGGTAAATGACAAAAATAAATGTTTTCTTAACACCCATTAAGAAAAAGAGAAAAGTTCTACAAAAACATACAACATAATTGATTAGAAATGTGCATGTAAAGCATCTTGGAATTCTGTTACATGACAAGTGAATCACTATATTAGTAGGCTAATTATAACACTTTAATTAAACAAAATTATAAATTTGAATGCCTTCCAAACTCTGGTGTGGGGAATGAGAGCAGAAGAGGTAATTATATACAGTACACATACTTTACAGCTTATTTTGACAGACTGTAAAGCAGGAAATTTTAAAACAATGACTTGACACTCAAACTAATAAGGATTTGAAATCTGCAGGCCACAATCTCTGTAAAGTAACTTTTCTGTTGCTGCGTATAAGGTCAATACATTTGCCATCTTCCTTTCACTTCAAATGGTATGTACCAGTGTATGCCATAATTTCTCCAAGACTTGTCATGTGGTATCATATGGTTATGTGAAAAAGATTCTTAACTATTGGATTGGCATATCCTGTCCCTCCCCACCCCACCCGCAGCATGTGGATGGCAATTTTTTAATATGAAAAATGTAGCTCTATTGTGCAACATGTGAATCTTTCCTTCTCTATCCCAAGTTCCACACTGAGAAACAACACAGCCAAAAGCTTTGAAATCAGGGTGGCAAAGTTGTACTTTGAAAAACAAACAGAGGTGCCCTTTATTTTTGTTGGAAAATGCATGATAATATAAAAAACCACAGCAGGACAAATTCTCCCTTCATAGGCATATACAGAACTTTCATTGACGTCAAGAGGTTTTCTAGCATTATATATCTAATGGAAAAAATATGGCCCATTGTGTCAACTACACTGCACTGAAATTCAGACTGACTTAGTCCTGACGACACATCCCAATGCAATTTTCACCTTTTTTAATTACTTATTTCAATGTCCTGAGTAGATATTTTCACCTGTGTGCCACTATGTTTATATTAGGTGTAAACCACATGCTATAAAATGAAATATAAATTTAATAAAAACTAAAAATTACAAATTTTATATTTGTGAGTTTCTGTTGTGGATGAAAAAATAATTCTGTGTACCTGAATTCCTTTAAACATATAAATTTCCTCCAAATTTCCATTGACTTGCTCATATCAAACTTTTGTAAATCCTATTTTTGAGCATAATTTTGTCCTGACAATGAGCTTAGCATGGTTATAGCATGCCGTTTTTCCATCAATATAAAGTTAGATAAAAGCTATCAACTCGCCCTACAAATCTTGCCTTTCATCACACTAAAAAAATGTTCACATTACAATCCATAGATGTCTGAGCATTCACAAAGTGTTTTTAACCATTCTCCAAAAGGTGCCTTTAGGAAAGCACCATTCATAAGCTATGGAATCTGCTTCTCTACTGAAAATATGTCTGAATAGTGTGAGGGGGGTGAATTATCATTGTTGTAAAGTGTCAAGGATACTGTTCTGTTTGCCCTACCCACTCTGGATAGGAGAGCTAAACTTTTACCTTTAGGTAAGGATTGCATGAACAGCTATACATATCAAATTTCCTTTGTGCATCTACTCAATATCCATAAAATGTGAATAAATGTTTTTTGGGGGTTGTTGTCATGGAGTCATGGGGAGAAATGTTGGTTTTGGTTTGGAGAGTTTTTTCATTGTTTTGTTTGGCATTTGAAGTTTTCCTATTTATTTATTTATTTATTAGTACTCTTTACTTAAAGACAGAATATCTATTGCGTAATTTGTGCCATTAAGTTCTGTCAGGACGTTGGTCAGCTCTCTAAAAAGCAGAACATTAAGCAGTCAGGGAACAAGTATGTGGCATCTACCATATTATATTTATTAGGCCCAATGGTGGGAAAGAACCAATGGTTTACTGACTGGGTAGAACACCTCCTCTCACATTAAAGGCTCACCTCTCACACATTAAAGGCTGTAAAAGCCTTTCACTAAGGCCAAATTGCTAATTACTTGGAGATCTAGCAGAAACCAACTACAGACAGACCAGCTGGGATGAAATGCCTGCCAGAACAGCCAGACAGACCTGCATTTTTTGTCCAACTGGCTCAAAAAATAATGACTGAGTTTGGCAAAACAGACAAAAATCTAAAAAAAATCTAAAAACTGCCACCAAATTTAAAATGTCAGTAACCCAAACATTGATGTCTCCACACTACAGGGTCAGAAATTATGTAACCTACAAAATTTGTAATTCTGCAGGATCTAATAACAAACCTCTTGACTCGGAAACAGATATCTAACTAGGAATGAGAATAATAGCATTTTAAAGTGTATTTAACTTTTAAAATTACCACATTCAACAGCAATACCTTAGATTTGATTAATGAATATCCTTATGAACTGCCGACTAAATAGTTTATTTTTTAAACCACCTCTAAATTCACATCATACTTGAGAATTTGTACGCCTTTGCCTCCAGAAGACTATTGGTTACTTTAGATTTATTAATCTAAATTTATTTCTTGATTTAAAAAAATAAAGCAAAAAATAGACCTACTACTTACTGCCAGAAGCAATATACCATTATATGAGAGCTTTAAAATTCAAAGCTGCATATGAAAATTTATGTTTTAGAAACAAAACATTTTCTTGTAGCCATAAAATTTCAACTAACTAGAATCTTGAAATACCTCTTCATATAAATAAAAATAGCCAAAACAAACAAACAAAAAAAACCCCACTCATATTTTCAGGAGATATGAAGAGCAAAAACTTTATACTAGAGGGCCTAACAATATTATCCACACAGGTGTGAATTTTCTATTGTTTTAGTTGCGCTCTGTTAAAAATTTCAATTGGAGTGCAATTGTTTCCTCGTGGGTCCAGGGTGCTGATTATTTGAATTAGTTGTAAAATCCGGGACTAAGCCTGGAAGCGATGATTTGCTCCAGATACAGATGTGGAAGTATTCAAAGAAAGATAAGTAGAATGATTAGAAATTCAGATCTTTTCTCCCAGGGATTTTAGAGAAAGTAATAATAGTGGTTTTTCTTACTTTCTCTGTGCATATTGAACTTAGGAGAGTGCTAAATTTGTAATGTAATTAATAACAATTTTCTTATAATAGAAATGTAACTTGACAAGGTAATTGAAACATTAGCAAAAAATCACATTAAATTTATGAGAAACTTACTGCATTTTTCTTAGAAGATGTAACTTTGAAGAATGAGTGAATAGCTCTGTATTTTTGTCCTTTCAGCTTGTTGTACAATTACAAAAGTTTTTCTGCACATCTGAAAGTCAGTAGTATCTGCTAAGTTTTCTTGCAATATGAGCAACTATTCACCAGGAACCAGACAGAGATCATCAAACTTCAGTCCTAAAGCTGAAGCTAGTGTAAGCAAGGTTTTTTGGTATTAGAAGATGTATATAGGATTCTAACTGGACAGTAAGATTATCACTTGCTAACTAGTGCATTTTACAGAGGAAGAATGAAACAATTTGTCAGCTTTAGAAAAAAAAAATTAAAAGCCTATAATTTCTTCAGTAGCAGGGAAAGGAGAAGTTGTTATTAAAGAAAAGCCAGAAATCTGTGTATAGATCAGTAGGGCCATTTACACAAATTCTGCCTCTCCATTTAAGATTATTTGGGTGCTTTATTTGACCCAGAGACCCCACTCCTCATATGAATTTGCTCATCTGTTTATAAAACAGAATGCCTACTAACCATTTTTCTGTGCTTTGATGTATTTGTTTCCAAAGTATTTCTTTTAAATTGAGTGAGAATCAAGCTTAATGCACATAGTTCCATAACAGCATTCCTTGTAATGAGAGACATCTTTTAATGGAAAGTACTGCCCTATTAAATTAAAAACATACAAAGTATAACCCACATATATAAGTATGTAAAAAATAGAGCCCTTTCATTTATTTTTCACTAAGCAATGTGAAGATGCATACCAAAATGAAACACATACACACCAAAGAGGTTATATCCCCATGTCATGGTTTGACACTGGCACAAGGCCAAATGCCCCCATGAAAATACACTTTCCCTGGTGTCTGCTGTGAGATTTTGACCAGGAATAAACAAAGCAGGTTCTTACTTGAAAAGAAAGAAAAGTTTATTAACTAAACTACAAAACAATAACTAAACTACACACAAAAGGAAAAAAAACCACAAAAAAAAAATGAAAACCTCACAATACACACAAAAGGGAAAAAAAAAAAAACCAAGGAAAATGAAAACCTCACAAAAAAACATTCTCCTCCTCCTCCCCGCTAAATTCCCAATACAATACATCTTCCAAAATCACCAATTCTGGGTCCAGCACCACCCTCTAGAATGCTCAGCTTCAGTTCCTCAAGAGGAAAGGGAGTCCTTCCATGTGTCGTGGTGGCGTTTTCCGTCCTTGTCCAGGTGCTCTCACCACCAGAACAAGAATCAGGGCTGCTTTCCAGGGTCGTCTTTTTAAGGATGCTTTGTCCAGTTACAGAAAAGCACAGTCTCTCACCTTTGGGACATCTGTCCCCCCCATATTTTATATACCCCCTGGGGCCGAGGGGTGCCCACACTGAATCTTCTTTGGCTCCAGGACATTTCTCCCCCTGGACTCAGTCTCTGTATCACACGGGAACATGGCTCTGTCCATGGCTACACAAAAGAGTCCAGCATAAAATGCCACTTCATTTTCTCCATTCCTCCAACATCTCTCACTCTCTGGTCCGGACCTTCATCTCTCGTCTAGGAAGGGTTAATGTTCTGTAAAGTTTTCATTGTCCAAGAAGGGTTAAAAACTCCTCCAAGTGGGGCTGGACTCCTGGCTGCACCCCCCCATCTCCTCAGCCGGGCTGCCTGCTGCCAGCACATGTTTACTAAATTTCAAGGTAACAGCCACAAGCACAGGCTGCACTCTCTCTCTCTGTCTGTCTCCAAGGGGGGGAACAGGCTGCCCATTGCTTCCCGGCATTTCTTTACTTCTTCCTTCCACCCTTGGGGGGCCAGGCCTACCTCTCCCGGCCGGGCCGCATGGCTTTTCCCCTCCCCCGCCCAGCCAGCAGCAGGGCCGAGGGAGAGACCGAACTCCTTCCCGTCGGAATCCAAAGAGGTTTTTTTGGTGAGCAGCTCTGGTTTTTAACCCCTGTGGGTTCTCAGAGGCGGACCAATTTTTTCAGTAACCAAAATTTCAGTGGTCAAAACAGTTGCCAATGTTAAAATCTGAGCACTCATTGGCTTGACCACAGCATCTCAGAAATCCTGTTTCCGGGTCAAACCAGGACACCCCACTAGCATAAAGATGGCTCTTGGAAAAAGGTGAAATGTGACGGTGTTCACAGGGGTTCTTGGATGAGGGAAGAGACGGAGATCTGACTCCATGTTTCTAAAGGCTTGATTCATTATTTTATGATATATATTACATTAAAACTATACTAAAAGAATAAAAGGAAAGGTTTCATCAGAAGGATAGCTAAGAATAGAAAGGAATGATAACAAAAGCTTCTGTCTCAGACAGAGAGTCCGAGCCAGCTGACTGTGGTTGGCCATTAATTACAAACAAACTAACATGAGCCAATCATGGATCCACCTGTTGCATTCCACAGCAGCAGATAACCATTGTTTACGATTTGTTCCTGAGGCCTCTCAGCTTCCCAGGAGGAAAAATCCTAAGGAAAGGATTTTTCAAGAAAATATGTCTGCGACAGTGAAATACTGAAAAAATCTGATCCCAGTAAAGCAGACAAGAAGGAATAATAACTATCTAATATTAATTTGGATCTCTAACAGCAATTATTTCAATCGCCCTTAAACTTATATTCCATGATGAACTTAATAAAATCACAGAATCAATACAGAATAAAGTTGAGCACTTTGGGGTTTGATGTTGTAAAATTTTAAGATTTTTTAATTTGAAGTTTTTCAGTTTGTATTTATGAAATTACAAGTGGCAAGTATCCCATCATGTTTCAATGGCAGCAGAGAAGCTGTATGTATTAGGAGCAAGAAGTGCAAACTATTCCCACAACCTCTGAAATATGACTAGATTTTCTTTTAAAATGTTGGTCTTCTATTCTATAGTGCACAAACTGTGATCAATAGATAACAACAGCCTAAAGAGACACAAAATGAGCAAAGGATCTTTCATTTACTTTCTAAGGATATTAGGCACAAAGGTATGCATTATGTCACAACTGGTGTTTGAAAATATATTTTATTCTCAATTAATGGAAAAGGAAACTGAGGTGATAGATTACAGTATACTTTTAAAATTATGTTTGCAACATTGCATAAGCTTATGGTATAAAGGGGAAAAAAACTCTCACAAGCTGTTTTTCTTATTTTTTATTTTTACAGACATCTTGAAACACAAGAAACAGACCACACAATACAAAACACGTCAGATCCAGAAAAAGTGTGCCACATTCATTAAGCATAAGCTGTCTAAATTGCATGCTAAGAATAAAGTGTTATTGTCAAAGGGAAAGTTCAAAAGGAAAACACATAACCCCAAATTATATAAAGAATGTTTATAACCATAGTGGAAGATCACAGTCACAATAATTAATCTAAAAAATATTGCAGCCTAGTTTATTCCATGCAGTGTTCTTCAAATGCATTATGTGTCAAACTTACTCTACAGTTCATAAAAGCCATCTGTCAACACTTTCATAATGACATTTTTGCTTTTACTCTGTTCAGAGACACAGGGACTCCAGAAACATGAAATTTCTTGGAAGCTACTGACTGAACGCCATGTATTCGGTGACTTTTTTATCCATTGCTAAGTTTCAGATTTTACCTTTTAGTTCATTTTGTTCTGCTCAGTTTCTGCTGGCAACATTATTTTATGTCCTGTCACTTATGCATAGAAATATTGTGTGACTGTCCAAGCTGCTTGTTCCTTGCCATTGAGGTAAAAACCCGTCATATATTCTGATATAAAATCAAAAAGAAATCACCATTTCTTATTACTCCTAAATCCATCTGCTGTAAGATATTTTAAAAATAAAAATAACATTATTCCAAGAACAAAAGGAATACTAAACAAATTTTGCCTTAGTCTTCCACAGCAACCCATCTTCCCACACCTATCAACTGGATGTTATGCAAGGCAAGAATTAGGGGAGCAAAGTCCTACTGTAAATAAAGAACAGGTGCATGACTACCTAAGAAAACTCAATATACTTAAGCCTATGAAATCTGATGGAATTAATCTCAGAATCCTGAGGGAGTTCAGTGATGTAGTTTCCATGCCATTCTCCATGATACTTGAAAAGTCATGGCAGTCAGGTGAAGTCCCAGGGGACTGGGTAAATATCTTACCCATGTTCAAAAGAATAGAAAGAAGGACTGTGGGAACTACCACCCTGTCAGCCTCCCCTCTGTGCCTCAGAAGATCCTGGAACAGATCCTCCTAGAAGCTGTGCTGAGGCCCAGGGAGAACAGGAAGCAATCAGAGATAGTCAGTGCAATTCCACCAAGGGCAAGTCCTGCCTGACCAGCCCAGTGGTCTATGATGGATTGACTTTATTTGTGGACAGTCACTGATGCCATTTACATGAAAGAGTTACAAATGACATTTATCTGGACTTCTGTAAAGCCTCTGATACAGTTCCAGACCTCAGAACATCCTGTTCTCTAAACTGGAAAGAGATGGATTTGACGGATGGATCATTCAATGAATTAGTGGTTTAGACAATTGTATCCAGAATTTAGAGGTCAGTGACTCAGTATCTCAATGGACACTGGTAAAAAAGGGTGTCCCTCAGCAGTCTATACTGGGACCAGTACTGTTTGAAGACTTCATCATTAAGATAATCAAGGGGATCAAGTGCACCGTCAGCAAATTTGCTGATGACACTGGGCTGAGTGGTGCTGTTGATACTCCTGAAGAACATGGTGCCATCCAGAGGGACCTGGACAATCTTGAGAACTCGGCCCATGGGAATCTCATGAGATTTAACAAGGTCAAGTGCAAGGTGTTGCACATGGGTCAGGGCAACCCCTGGTTCCAACACAGGATGGGGGGTGAAGGGATTATGAGAAGTCCTGCCGAGAAGGACTTGGGGATGCTGGTGGACAAACAACTTGACATGACCTGAAAATGTGCACTTGTAGTCCAGAAAATCCAACACATTCTGGGCTGCATCCAAAGTAGCGTGGCCAGCAGGGAGAGGATTCTGCCCCTCTGCTCTGTTCTGCTCTGCTCTGCTGAGACCTCAGCTGGAGTGTTGCATCCAGCGCTGGAGTGTTGCATCCAGCTCTGGAGCTCCAAACAGAAGAAGGACATCATGTGGCTAGAGTGAGTCCAGAGGAGTGATGAGGATGATCAGAGGGCTGGAGCACATCTCTGGTGAAGACAGACTGGGAGAGCTGGAACTGTTCAGCCTAACGATAAGAAGGGTCCAGGAGACTTCATAGCAGGATTTTGGGACCTAGAAGGGGTCTAAAGAGTGGGAAACAGACTTTTTACAAGAGTATGGAGTGATAGGATAAGGGGGAAAGGCTTTACATGAAAGGGAGTCTGTTTAAATTAGCTGTAACGAAGAATGTTTTTGCAATGTGTGTGGTGAGGCAATGAGAAAAGTTGCCCAGAGAGGTGATGGATGCACCATAGCTGGAAACATTCAACGTGAGGTTGAATGAGGCTCTGAGCAACCTGATCTAGTTGTAGATCTCCCTGCAGATTACCTTTAAAACAAACTATTGTATGATTCCATGAAATTACCCTTTTATCCCCAAACATACTTCTGTAAGTCTCTAAACATGACTCATCAGATTTCAGGTAAACTTACTTCAAAATATTCCACAAAACAAAGCAATCAATAATTATACAAGAAGCTTCAGCTATGCAAAGGAGAACAGTGATTTGGAAAATATTTGCAAGAAATAGGAAATCATATAAGCAGAACGAAGATATGGATGTATCTACTTTAGTGTTTTTCTTGGATCAGGACTATGATCTTGAAACAAATATTGTGCTTGTCTCCATTTATATTTTGGTTCATATGATGGAGCACTCCTGGAACATGCAGATGAAAGAAGCCCAGAGGATGCATTCCAATTGCCTGAAATAAAAAGACTATGCTGCAGTACAAACATCAGGTTCTCAATATGAATGATTTCACTCTAAATTTCTAGGTTCACACTGATTCCAGGACTAAAAATCCCTGGACCAAGAGCAATGGAACAAGATGTTTTCCACAGTTCTTTATGGAAAATTCTTGTTCCAATTAAAAGCTTTAGCCACTGTTTTTTGTTTTTATTTTATTTTATTTTATTTTATTTTATTTTATTTCTGGGAATGCTGAGTGAGCACAATAAACAGATAAAACATGTAATGCCTTTGTAATAAAGGTCATATGCATAGCATCCAATCATATTTACTGAAAACTTGTTTCACAGAAAGCTTACCAAGACATCAAAAGCACTACAAACACTTTTTTTTAGGAAGTCCTTACAAAATAGGTATATTTAATGAAGATATTTACTGAAGAGATTCTCAGAAAAGTAATGGTTGAATTGCGCAAAGAAACAGTAAAAGAACAAAGAAAATCTGAATGTACCACAGTTTTAAAAAAATTTAGGATTTCTGAACTTCAGGGATAAGAGTAGAAGACAAGGAAATATGAACTTATAAATGCTTGTTTCCTCAAAAAAAGTACAGTCCTGGTATTGATATTGATTGTGGCAGAACTGGAAATTAACAGACTTTTTTAAAGCAAAACAAATGGCAAGTAAGCAAATTTTTCACAAAAGGACAAATTAAAAGCATCCTTTAATTGATTACGTATATTAGAGTTGATGACATTAACTAGCCACAAGATGTAAAAGAGAGCAAACTTAAAACTTTCATTAGATTTAGTATTGCTTTTTAGTGCTCTTTTACAAACTTTTTTATCTTTTTTCTTACATTCTGCTGCAATATGCAAACCGGTGTTGCTATTTCTGGCTATTAAATTATCCAGATTTAAAATATTTGGGAGACATTCTCCCTTATTAGATTTACTGAAAAAGATGGTATATTTAAAGAACTAATTCAATGTACTATTTTTCAGATCTTGAAAAAGCTGAGTTCATCATCTACACAAATAATCACAATGTTTCAATCCCTATATTTCTTCTATGCACTTTACACTTACCTATATGGTTGGGCTTGCTGCAGGATATATACATGTCTGAAAGTGCCTACTATTTGATAACAAATCACTTGAGAGACTCAGATTGAAGGCAGAGTTTTAGTGTTGGTGTTCTTTAATGGTTTTACAAATTATATGGATGCAGGAGTCAAATATACGTTAAGAAAGATTGTAAATGATAAAAGGATGGGAGGAACTTTGGACTTCTTTAAGGGTGCAGAGGCTTTGCAGAGAGAGTTGGGTGGGCAGTCCTGGACTGTATGCAATTTAATAGATGCAGGATTTTCTACCTGGAAAGGGGTTATACCTGCAAACTGGGAAACAAGAGGCTGGAGCACAGCCCCACACAAAGGTTTTGGGTCAACAGAAAGTTGAATATGAATCAGCAGTGCCCTGGCAGCTGGGAGGATCAACCATGTCCTTGGGTGCATCAGGCACAGCATTGCTGGACAGTTGAGGGAGGGGATTGTCCCCCTCTATCCTATGCTGGATCTCCCTTACTGTGAGTTCTGTGTGCAGTTTTGAGCTCTGCAATATAAGATGGATGTCAAATAATTAGAATGTGGCCAGAGGATGGTTATGAAGATGCTAAAAGGCCTCAAGAGAAGGAATTCTGCATAGGTTTCTTGACTTGTTCAACTTGGAGGAGTGAAGTCTTCAGGGAGCATCTGTGTACTGCTATATGATATAGTTTTAGTTTGCTGTCTTCAGAGAGGAGCAGAGTTGGATTTGATGATACCTTACTGGTCTTTAGGAATGAAGACCAATACTTCAGCAAAACACTTCCATAACCTAATAGTTAAACTAATAAAGATGAAATTAATTCATTTAGTTACAGGAAATTCTAAAATCAGAAGAGTTTGAACTATTTAGTTTCAAAATTGCCCCACCTCTTTGAAAGTCACAAAAGACAGTTAAAGATATTTGGGTAAATGTCTAATTTTTATATCCAAACTTATTGTGGACCTAAGGCGTAATGTTTCCCTTTTCTTTTTGAGATGGGCAAGTGGCCTATTAAATTTTATGGCAAGAATAACAAAACACAATCTTTGAAAAAGTTTTAAAATGAAGCAATACTAGAGGAAAAAATTAATCCTAGCACTTTGTCTGAATAGAGCTGGCAGAATTTAAAAAGTGTAGCAAAACCCATATATTATTTTTATAGCAGAAAGTTGGATACACTTTTGAAAGAAGAATTTTCAGTACTATTACATATTTAGATTGATTTAAAGCTTTGATTTTGACTGCAGTTTTCCAAACAAGATGGTTTGAATTTAAATTCTTGTCTGTATTCTGATTTCACACAGATTTCTAACAACTGTTCGCATAAAGTAGCTTAGACCTCCTAAATATCTTAACTTTAAAAGATTTTCAAAATTATGATTTTTTAAATCTACAACTATTTATTTTATCTGAAAAAAATCAACAATTCTGCTACGATTAGGAAACTCTACATAATGTAGCCTTACTTCATTGTTCAAAAACCCGCTCAGATGGTTTTGAGGGTCTTTTGATAATCACTAATCATTTTTTTTCTACCCCCAGGTTCTGTATTATAAGTGTTGTACACTATTTTAACAAAAACACCCCTGTGTGGGATGGGAGGTAAGGTAAATAGGAAAAGAGAACTAGCTTCTGGATGTTACTTTCTCCTTTGAGGTTTAAATAACCTGTTGTCATCTGAAAGTAAGCAAAATGACTAATCATGAGTCCTTGAGCAGGGCATCCCATATATGCTTAACTGAGATGGGAGTGGTGCATCTCATTTAGTTTACTAGCCCATTCAGGCTAGTGTAGCTCACAGCCCACTCATCAGTATACTGAAAATGTTATGTCCATTGTGATGCCCACTGAAACAGCATGTTTAGAACCCTGTTTCCTATTACAGACCTTGGAAAATCTTCAGGAGCCCTACTAGTACTTATTGATCAGTTGCAACTGTCTCTTAGTTTTTCATTAGCTTGACAAATATGTCAGAGCTCTTGTCTTACACTTATCTCTCCATCAAAAGGCCTCAAAGAGGCATGCTACATTACTCAAGATCCAAGGACTTCACCCAGGGTACAAGGACTTACAGTTTCTTTATACACTTTTGTCTGTCACCATTCAATCTGGGCATCTGTTGCATTTGTCAGGAAATCTGGAAAGTAAGCAGTGGGCTCCCTCCTAAGGAATAAAAAATTTCTTAGTTCACTTGTATGCCCTATCTAGCATTAACTAGAGAGAAGTGAATTCTGGTAGGTACCATTACTGACTGTCCCTATGACTGACCCATGAGTGAGTAAGTCCATACCCTCAGTCCATCATCTTTCTCTGATCTACATTACAGTATGTGCTTAGAAATCTGAAGAAATAAAGTAAAAAAAAAAAAATCAACAAATAAATTGTGTCGGATTTTCCAAAATATGGTTACCTCGCAACAGTATGCAATTAAAATTTGTGATACATTACCTACTCACGTCTCCCTCAGAACACACATTTTTCACATTTTTATGACTCCTTTTGTTCCCCACTTGGAAATAAAAGTTTGAGACTAGGGAGGCCTTGAAAGCCAAACACCTCTGTCACATGGGAAAATTTACCTTCCAAGGCATTTCTTGACAATGAAATCCAGATCTCAGCATTCTCTAGCAAAAACACAGCCAGGCTCAAAAAGAATAGAGATCAGGGGAGGGCAAAATTTGGCAGCGTTAGGCTTGCTCAAGTTACTAGAAGGAAACAGTCCCCTACTAAGGAAATGATCAAAACTTCAGCAGTTTAAACTTCTCAGAAATATAATTAAGTTCTACATCAGTAGTGATTTGTAAGAACAAAGAATCCAAATAAATCCATTTAGAAATAAAACATTTGGAAAGTCTTTTTTTTTTGTTCCACGTTCCAGCAGAAATTAAAATCTTAGTAATATGTCTTAGAAACTTAATAGTTCTGTAATGACACATTATGCCACAGAAAATTTAATGATCAGCTATTTCAAGGCAAACGATAACGCTTATGTGAGTTCTATGTGAAAAACTCCAAATTATACTCAGGTGTTACAAACAAAATAATTATGAGCTTTAAGCTATGTGATGCATTATCCCAGGGAATAGTCTTCTGTAAGCCAGAATATGACACAGCTGATAACAAAAAGATCACTGGTGTAAAAAAATAAAATAAGTTGCATCTGTGAGAGGTAGTGGCTACAGAATACAGAGGAATGCAGTGGAGAATCCCCAGGCTCTATCCTTATCTCATCCTCCTTCATCTGTTGTATTTTGTTGTACAGAAAGCCTTGCATAGAGCCTAGCTGTAGTTCTGAAACCACACATTCATAATACCTACTAAACCAAAGGGCATGTTACTCTGTTATCAATGGATTCTCTGTAGCCCATCCAGATGCAAAAGTGCTAGGGAAAGATTATTCAATAGGAATTAAATTCTTCTACAAAATAAAACTTCCAGTTTCTTTGGGAATTCTACATAATTTAAGTTGGATGTTAGGAAGAAGGTCTTCACAGAAAGTGTGACTGGGCATTGGAATGGGCTGTCCAGGGGCATGGCGAAGTCACTGTCCCTGGAGGTGTTTAAGGAAAGATTGGCTGTGGCACTCAGTGCCATAATCTAGTTGACAAGATGGTGTTGAGTCAGATGTTGGACTTGGTGATCTCAGAGGTCTCTTCCCACTTAATTGATTCTGTGATTCTGTGATAATCCTTCTATCTCAGATTACTAAGTAGTGAAAGGTTTGTCAATGGCTAAGGCTGAAGCCAAGGAGTGTAATTAAAATACCTCAGTAATGGTAAATGTATCAATTTTTCATAGTAAAGGGTTCTTTTCTCTGGTCATAATATAAGAATGCAGAGCCTTCTCATATCTCAGGCATCTAACAAATAACACACCCCAATTCTTGGCCCACATGCTCACACTCACAACTTTCTGCAAGCCTAGAAAGTCAGCCCCCTAAAACACAAGTTGGAATTTAGCCTTATTGCTATCAGGCTTGCAGAGAAAGGGGACATCTTATTCCTTCTTGACTGATGTTCAAACTGGTAATACTACCCTAATATTACTGAAAATCAGTACTTTATCCTTCAGCCCTCCACCACCATATGGAATTTGCTAAGTTAAAGACTCTGTTTATCTTCTATCCCTATGTTAGTTTCTCAGAGTCACTTCCTTTTTTTTACTTTCTAGCACGTTCTTTTTCTTTTTCTTCCTCACAACTTTTCCACTTAAGTCATAACTGTTTCCATAAAGCAGCATCACTATTCTTCCCTGTTCCATGAAAACAGAATATAAATTTGACTATAACATAAATAGCAGATATTCAGCCAACGCCTTCTGTTGAAGTAGTCCAGTAAAACCTATATTTAGTTTATTTTTTCAAGTCAGACAAAAATCAAGATTTCAGGCTCTTGCTTCTTATTACTTCAGGAGTTTCATCACATCTTTCATAGCTTCAAAGTTACCATGCAGTTAGAGGAAGAAACATAAAGGAAAGCCAGAAGTGCTGTATTAATATACTGCTTGTGGTCTCTTTCCCTTATCTCTTATTTTCCTCTAGGCAGATCTAATTTTCATCAAATCTTTGATTAGTAACATACCCACAAAGGGATAAGTTACCTTTTTAATCTTTCATCAAAACTAAGAGTTAGTTTCTGAGCAACTGAACAAATACAGCCAGGGAGCAGAGATTCCTTCCACGTCTGCACTATGGCCAGCCCCTCACTTGATATGGGCTTTTAAAAATAGATCTCTCTTTGCCTTTCTGCTAAATTTCAGGCAAAAAAAAAAGCTTATCTTAAAACATCTCATGTATTTTGTCCAGTAAGATACAAGAACAAATGAGTAATTAGGTCCAAGAGAATAATCTGCAGTTACATAACGTCCAATTACAGTGACACTGCATAAGTTCCTTGCTGAGAGCACAGAATATTGGATTGTCCATTGGGGGTGGTTTTCTACAAACATGCTACCAATCAAGAGCTAATGATTGTATCAAAAATTGACTTTGTTTCAAATTAGATATCATTGCACCTCCTGGAATAGGCAAAACCTAACTCCAGACAATGATCTGTTCAGAAAGAAATCATAATTTTTGTCGCAAAAAAAAATTTAAAATCTACCAACAAAAGATGAAGGTAGTCACTAGCTACTAATCACTTGAGGGTAGTCACTAGCTTATTCTACTAGGCTTTACTAAAAATAATCTGCTTCTTACAGGTGTGTTTCGTTGTTTCTTCACAGTTTTTCTCCTAAAATTGGTATTTCTTTGACATATGCGTTTTATAAGAGAATCACACTCAGAATACGGAACCATTGTTTAGACAAATATTAGCAAACACAGCTGCTATTGTTAAAATGTCAGGGAAAATATACATGGGTCAGCGTGGTGTAATGTATGGTGCAGGTGAAAGTAATGCTGAAATATCCATCTCCCCTAGAAAGGGTGCGCAGGCACAGAGGCGTTGTATTGTGTTCCTTGTATGTTCTGCTGTAATGTTTTGTACTTTGGTTTGTTCCAGTTTCCCCCTGTTGAAATGGTTCTGCCCCTGTTGCCTCTTCCCTCCTCCTCCCCGTCACTCTCCTTACCTCCACCCCCTGATTCCTTCGAAACTGCTGTCATTCCCTCAACCTCTCCCCAGGGTCCTGCTGTCACTCAACAGCCCTTCCCCTCTCTCCAGAAACTTCTACCAGGGTCCTCGAGTTCAGGCGTCGGGTCCCTCCCCTGAACCACTCTTATTGGTTCTCCCAACTGTCTATATTCCCAGTCTCAGCACCCCCGTATTGGTAGACGGATGGGCCGGCCCCTGTATCCTCCCAGTTTATAAACTGTTGTGCCGGGGCGCTTGGGGTCTACTGTCCGCTGGCTGTCGTTGGTTGCGAGTTCGTCTGATACCATCGTTCAAGAAACCCGGACTTAACCCCCAACAGGAGTCTGCTCCTTTATTTCTGCCATCATTGTTCAATGCCTCATCCTTGCAAAGCAAGAGCCTTAGATGCTCTCCCGGCCTCCAGAGGAACAGGAGAGTGTCTCCTGCCGTCCGCTGTGCTGGAGGGAGCTGGGACACTCCAAGTGGATGCTTGGAGGGGCATAGCGACACAGAGGGGAACGTACGCATTCTGAAGTGGGGTGTTGCGAGGCACACTTAAGTATGTCTGTCCGGAGCCCCGCGGTGTGTGTGCGGGCAGGGCAGGGCAGGGCAGGGCAGGGCAGGGCAGGCGGGGCCCGGCCCTGCCGAGCGAGGCCCTGCCCGCACAGCCCAGCCCCGGGGCTCTGTCCCGGCCCCGCGGTGCCGCCAGGCCCGGGCCCGCCGGAGGCCGTGCCCGCACCAGCCTGGAGCCCCGGGCTGGCCTTGCAGCGGCCGAGTGACCGCAGGCCCCACCTGGGGGAAGGGCCCAGGACGGCCAAAGGGCATTTAAACCAAAGGGTACTTAAACCAAAGGGTATTTAAACCAGAGCCTGCGGCAAGCGCACATCCTGACCCTACCTCCTCTTGGAGATTCTATCAGCCAAACACCATTGGAACCAGCACTCGTAGCTGTATTTGTTCTTTTCTACATCCTTTCTGTCTCTCTCTCTTTCTGCTTTTTCTGCTAATTCCCTTTTCTTAGAGTTTTGAGTAACTTAAAATCAGATGAGTTTGGAATTTGCTAAGTTAAATAGGCTAAATTAGTGCTTTGTAAATTGTTCAGTGTTGATTGAATGCTCCTCTAAACTTTTGGCAAAGTTCTCGGATTTTCTGAATTGGCCAGTAAACTATTATGTTGTTTCAGCTTCTTGAGAATCTCTTGTCAGTATTTCTCCCTAGCACCTAACACAGGATACATGAAAACTGTAAACTTTTCTAACAGTCTCATCAAATGATTTTTTGGGGCCTTATGGGTGTGACTGCAATCCCCAAAGATTTTGTAATGGGGGAATATATGCATGTGAACATGTCTGTGTCTGCATATGTGACTGTATGTATCTGCATTTTAATGTTATTTTATTTGTCAGGTATTAATAGTTCATCTGTTATATTATTGCTATTGATCCTGAATGTGTTGTTCACTGAGTGCTGATCCATCATACCATTCATAAATTAATGAAGTGCTTTGATCCTAATTTTGCTTTAAAATCCGTAAACTAAGTAGCATTTTCCTGTAACAAGTTATTCTAGTGAATGTTATTCTCAGCAATTGTCAGCCACAGATTTGGCCTTATTCTAATGAATCACTGGCATATGTATAATTCTTGAAAGATTCTGAAACTTCTGCTCTTTTCTTTCCTACCTTACATCCCAACCTTCTCTGTAGGCCTGTTTTTGTAATAGAAGATGAATTTTGTGCAGTTTGTTTCAAATATATTTCCTTCAATTTTGTTGTTTGAATCACTGATGTTGGAGATTGATAACTAATCTCCTCTTCAAAAGCTGCATTTTGCCATTAGCTTTATTTCCACCGGACCATATCTCTTGATGGATGTTCAGGATAGTGAGTAGACGGGGTCGACTGATAAGGCAATTAAAGGATGATTTATTGTGAAATCAGTCTCATGGAAGGGTAAGACCATAGGGTTGTTACATCCATGCATGCCATCACATCAGAAGCTGTACATCAGAAGTTGTTATAATTCTAGTTTCAATGTCTTTTATAAATTTCTTATCCAATCACCTACTTCTACAAGCTCGCTAGCATTTTCATTAACCAATTATTAATTGCTATGTTTTATACTATTTGCCGCAATGTATCTCTTTTTATCCAGTCGTATAATTCTACAGAAACTTACTGGTGTATCTTCTACTTTTTACCAATTCCATAAGAATTCTGTTGTTAGATTTTGTTTTCTACTGTCTTGCTTAAAATATTTATCTGCTTACATGGGGCATATTTCTACTTGCTTAAAACTTATTTCTGCCTAAATGACAAATCTTCATTCTTATTTCATGTCTGTTTCACTGTTCTGTCCTAAAGCTCCAAGCCGTTTTCAAGGTCTTAGGTCAAACGCTGTATCCATCTCTGTCTCTGAGCTTGTATGTTTGAGGCCTTGGGAGCTCTCTGTGCTTGCATTCCCCACAGACAGAGTTGCTTAACATTGAGGTGGGAGCAGAAAAGAGCATAGGAAGGTGAAGCAGAGGAGTTGAGAGAAGTTTCTTGACCAGGCATGAGAAACAGGTGATAATGGTGGATGATTATAATTAGAATTGTTGCCAACACAATATCGAAATATTAACAATGCAGAGTATGATTAACCACTCTATCATCTATTTCTACAGATTGTGATATAACCGGATCTTGATTATGAGACTGTTAAGTCATGAGCTTCATTGACACCCCTTTGCTTTCTCAGCTTGGAGAAGTCTATGTTTGGGTAGGTCTGCTTCATCTCAGATTTGTTCAATGGTGTATGTCGAAAGAATTGTAAATAGGTTGGGCTAGAAATGTACTGGTTTATGGGTTTTTTGCCTTACAGAATTCATAAATGTGAAGCAACTAAATACTTAAATAGTTACTTTAAGATAGTACCTCCCTGTTTGACTGGATCTTAACTCTTTCACTCAGCCATCCAAAAAAGTGTTCCCAGTTTTCAACAGTGACCTGCAGGCATCCCTGTGAGGAAGGAGCAGGGGAGGAGATGAGGACAATGTGCACCCAGAAGCTGCCTGCAGCCTTGAAAGATCGGTTTGTCCAGTTGGTCCAGTCTCCAACAGTCTTTTAAATCCTGTTGCAGGCCAGTGTGCACCTACAGTCAGTTGCTAATATCTCTGTTCCCTCATTTCTGGAATTCATTAATTAGGTGACCATCCAAACATCTGCTGCTGCAATACTGACCTGGTGTTCTTTATCTAGAACAACTCATACTGCCCATCTGAGACAGCTGCATGGGAGAGGGGGTGGGTGTTTGGTGGGAGGGAGGAGGAATGGAAGGTCCTGATTGTTTTTCATCACCATCACCAAAGGGAAGAGGCCCAGAGATTAAAGGGAAGGAGGCAAACAACACAATGTGTGTTTAAATCACAAATTTTAGGTTCAAGATTTATACAACTTCACTCAGCCACTTTTCCGTGATGCAACTGACAAACTCTCCAGAAAATGTTCACTGCTGAGCATCATCATCACTTCAGGAAGCACATACTCTTTCCCATGCTTGAAGATCATAATATCCCACCTTTAGAAGAGCAGCCATTTTTGTAATATGTGTCAGTACAAATATTAAAAAATGAAACAAATTGAGTTAAACTCTTTTAATGTATAAAGCCTATTTGCAGTCCATCTTCTTAAGCCTACTGAACACAAAGAACACTGACAGCTATTGGATCAGGCACTTAAGCACACCTACACTAGCTTTCTTGTTAGCCTATTATTCATCCTTTAAAACAACTTTTGATTTCACTGTTTTTTTACAAGAGAGAAGTTAGGCATTTTAGCCTCATCTCTCATAAAGAAGCAACATGAAGTATAAGGTTATACAAGGTAGTTTGGTTAAAATAGAAATTTATATTTCTGTAATATAAATATTCTGAGGCTTGGAGACATAAAAGTTTCTGAGACAAAATAAAAATTCTGACTGACAGCATAACAAATTTTTCATTTTAACTAACTAAAATCAAACAAAAAGTCCACATCCTAACAATGCCAGATAAATAAAGGAACTGGTCTTGAATCATGGCAGGACTTGAATCATTCCTCACAAAACCAATGTTATGTAAATTTATACGTAATGTTCCAATATGACTTTATCACCTTAAGTTATATTTATTTCTCTGTTAAATTTTTCCCCAAATTCTGACAGCTAAATTTCATGTTAAATCTCAATCCACTAGTTAATTCTCAAACATAGAGTGGTATTGCAGAACAGAAAATCTTTGTTCCATTTTGGTCTTTTTTTAATTAGGTAGGCCAACTAATTTGTAACTCCTGTTTTCTGTTTTAGCAGCATCCTAAATTGGCAGATCTTGTAGACTGTGCTGTCATGTAAGGTTTCCAGTGGTACATATGTTTCTAATGTACAGTGCATAATTTTATGACAAGACACTTCAGTTGTTAAAAATGTCTGGAGCAAGATGTCTTTAAATAGTAGGCACTTTCTTGGTACATTAATTTTCTCACACTCAGAAGCAGAAAATGTAATAGTAGCTGTCATTTAGTGCAAAGCTCTGTTTACTTTTTGAAGCTATTTACAACTTAAATGTCTTGTTCAAACTGATTAGCTATAGTAGGATTTAAAATTTTTATACGACCTATTTATTACAGTTAATATGTTTTTCCTCAGACTATAGTTCATGAAATCTGTCCCATCAGCATTAGGTCAAGAGTTAAGGTTTTGTTTTGTTTTGTTTTTTCTGGCTACACCTGATAAATATAAGTCAGTGGGATTTTGAGAACGACTGAAATGAAAAACATAAAACCCTAACCTACAAGTAACGCAGTGGCTGTGGCATTTGCATTTAATCCCTTCCCTTCACATTTACAAACAGAGAGAGCCAGAACAGCTTCCCAACGCAATACCTCAACAATCAGAAACCCATATCCTCATCTATAATTCATCTTGGCTAATAATATGCTTACTGACTGACATGATACCCAGCAAGCCCTTCACAATGTAGAAGATCTAATTACAGAGGCCATAACATTGTTATTCCACAACTAAAAGATTGTTTGAGAAACATTCCAATCATGCAAAGACATATATAAATAATAATAAAAAATCCCAGATTTTATTGTAAATGTAGACTAAATACCCCCTTCCAAGACAAGGATGAGAAAGCATTAAAGGATGTAAAAATTCAGTGGAGAAAGGCTTTTTTACTATTGCTGTTGCAGACAATACTGATCATTAAAATGTTGTTTCAAGTGCCATAGACTTCCTTGGTAATATTGCCTCAGTCTTTTCCTCCTATTTTGTCCTTTTTCTTCATACAAACCAGGCAAGTTTTTCTGCATCACTAGAAGTCCCTGATACCCTTGAAGCTGAGATGACTAATTGATGTGACTAGGAAAAAGGGGAAGATCTAGTTGGGTTTTTTCCATGTTTTTAAATGCATGTTGTCCTTCTGCCAATCAGGTTCTACATTACTGTGAAAATTGAGCTTACTGGCTCTCAAATTGAGTTAGAAAATAATGCGTTTCAGGAATGGCTTTTACCCACAGGATTGTAAAAGGCAGTTGGCTATTATCTTTCCTCGTATTTTACTCCTGAGATTGCAGAAGAGTTATTTCCTCTTATATACATGGAGTTCTCCATTTCTAGTTGACACTACCTCCTGTATCTCTGTACTGGGAAGATCTGTTGATTTACCAGTACTAGAAAAAAAGTACAGGCATCTTACAATCTAATTTACTGTTGTTAATTACTGTGTTATGGCTGTCAACAACATTAACGTATCATCCACATTTGGTGGATGAGAGCAGGATCATTTGCATTCTCAGTCATGCCACAATGTCAGAGATTCTATGGACCTCTGACTTCCAGCAGGCAGCACTGAACAAGAGTTAGCCCTTTACAAACTGAACTCGACTGATGCAAAAGTAGACTTAGTTACTCTTCTCACAGTAGGGCACCTGGCATACTTCTTACAACCTGTGTCCAGCACTTTCAACACCTTTGGCCACCAGAAATTTGCCCACATGCATCTTTACGTGTTTTCTCCATTGTTTTTAACTGAATTATCAAAAGCTGTTTTGTGACACACAGATTCCCAGACTTGAGCAAGTTTTCTGGTTTACTTTTGAGTTATTTTGGAAGTTATATTTTTCATTAGATAAGCAAAAAACAAAACTGAAAGCACTTAATTTTTCTTTCCCTTTATGTGGTGTATATCTAGAAGGGAAATGGAGCCATTCCTTTCAGGAACGTGGGTCAAATTCAAAATATTTTAGTCTTGTGTAGAATTAGTACTCTTCTTTAGTCCTAGAAAAATAACCAAACTTTTTGGGATACTGAGTGTCAACAGCTAGAGAATCAAAAGCTTTCTGTAAGCAAGACTAAAATTATGTAAATCTGAGCCCAGTTTATTGTTTTGCTCAGAAAATGACGCTTGCTATGGATGCCAAAAGGTTTGCCAAAACTATCAGCATGCTTAGGCATGGTTTGTTAATAATCTTTAAAGAGTTCTTAGTGGATGTGGACAGATTCACTATCTGTCCACATCCACTTAATGGCTTCTTTTTGTTTGGGTCAGCAGAAGTGTAATGAAAACACAGTAAAACAACAAAAGCAGAAACAGACATACATAACAGACTGTAAAGGAAGTGTGCCTTACTCCTACCTTAAACTATATGCCATTTCCAATCTGAACAGGAGATGCTTGAAAGGTAAAGAGGACTTAGGACAAGGACTTAAGACTTCAGTGACTTGCAGTCTAATGACCACTTGCTACTTAGTATATCCTTACCTTGCGTGGTGCAATTCTTTGGCTTAATTTATGCCGCAAATAGATTTTAAGTGACACACCAGTACACCTACATGTTGGAACTAAAACTGATGATGCCATTTTCAACCAGCCTTCCAGCATATGAGAGGCTATAGATTTTAACAAACTAATTCATTCCAGTCAGACTATTATTTTATCAGTTATTACTGGCCAGTCTCAAGAAACTTGTCAAGAAACTCACTGGATATGCTCACATAGGAATATTACTTGCGTTAGTTTTCAGACACATCAAATGTGAAGCAGAAACTCTGGGTGCAGAATGCTTGCACTTGGTTAAGCATTTTCCTAACTTGAACGAAGATTAAGATGCTGTGACAGTTCAGAAAAGTAGTGTCAGCTCTGATCCACCCGTCCTGACTCATGTTACCAGTTTGATTACACTTATTTTTCTTATATCATGAATGTTACCCTTGATCTAGGGTTATTTAGCATTGTCCTGTGAAAAAAAAAAAAAACTTAATTAAAAATAGTGGTTTTTATCTGACTGAGATTTAGCACGTGTCAGCCCACTTCTGTGTTTTGTCACTAGACATGAATGGAAGTAACATGAGGAAAACTTTACAATGCCTTTACTTTTCATCTAGAAAAATTAAGGTTTTGGTAAATTCCATTTGAGTTTTTTTATCTAAAGATTAATGTTTTAGTTTAACTTGGGCTTGATTTCAATCAGTGAGTCTACATTTAATTTTTTATTGCCCAAAGTGGTGGTCTTTGATCTAAGACATCAGTTAGATTATATATGTGGAACTTCTTAACTTAAGGGAAGGGATGTTGGAATCCTCCCACTAGTCTGGCATTCATTCAGGCACCTGAAAAGAAATTATTCGGATACAAAGGAATTACCATGTGAATAGTGTTTCCACACAGTTTCTGCATATGCTGTCCTGCATTTTTATCAAGACTGCAAATATAAACCAGCGTGAGAAAGCAGGTGCTATTTTCCTCTGTCTTTTGAGCATTAGTCTTTCCCAGCAGTAAGCTCTATGTGCTAACGGCCACAGCAAGGCACTCTAAAACCAGAATCTTTTTAAAATTTTTTTTAAGGTCTGGGGCTTTTGATCCAGTTTTAATTAAGGAGCAGAACTTTTAATGAGAAGAGGCAGAAAGCAAAAGCATATGATTCTTAATATTTTTAAGAGCATTTTGAGGCAATTGCAGTATAGAAGGAAGAATCTAAAAATTTCTAAACTATTACAATTTTTCAGTTTGTCCTCACAGATTTTTGTTTGCACAGAATGTAGAAATGAAATACCTTTGAATTATTTCTGACTTTCACTAACTCATCCATATTCACTTATTATCTCTGTTTCAAGGTCATTTGTACTATAAGAAACAAAATGTTTTCTTTCTCATGTAAGTCAAAAAGCATAATAGAAACTGTTTAATTGTGGTTAATAAAAATTACCATTATTATTAAAACAGCCATTGACTTGAAAATAATCCACTCTCTTCCATGGAATTACTCAATGATCATTAAGTTACATAATCAAACCACACAGGGTATAGTATGTCTGTTGCACAAGGCATACACCTAAATATTTATAGGTCATTCAGCTAAAATTAAAAAACAAAGAGGAAACCAAACAAATAAAAAGAACAGAAAGAAAAGAGGAAAAAAAAAAAAAGAGAGAGAGAGAAAACCCCATGGAATTTTTTTGTAAAACCCCCACAAACAAAAAACAACTGTAAACTTTTGGGGGGAAAACCTTGTCACGTAAGAGTGGAAAAATAAAAAACATAAGACTAATACCAAAAACAAAGGGAAAATTAGAAACTACAAGTAAAATTAAAAAGTTAAAAGTTAAAAAGTAAAAGCTAAAAGCATTTATTTACACACTGTGAATTGAAGAAAAATTCAAGAGAGAAAGAAAAGGCAAAACAAGGATGTCCAGTGGTATGCATAGGATCACAAGAACAATAAGTGTTCCTAATGCCTATACATAGTAAGATGCTTCGTTATGCTGCAATCATTCAGATTTCATGGATCTGGAAAAAAAGATGTAAAATTCAGCCTGTCAGGCAAATAGCATTTAATTTCTTACAACCTTACCTGGATTGTCTTTGCTGTCGCTAATCACCAGTCATAATCAGTGTCACATCATTAATACAAAAGGCAGTTTTCATAAGTATTGCTCCACTGCAAGCATAAAATATGATTAGAAGTAATTACATTTATCCTGTTAAAGTAACTTGGGTATTTCTTACATTCAAATACTGAAAACTCAAATTTTAACCCAATTAGATTTGCAAGTGCTTTACAATCAAGTCCTGTGCTGGCATCACAGTACTGAGCTAAATAAAGTCCTAATGAAACAGGATATCTATTAGGCACTTTCCCAATCATGATGTTTGGCAATGAAAAAAATAGGTAAAAGTAAATGCAGGAATTAACAATTAGTGAAAATGTGTAGAAGTAATAAAAGCAAAAAAGATATCTCACGTATAAGCAAGGTTTTGTTGTATAGCATGTCATCAAGGAACCTATAATAGCTGACAGGTCCATACAATAAGGGAAAGGAATTTCAGTAGAGAAAATGCAAATTTTTTCAAATTGTAATTTGTTAAACCATTGGGGGAAAGAATACTTATGATGAATGTAGAGCAAAGATCGGTATGCCGATAGGAGAACTAAAGAGAATTTGTTCCTTAAGCACCATAGTTTCAAGCTCTTGAAACTGAATCCTTGGTGTTTGAATTGACAGTTCAAATGATTCAGTTATTGACAACTGCAAATGTGCATTTCCACTGCATATTACTTGTCAGCAACCTAATTTCAGAATAGATTAAAAATAGTTTTTTCAGAATAGCTACAAAAACCCAAAAATTAACCGAGCTTAAGAAAATTAATCAGCCAAAAGACATTAAAATAATGTTATATTTCCTTAGTGCATACAGCCAATCTTATAATATGTCTAGGGTGGTAACATACAAAGGAGAGAAGTTTATGACCACTAAGATTCTTCATGGCATAAAGACAAAAATTAAAATTTTCTCCATTACACTAACCCCTACTTAAATTAAAAAAAAAAAAAAATTATCACCATAACCTGAAAAACATGCATGGATTAATTTCCTCCAAAATTAAAGGGAAACCTCCACATTTTCCTGTTTTAAACCAATAGTTAAATGTAAAGAGTATATACTACCTCATCAGATAAGCCAAAAAGGACTATGGAAAGCATGAAAAACCATTGAAGTCTTTAGAGTTTTCGCTGAAAAAGGGGAAACTCATGTTCATGTACCTGCACTATCTTGCACTAAATTCTTGTCACAGTGAGGAAGCTAATCTTTACTTTATTCACCCTCATATAATGAAGTTAAATTGGCTTGAGTGAAAAACTATCTTTTTTTTGAAACTTGAAATATTTGTAAGTATTCCTGCAAAATTTAGTTTTTCATAGATAGAAATCTGTTCATTAGTCATTCTCATGTTGAAAATTCTAATCAGCTCTGCTTGTGTACATTGATTGCCAGTTAGCTTCAATAGCCATAGAATTGTACTTGAAACATTGTTACTTAGTAGGAATATAATTGGTGAAATTAAGGAAAATTAAAAGCTGGTAAATAAAATCAGTTGTAAAACCTCAAAAAATAGGACCTGAGAAAGCTCCAGTGATGCCAGTGATCAGATAGAATGTTTTATCACTTAAATGTGAAATAGCCATTAAACAATTAAGCTCCATTGAACCTGCCCTGTTCAACAAAACATTCGTTCATGTGCTTAATTTTTGTCTCAGAGGAATTGACATATATGATAAATATTTCTGGAATTTTAACATAAACAAGAACTAAACACTCTATTGACATGGTCTTTTAATATTACATAATGCCGTTATGGCTTTGATATTGAATATGTGAAATTTGCGGTTTCAGGTTAGGAAAAAAAATAGTAAACTCCCCAAAATATAAAAGGGCAGTATCCAGAACATTGCATAACTTTCTATGGTGTTTTAATCAGGCATATAAATTAGTTCATAGGCTTCATAGATATCATCTATATCCAAGAAATGCTATTTTCATATTTTCAAAAATTTGTTAGCTTGGGACACAGGTGAGCAAATTTATTTATATGCATTAGCATTTTCTGCTCAAAATTGTCATACCTCCTTGACATTTAAACAATTACATCAGGCAAAGATATGATGCAAAATAACCATTCATTGTTTCACTTAACTGGGTGCGGGATGGAGGAGGAAACTACAATAATTTCTACAGGGCAGCTGAATTTCTGAAGAATTTCCAAAACCCACAGAAAATACCCCCTTCAGTCACTTTTTCTGAACAGTTCCTTGCAAAGGCATGCAAGCTTTGTTGAGCTGCTGAAGTATATTGCCAGAAATTATAGTGTCACATATTGAAAAAAAATAGACAAAGAGTACATTACAGATACAGAATTAGAACTTTTTATAAAACCAATATTAGAACCTCCGAATTTTAGCAATACACTGCTATACACAGTTCTGTAGCTCATTATTTTCTATGCAAAGCCACTTTAAAACCTCTCATATGCTTCTAATATATCACTTAGCATTATGCAATTGCTACTTCCTCTTCAGTTTTAAGACAGTTAAGTCTTTGAACTCTTAAAACTACACTGTTCTGACAATTTTTATAAAACCACAGGGAATGCAAACTATTTTTTTGCTTACCAGGTCACAAGCGTTAAAAAAGTGAGCTTGCTACAATTTCTTCAACTTAAAAATCGTTTAAGTTACTGATGGGTCAGGCTTAATCTTTGTTTTTTAAGTGTTCTTGTCAGATAAGGTAAAACATAGGAACTTGCATGGCATACATATTTGCTACAAACTCTGTTTGCTACAAACTCAATACAAACTTGAGTATTGAGTCTTTCCTCCCTAAAGCATGCATGTATGTTTTAGGGAGGAAAGAATGATATACATGGAAGAACAGTAGGCAAGAATTGTGAGGTTATTTTGCTTGTGTTTCACTCTGTAAAAAAAACTGACAAATGGAAACAATTTTAGAAATAATAAAGTTTGCAGATATTTGCCTATATAACGCATCTGTGATGCACAGTTTTTTGTTTCATGTCAATGAAAGTCAACATTTTGAAGTTCTTTTTCTTTCTGTTTCTTGCCAGAGAAATAATAAAGTTCGCAAGGCAAAAAAAAAAAAAAAAAAGTCCACATTAAAAGTAAATTGCTTCTGATAATTGTTTAGATGAAAAAGGCAAAAAAGACACTACTGACGCTGGTATTTCATATAACTGTTGAAAATGGAATATTGAAGGTCTTGTAATGGGAAAGGTACATTGTCAGTGCAGGTAAAGCACTGGCAAAGCACTGAGAAAATAACTGCTTAAGCTTTCTGATTACCAAAGCTTTACTTCATAGACCTTCAGTTTAAATTTTAGGACCTGCTGTTCATTAATGTGAATGAAAGAGAATTCAACATTAGGCCTATACTTTCTTGGTATTTCATCATCCAGAAATGATCACTCACTTTTGCTGAACTTTATCTCATATCCTGTTACATATGACTGAATTTAAATTTGTAACTGCTTTTTGACTAAATATTGCAAAGTAACAAATTCTTCATTTAGATTTGTTTGATATAATATTTTAAATTCAAATGAAGTCCAGAAGATGACCTTGGCACGATCTCTTGAGAGACAATCCAAGGCATGGAAATAGTCTAGGGAGCTGCGATAGCACAGAATGCAAAGGGCTGCAGGCATTGAATGGTATGACAAGAAAATCAAGGCCAAAAGCAGATGATGCATTTCAGATGAAATTTTTTCAAGTAATAGCAAAAAACTGGCAAAAGGTTGAAGGATTCCTAAACATAACCATATTACACACTTTCAGATCAAAGAATATTGTTTCAGTGGTTGTGAAGAATTCAACATTTGCCTTAGGGAACATTTGCAACTTAGGGGAAACCTTGCTGTTTTAATACTTTGGTAATGCCAAAGATTTGCAAGCAATTAAACATGAAAGAAATACAGTACATTGAATATTTATATAACATTTTTATATTAGAAAGATGTTTCTCAACATAGACATCAAAAGAAAATATCAATAGTTGCATTTAATCATTCTTTCAGGATCTTATTAGTGGAAAGTATTTTAGTTACAGTTAATTTCACATGTTTTCTTAGTACCATTTCTAAAATCTGTCAATTTGAAACATCATTTAAGCAAGTTATACTCTATCTACTTTGTGTATATATTGAAAGAGAAAAGCAAATTACATCAGAGATATAATTAGTAAATAATGGTACTACTAATAGTAAAAAATGATGCTACTAATAATTTTAATGGATCACAAAATGTTTTTATTTGTACATTTTGTTCCTTAGGACATATGATAGTGTCTGTAAGTTGGACACAAAATTGAAGACATATTGGAATATCAAGTAATTTTATGATATCACTAGTAATCATTATCTAAATCCTTTTTAAAAACATACCAACTGTTTTGTCAAAATTATCCATCATTTCCCTTATAATAACTCTTTGAGAAAACTTTAAGACTTGTCTAGAATGTTTGGGTAGCTTCTTCTAATAACCACTTTTCCTCACAGTGATGGATTTCTTGATAAGAAATATTATGTTCATGATGATAGTAACTAAATGGAGAACTTAAGGATTGGCTTCTGTCTTTGCACTACTGATATGTGCATTTTACTGAATATTAATAGTACAGAACATCAGTTTCCACTTGTCAGTTCTTTATTTATCAGTGTCTGATTCAAGACTATCTCCTTTTGGAAGGTTGGTCCATGGAGGCAGGTAAAGTCAAGAGAAACTGGGCTTGAATTTTCAAGAAGCACTCTGGTACTAATCACTTTAAAAAAGACCATCCCAAAATTAACAAAAAGCAAGGCAAAAAACTCTTTATGCCAAAGAGATTATGAGGTTAGTGTATATACTTTTGGCTTAAAGCTCTCTCATTATTCTTTTCCATATTTAAAACATGATAGCAAGCTCCTATAAGCTGGATACAGTTTTCAAAGAAAAAAAAATGAGTTAACTTGAGGGAAATACTCTAAGGCAAATGTCAATAGAAAGACTACATGTAAATAAGTAAATATTTGCTTGAAAAATAGTTAGCATGAAATTAAGTATGATGGCCAAGGGCTACCCATTGAATCAAGGAGAAAGTAAAATGGAAAATATAGATTGATTTCTGATATAATATCATTTATTCTGTCCATGTCTTTCATTATAGAAATAAAGAAAACACACCTTTAAATCACAGAATCATAAAATAGAATTGAAAGAGTCCATAAGTTTCATTAGGACCAAATTCTGTGCCTGTTGGGACAACCCCAATGAAAGTCCATACTATACAGTATTCAACTCCAAAAGTAGTTATGTCTTAGCTTTTCACCAGCTAAGCTTTAAAAACGTGCCTTTTCATTGTGAGAGACTCGAGTAGTGCACTTTTAGTAATTTGATAAAATGATGTTTCTGCACAAGCTTAGAAGATGACCTGTGAGTATTCTTTCTTCTCTGCAGAGCGAGTTTCAGTCCCAGGTCTGCTGCTTTTCTCTCTGTATCCTCACCAGCCAGCACAGAACAGTAGGTAATCTGTTCTGTGCTGGCTGGTGAGGATACAGAGAGAATGCCCTAACAGCAGATATCTCCCCTTTGAAAGGAAAGAGTTTGACATTTAGTATTGCTATTGGTGGCCAATGCTTCTCTGTCTTAGTCTAGTTAAGGACTGGCTTTTGCTTGGGTTAGTTTATTTTATCACAATTGAAGCCTTAAAACAAGAATCTGTAATTCAAGAAGACCTTCCAGAGGAGGCCAACTGAGACAGTGCAGTTAGCCCGTGTTCAGAAGATAATGCTCTAATTGAAACTGTATTACAGCTATATTGCGTGGTTAATTAACTGTGACCCATCTTAATTTTTTCCAATCCACCTGGCAGTAACCAAATGCTGGCTTCTGGAATTCTTTGACATTTTCATTAAAATATATATGGAAGTTGAAGTACAGATTTCTCTGTGACAAATGTTGTTTATGTTTTATTTTTATGTTGTATATTTGTATATGTTATATGTCAAAATACATGGTTTCAGTATTCCAAGGTAGTAGCATTTCTGTAATGCAAAAAACCTGTGATCTATTCTAGGAAAAACAATCCCCATATATTTATGACTCTGACTGTACATTAACTTCACTTAATGTATGCTGTTCTAGAATTATATGACAGCATTGCTTTGCCTGTTTAAAAGTTGTGCTAAAAGGCTACAGATTCCAAGCTCTCTCAATTGAAAAGGAAAACAGCTAGATTTTTGCATCTGGCTCATTGTGTGACTCCTTAACAAAATGTTGTTTCAAACAATACCACAAGACAATCATCTAATTATTCCAAACAATAAAACTCCCTATAAAAATAACATTTTCTAAAACTTCAAGAAACTGCAGTTTATTTTTAGTTCTGCCTGGTGAATTATGTTTTAGCCTTTAAAAATTTTATTCATTTAACAGGAGCTTAACCTATATCGTAGCCCTAGGCAGCCCTGCATGACCAATTAGTTGGACCAGATGACCTTCAGAGGTATCTTGTCACCTCAGCCATTCTGTAATTCTGCAGTATATATGAATGCATTTAAAAGTCATTGAGTCAATACAGGAGCAGTATCATGTTCTTATCTTACCTTGATTTCTTTGATTTTAATTCTCTGCTTTCATAATTAGAATGGTTGTTAGATGTGCCTGTTACTTGTTCTCTCTTCTGCAGCGCCTTTTACTTGCCTCTGTCTGGATAATGTACTTGAAGTGAGGGAGCTCCCTCAGAGCTAGATGTTGTTTTCTTTTGACAAAATATTCAGTGGATAAATGGTTTAGGTTTTAGAAATATTTTAAAAGTGGAAGTGTTCACCTACCTGCTTACTTTAATGAATAGCTGCATCTCTGAATACTTTGCATATCAGTCCTGTTGCAAAGCTTGAAAGAACATACAAAAATGCATAGAATTCATCATTTTAATACAATAATAGGACTGTAATGAGAAAAAAAATGCATAGCATGTTTGTTTTCATCAGAAGTGTGTGGGAAAATGACTAGGGGTAAAATCAGGTACTCACACTCTTAACAGAAATTATAACTGTATGAAAATTATAGGGTGAAATGCGATTGCCACTCTCCAGATGGCATATGGTCAGCACGCCTAACCGCAATGTCACCTGCAGTACATCCAGTCAGCATGCCACACACAAGAGATCCTAAGGAGGACAAAAAAGAGGCTGGAGCGGAGTGGAGACACCATGACCAGTCTCTGTCAAAACCCTTGCAGAGGAGGGAACTCAGGGGTAGCTTGTAGCTGATAAGGTGCATAGCAGCTGTTCAACCAAAGAAGAAAGATTTCTTGCTCTTGAACCAGCAGCTGTGGGAAGATCACAGATGCCCACCGTCATCCCAAAGGTTATCTCAGATGTACTGCTGATGTTACCCACCACTGAAGATGATGTATGGCTAGATTCACTCAAGTTTCCTCTAAAAAAATAAAAATAGTATAAAAGTAAGTTAAAAATTGAGAGAAGATAGAGAAGAATCCATAGTAACTCCTGGGATCAGTTAATGGTCTGCCCCTATCTTCTCTCCCATAGGGTTGGCTGGGGGGGTATGAACTGTACTCTATATGTGTTGATTGATTATCCCAAGCCAATTTTTGTTAGGGATTAGGGTTTATCTGTATATTGCTTTGAAGTTTTTTTTCAGCCAGATAATATCACTGCCAATCTTAACCTGTCAGAATTTTCTAATATATTACTAAAGAGTGTTACTCTGTAAAGTGTTAATTGTGAGCCCTTCAAGGTTTTTAACAGTTGCTGGCAGGAGTAAGTCTCCACTTGCCTATAGAGACCCAGAATGGAGACTCTTGCTGTTGGCATAGTTCCCTGAATCCTTCCTTTTGCTGACAGATCAATCTAAGGTGTGGAAATCCAGGAGAGGGGCCTTCTGTTTGCACGTGGCCCTGAACAAGTCAGCTGAACTGCCCTCCAATCCAACAGGACTGCTCAGAGAAGGATCCCCAAAAAAGGACATTGCCTAGTTGGGTACACGAGTCTCAGCTTTTCTCTGGCACTGACAGACTAATCAAACACAAATGATTTGAGAAAATCTCTACTTTCACATGGCAGATGTGTTATAAATAAGGACAGACAAAGAAATAATCTCCATCTGTTTCAATTGTCCTCAAGCATAACAACTGTGACTAGAAAAATTCTGGATGAAGGAAGAAACAACAAACAAAAACAGAAACAGAAAGAAAAAAAAAGGAACCACAGCAAAAGCAAGTTTCAAAATTGGAACCCCTTCCTGAGTCATTAATATTGGAAAATTAGGGAAACAAGAATTTATAAAAACTAGTTCTTACTTATTGGAAGGAAAGGAAATATTTGGTGCTTTTCTGAAGGAATCCCACAAAGAAGACATTCTCCTTTCTAGAATCCTACACTAAAAATGGTTAGCATTACTAGTTTCAGTTACTAGGTTTTTATAAAAGAACAGCGGATAAAAATATTGACAATACCTCCAAATACAAAGGAGCTCAACATTGAAGACAGAACCATGCACATATCAAACAAATCAACACAGCACACGAGGTCCCTAACAATGATTGAGCTGGCTTGCCTAGTGTCATATTCCTCTCAGTATCTTACACTGAATATCTGAGGGTTTTATCCTCAAAGTGGCATAACTTAACAATTCATCATCTGGAAAAGGTTTTCCCCAGCTTATAATGAATTCCTTTTTTGCTTTACTGTAATTGTAGCCGTTGGCTTCAGAGACGGAGCACTTAAGGTCTTATAAAACTCCAAAGCAAGAAAATCATGCTAGTTAGCTTTAATATTATGAGGTTAATTATTTAACATGGGTCACTTGGAAAGTGCCAACATACGTGACACTAAGAAGTATTTCTTACTATTCACTTTTCTATATTATAGGCAAGAAAGGAACTTTAAAATTCTATTTCAAGTAAATGAATGCCAAACTAAAGAATTTGTGAAAGACGTTTTATATGATGAAAAAAAAATGCAAAGGAAAAATTAACAAAATATATTTTCTGTCAATCATGAAAGTACTGAAACCAGATACGACATTTTTGTAAACTTCTTAGTCAAACCTCAGCAGTTGCTAATGAAATCATCTCATTTCTAACTTGGTTGCCTGACCACATCATTGAGTTATCTGCTGTATTTGCTACTTATACTTAGTGGTCTTTTAGATAGCTGATACTAAAATGCCCAAGATGAACAGCAAATTCAGAAATACAGAACTTTTCACAATAGGAAAGCAGGCATGAAAAAACATCAAGAGGCAGAAATTTCTTGCTGTTTGGGAATGGAGGACAGTCTTGTACACTGCAGGAATACTGAGCATTTTCCAAAGTACTAGTTGGGCAAAGTGCACAGGTGAATGTCCCCACGATTTAAAAAATCTGACGTGAATGAGTGCAGACAAGAAAAAGTCAGCTCATTCTGACTTGTGTACATTATGCATCTGGAGGCAGCATTTTGACGGTTTCAAAATTTGCATTTAAACAAGTTAGATAATGCTATTCCTACTACCGAACAGGGGCTGTATGTAGCATCCAGTTTGGACTGATCAGGTCACCCTAGGCAGGACCTATCGAGTAGTCATAAATAGAATAGTCTGAAATATTCCATTAAAAATTCAAGACTTAATCACAAATATCTGTGATTAAGAGTAGACAGTTTTCTACTCCACATTTTGAATAAACCAAATGGATATCAAGAAAAAAGAAAGATGACACTTAAGACTTACCTAATTAAATTACTTGTCAATATTTTTAATACTGTTTTAAGGATTTTCTCAGTACAATGCAAACATAAACCAAGCCTGAACTATGTGGAATTACTAGAATAATAAAAAAACCCTAAAAATCAAAAATCGGTCACAAGACTGATAAAAAAAGAGTCACAAGAAAACCACAAAGAAAGAAGTCACATTCACCACTACAAGAACCTCAAGGTTGAGAAAATATTTAAAATTTTCTTTGTTTGATGCAAAATCTGCAAGACAATGCCTCTTCACTGATTTAATGCTGCATGCATGCGAGAGGATATACTGACATTAATATTGGCACTATCTGGATGACTTTAGTGCAATGTTGTTAGAAAAATAAAAAAATTTAAATACTAATATTTTCTTCCCTTTCCCGATACATTTTAAATTAAGTCTTGCTTCCCTTCTTCTTTTCTTCCCTTAAACTAACTTTTATTGCTTAGCTATTAGGTGAAAGTCAGTCTTCTAGTTTTGCTTTTTAAGACTCCCCAGATTCCTGACTCGAGCATCCTTCCCACCTCTTGGTTGTTCTTCTCACAAATGTACAGTGAGAATAGTGTGTAAAATTCTCCATTTTTGTAAGCACCTTGCATTTCTCTGCTCTGTCTCCTTCTTAACTTCCAGTTATAAAGTTTTCCAGACACCTATGTGTATCCTACGTGACTCCACCTGAATTGTGGCCTTATAATTTGCAGAATTGTTTACATATTTCAAAATATTTATTTGGCAAGACTTTATGCAGGGTCATATACACCATTAGGCATATCAGTAAAAAATTCAGGTAAGTCAGTTAATGTTTTTTATTCCAATTTAATCCCTGTGACTTGATAGAAAATATTCAGTAATGTCTTTAATTGCTTCTTTTTACACTTATTTCTCCATCTCTTAGCTACTTGCATGTATCCTTTTGTTCCTGAAAACTTGGAATGTTCTCCCTCAGATGCCCTAAATCCCCAATTACTTAAAAAAATCCATTGCCTATCAAAAGTACTGACCAACTGTACTTTCAAAATTTAATATAGGATACTACATTCCTGTAAAGCTATAATGAATGTATAATTTTTCTGATTAATATATTCTTAAATGAAGAGTTAGGAAAAAAATTTAGGAAAAGAAATAGCATGCTTCAGGGCAACTGTATTCTAGAAAAGGAGGAAGATACTGCTAAAGACGTGACTCCGTCCACTTTTTCTCCTAACTTTCTTTCTACTTTCCTTATCTACATGCTAAAATTAATTCAGAAAGCTGAGGCATATTGAAAATTATTAAAAAGGTCCTGCTTCAGTTTGCTGCATTATTTTCTGGGTTTTTTTCCTCATCATTCAGACTAAACTAAAATATTTAATGTGAAAATATAATATTTTTAAAAGTGATTTATTTATTCTACTTATAAACCCTATTTATTTATCGAATATGAGATACTTTCCTAAGTGGGCTTGATAGATACTTGCATTGACAAAACTTTCAAAATTTTAAGAAATTTGTTTTGAATGACCATTTCTAAGGATAACTTGTGTATTAAAATATCTTCTTGTAACATCTTGTGAAAATGGAAATTTGCTCAAAACATACATAATATTTCAAAAGCAAACCTGATGTGACACCACAGATAACTCTTTTTTTCTTCTTAAAGTGGAAGAGTACATGAGATTTGACTGTGGTTTTACACATCAAACCTATGAGTTTTGTTACTTTCCAATAAGCCATTGCATTTAGAGATTCCAATATGTCTTATTATGTGTGAAGCAGAGAGTGGAATATGTGAATTGATGAATTGATTTGAGATCTTTACATGTTGCCTCTAAGCCTTCTGTCAAAACCAGTATTGCAGAGTTTCAGATAGAGCAGTGGAATAGCTGGTTCCCTGAATGAAAACATAGGTTTAATTAAGTTGCTAATTTTATAGGAGCACATTTTAGATCCAACAATAAAATGTAGGTACAGCTCTTTAAATGTATTTGAAACTCATCTTGCCAGATCATTCCTTTAATCTGTTGAAATCCACACTTCATTGCAAATGGGTTTGTCATTGGGTAAGGTCTTTCTATTCAGCTTTTCCACCATTTTCTGAGGAAAATAAACAATTTTCTTTGGGTGTATATCAATTGTGGGTTTGTTCAGTGGTAGCTTTCTATATTATATGTAAACATACATGTGAATGTATTTCTTTGGAAGAGTTAATGGATAGTTTTATTCCCAGTTAGTGACATTTCTTTGTCTTCTATTTTAAAGATATGTAGAACTCACTGGAAGCAGAGTCAAAAGTAGTGTATATGGAAACCTGTGTTTATATTAAAAAAATTGTATAGAAGTCAAGACAGCTGCCATAAATAAAGAAAATTCTTTATAAAACTTCTATTTGAAGAGGACCAGACAAAGGAGACTTTGTTTATAATTTCTTTACTATATTGTAAATTGTGTCTGATGGAGGGTAGTAAAATATTTTCTTACTCATTTAGTCTGTGATGTAGAAAGTTGTGTAACCACTGAACTCTATCGGAGCCTGATGTCACTTTCCCTGTAGTATGATATAGAAAATGACATCTTAATATCTGGACAAAAGAAATCAAGTACAAGCCTCTTAAGCACTTAGGATAATTAAGAATATTTCATAAAGGGTTATCTGTCAAGCATGCGTGAACCTCCAGCTCCCATGCAATCTACGGTTTTCAGTGGTCCTATGTTTGTTTTTACTGCATGTAGCATATTTCCTATGGTTCTCAATGGGTCCAGTGCTTGCAAGATGCCCCTTAGGAGGTGTGGGTCAGTGATGAGCAGAGTGCTCTAATGTAACTTTCTAACTACATGCATAACCTTTGTGAGAGAACTTGAGGGTCTTAGCCAAACAGATGCTCTGGTTGATTTTAATTCCCTGGAACTCCTGTTATAGTCTGAGCCTAGAAAAATATTTCCCCTATCAAATGGCATTTTTAAGTGTTTTGGTGCTTTGCACTCTGTAATGTTTACAAATGTTTCTCCTACTAACTCTATTTGTGCTCCTTAAAACACCAACGCCTCTGCTTCTGTCAACTCCAGTAGAACATTGAAGCAATAACTAGCAAAATCTTTGCATTACCTTACTCTTTTAGCAAAAGAGCATTAACCTATGAAAAAAAGGAAATTCTGTTGTGAAATTCTTCATTCTGTTGTCTTGGGCTTACTCAGATTCATTCTTGCTGACACAGATCATAAAGTGAAATTCATGGCACACTGATAAGCACCATAATTGGATGCTATGCTTTTTATCAAGATATATTATACTTATTTATGCATTTATAAATTTAAAACTACTGAAAAAATGCTATTGTTGAGGTGGAGCAAGACAGTGAAGTTAGTATGGACTCAAACTTTCCATATGGAAGTGCATTTCCTGGTTTTATTTTCAAAGTCCACAACATTAACACACACACAGCTCCTCTTTCATTTCATTTTTGATACACCAACCACTTCATTACTCATCTTTTTTTTCTACATGAAACATTGTGAAAATAAGAGAATTCAACACTTCTGATGAGCAAACAAAATCCTACATTAACCTCCAAACACTGCACAAAAACTGCATAGTCTAGACTGAAAATTTAACTAACAGCATTTCTATAAAGCTATTCCAAATAGATGCTCATCAATACAAATATAAGCATGATACAAAGAAGTATCAATTTGAAATGCATTAAGAACAATATGTTTAACGTGTCTTTGTCATAAAGTTCCGGTGGGTCACAAGATATGTACCAGTTACTGGCTACCAAGCAGACTAACTAAAGAACTGTAGTAAAGTAAGTCAGAATTTAATAGCTTTAATGAGAGTAAAACCATGCATACTTTTAATGCTGAGAAAAAGGTGAAATTTTCAATAGGACTCTTTCTTCCTTAATAGCCTGAATTTTAAATTTAAAATTATCTGAGCAATTAAATCCAATGATTTCTCTATTAGAATTCAGTTACTAAATAATTTTTGAAAATGTCATCTAGGTCCTATTCCTGTAATTTTAGTGTGAATAAAGATAAGCATAAAATGTAACAAAAGTGAACAAAAAGAGAAACAAGAGGATTTTATATTTAAATTACAAAAACAAAGAGAAACTTTTCAGAAATGCTGTGTTACCAGTTCAGTGTTCAGTGGCTATGTTACTAAAACACTGTAAAACTACAGATTAGGAATCATGAATTCAAAACATGTTTTGTATGATAATATGGAAATCAGGTTTGAGCTACCTGGCATGGATTTTCCAGTTCTTTTATCTTGAACCTACTACAGAAATTGCCAATACACTTTATGAAAGTTTGTCACATCATCATATCTTTCATTTTTCCTTGAAACAGTTAAAGCTACCACTAGTTAGCAATGCTTTTTCTTGTTTCTGTTCACCTTTCTCTGAGCTAACAGTGACAGCCCATTGTCCTTGAGAAGAGTCCAGGCCTGATTCCTGACTAGGCTTTAAAGCAAAGATACTGCTGTGCAAGAACTCAAGTATTACCTATACCATGCTGCAATCTTTAGCTTGTAAAGATAAAAAATAAAAGCCATATTACTTGAAATGTATCATATGTCACAGATGCATGAAGTATCAAGCATGATGTGTTAAATCGGAAGAAATGTAAAGCTGTAAGAAACAGAAATGAGAAAAAAGGCTTTAAAATGTCTTACCTGACAAAACAATGTTTCAGAGAAAGGTGAAATAGTGAAATCACTTGGAGTTCTCCAGAGAAGCAACAATGTTCAATTTACTCTGATTTAAAAAACCATTATCCAACAAAGATTTTTTTCTTTCAAATTATCATTATAAAGGAGCTAGATAGGTTTTCAGGCCTCATCTCTTTTTCCTTTCAAAGAAAAGTCCAGCTAGGCTTTTTTTTTTCTGTAATGACAGCAATTAAATGCTGTCAGGAGTGTTTCAAAACACTCATGCTGTTGCTAGAATAAGCAGTTAAAGAAATGGTAAGTGTAATAATCATCATTAATTAAAAATAAAACAAAATGAGGCCTCTAATGAAAAAAATAAGAAAGAGTTTAAATCAAGGAATGGATGAGGGGAAAGAAAAACAAACGTGGCAAAAACCCACAAATATTAAAACATGTTTAAATTTTTATATAAGTACTGATGATAATTTTTAGGCAAATAGTGGTAGCCAGGAAAACTTGATATGGAATGGTAGCCATTTATACTTTGAGTTTGTTAACACAAAAGTTATGGTTGTGGTATACCATTAAAAAATTAAAGGGACAGCTAGAAAAAGGGAATGGTGTAATCATACACTAGATGAAACATTAGGTACACAGGAAACTAAGAATGATGGTTTGGGAGAATACAATTATACTTTGTTTTGCAAGTTTCTATTTCTGTTTTCTGAGGCATGTTTGCAGGCAGGAACTCAAAGAACACCTAAGCCTTTCCTTCTTCCTCTTATTCAGTCAACCATGTGGCATGTGCTGTTCTGATGAAACGTTTGCACTAACCAGAATGTAAGTACAAAGCATGCAGTGATGAATAGCACTGTCTTTCTTGCAATTTCTTTTTTTACATCAGGAAATTCTAAACACACTTCCCCCTATGCTATCAAATCACAGAATAACTGGATTAATTTGGAGTTGCAGCAATATCAGAGCAGTCACTAATTTTGCACAGAAAATAAATAAATAAATCCCACAAAGGCTTGACACTTTTCCAGCTCCTGAAATAATGTATTATTAAAAACAAATTATGGTGTGTCAAACTGCATCGTATTATGATGTGATGTGGATGTAAAGCAGACATAAATCCTAGACTTTAGGAAATAAATTTATGATGTGCTGTGTAGCTTCATGTCATGAAATGAAGTCACAAAATTATTTTTGAGTGTATTACTGGAAGCAGCTTTATTTCCCTCCAGTATCATTTAAATTCTCAGCTGAGCAAAACTTATTCAGGAAAGGATTCTGATTCAGAATGAGGAAAAACCAGAAATATTTTTTTTCCCTGTCCTTGTCTTCCAAAGCTGATTGTTTTGGTTTTCTGGTTTTTTTTTTTTTTGTTGTTGTTTGTTTGTTTGTTTGTTTGTTTTTCCCTTTATCCAGACTTACCAGAATTTTGAACTTCACTGATTTGGCTGAACTTGGCAACAAATCTGACACCAGCTGACTGCCTTTCATTAGCTTCAATTGTATTGAATTTGAATCAGTCCTGAATATGACAGAAAAAAATATTTAAACTGTAAAGGGAAATCTTCTGGCACATTCTGCATTGCAGCTGCTTCCTGGCCTAGTATTTGCCCATACTACAATAGTGTCAGGAAATCTTTGCAGCCCTGAACAAAGGTTCCCCACTTGAAGACCATTCTGAGGGACAAGTCAGACAGACTAGTAAGCCAGCACTGACATTGCTCACTGAGTGTGAGCATCACTCATATCCCTTTATTTTCTCTGACAATTATTTGGGTATTTGATCATTTTCAAGGAAGATAATTCAAAAGAGCTTTGGCCAAGTGTGTCCCTAACCTATGATACCTAAGTTAATGTTTAAAATGTTTTAATGTTTAAAAATCTCCCTTAATGACACAGATTTCAGGTTAATACCTTGGTTTAATCTGCCATTATACTAAAACTGTTTGATCTTTAGAGAAGGAATTCTCTTTTGCATCATATTTGAATGTTTTGGCTAGAATATCTGCCCCTGCTCACAAAAGGACCGTGCAAAATGGTTTGTGATTCTGGGAGTGACCAGTACAGAATCCTTAGGTGACGGCTGTGCACAATTCATACAGTGGAGTTTGTACGGAGCATGCTATTGTCATGTATCTACTCATTGGCATTGATGTCAATGAAACAAGTAGAAACAGTGCTTCATGTGACCCTTCACTTCTAGCCACCAGGGTAGTTAACAGCTGAGGCTGTACTAATTGAGATGGCCCTGCCCAGTCAAAACCTCCTTGTCCTGTAGAAGAGGATGAAGTCTCATAGTGCATATGGGAAATAGTCCTGCCTCAAGCAAATGGATGCCCATCTGTGGAACTGTTTTGGCTCAAGGTTCTGGGTGTACTTGGTGAGTGATGCAGAGGGACCAGGAAACCCAATTTGCCCCTCAAGGGGATTTGATTTTGGGCTGAGTCTGTAATGTTGAATTGTCTAATATTTGTTGCTTAATGACACTGCCAGTGTATGCCAGAACTACCATACTACAATGAGTATGGACTGCTCCAGATACACCAGTTGTGAGCTGGTAATGCTGACTGCAACCACCTGACAGCTCATCAGCTCTCTCTCCTGCCCTGGAAGACTAAGCTAAGGCAGATAGAATCCACAGTCATGGACTAAACAAACTCAACAGATAACTTGGAGGAACAGCTACTGACTATGAAAATGATACCTGTGCTTGTGTATATATGTATATTATTGGAAGGTATAGGATCTGGGTGTGATGTAGGAGGCATAGAATAAAGAGTGGAGATAATGTCCTGGTTTTGGACAACAGGGTTAATTTTTCACAGTAGCCCAGAGGGACTGGAACCTTGAAGTTGCATGGGCATGGCCAAGCACCTGATTCTTATTTGATACCGTCTTATGTCATTGCCAGGGCAGGAGAAAGGGTCTCTCTCACTTCTGAGAAGGGAATCCCTTTTCCAGGTTGGAGAAAGTGTGGTGTGATGGGACAGTCATATTTTATCATGGTTTTTCTGTGTAAACCATTTCTTTGTCTTACACCCTTTGTTAGTAATCTTGCTTTTACTGTTGGTTTTCTTATCTCATTGCTGTTTCCAGTAAGTAGCTCTTATCTCAGCCTGTGACCTTTGCCTTTGATGTCTCAAATTCTCCTCTCCAACCACCTGTAGGGGAAGGAGGAGGGCGAGGAGAAGCACATGAGTTGCACGTGATTTTGGAGTCTCAGTGAGGGGAGAACTAATTTAGGAAGTACCATTTCTAAACCATGACAACTTAGCTGTATATGTACCCTCTTATTTGCATTCATATTCAGTAGTCTGACATTTGAATTGAAATATGTGTTCATATTTTGAAATAGCTTGATTTTAGAATAGCATGAATTCCATGAAAATACTAAGGATAAGTGCATCCTCATGCTTTAGTTAGCATTAGGTTAACCTGCAAAGTAGTGAAATGTCAATTTCCACTGACTACATGAGAGATAAGCTAGACCCTTAGGCAGGAAATATGTGCTAGCCAATAGACAATAAATTAAATAAAAAGGTCAGTTGTATCATTCTGAAGGGATCCAAGTGCACATCAATAGTGGCATGCTTACTGGCTGCTGCCATGTGAGCAGTTGGGATAGTGTAAGCCCATAGTCAAGCAGCAATAGACTTTACATATTAACAGAAATATTCAGCATGAGACAAGACTAATAAAAAGTGCTTATCTCCATTCCACCATTTTTATCAAAAATACAATGTGTTGCACAATCTATTTTCTAAAGCTATCAATAAAAAATAAATTGTTTTAAAAATTTGTATTAATTTAACATGGAAAGAGCTCCTAGCATGTTTATAATATAAAGCATGACTACCATGACAACAGTAGTGTTAAAGATCTAATTGGTACAAGTATTGAGCATATGACAGTGCACTCTGTTGGTGGCATGCCGTGAGGACTGCTGATGAAGTCATTTCCTTCTGTGAACTGTGAAATAAAACCCTCTGAGTTACTGTCTCATGTGAATGAAACTGACAGCATAATTCTAGAGTCTATTTTAGCCTCTGTTTGGTCAATTAAAAAAAGAATAAAAAGAAAATGAAATATAAGCTGGCAGCAGGCCGTCAAGCAATCTACTACCACTAAACAGGCAAGAGAAGTGTTTAGACTTCCCCTTGGAAGTAATGCTGTAACAGGGGGGTTTTTTAAGTCTTCAACACATTGCACTTTTAAGCTCCAATAAAAAGAACAGAAACTAATATTTTAGTTCTTTAGAAATTCTCAGCAAGCATTGTGTAAGGCTTAAAATTAGTCAATTTTTCCTATGCTGGCTTCCACAAAAATAAAATACATTTAAAGTAGTTGCTCATTGGGAGAGACAAACTATAATTGCTAGTGACCCAATCACAGAGGAAGAAAAGACTGTGCACCAAAGATGTGCATGGTATTTTCCAAAAATTATTGATGAAGATGTTATGATGTAATCTGTTTGCAAAAGAGACAGATATTTGTTGCCTTCTTCAAAAGGGTTAAGAGTTTGTCATTACTTTTTGGGTCATAGATCACGCTTGGAGTGCCTAAGCTTAAAGACACACTTCATTGAACTCCATCTAGCAAGCTTCATGCTTATGAAGGTGTTCCTCTTGATTGCTTTTCATCTGGGCTGTGGAGTGATTTGTTTGGAGAGTGGCATTGATTAAGTGCAAGAGAGCCATGGTTTACTGTGACAGCTGCTAGGCCTCTGTCAACAAATCAATGGGGCTTTTTCACTTTTTCTTCTGTGCCCTTTTTTCCCCCTGATATTCTTAGCTCTCCTGCTAGTATCCTGCTGTTACTGGAGATTAAAAACATGTTTATACCTGTCTTATGATTTAACATTTTCTGATTTGTCAATCATATAAAATGTTTATTGGATGGCAAAAAGGGCCTCTGCTGTTGGATTCTCCAGGATATAGAGAATACATAGGAGTAAAGGGTGTACAATACCACAATAAATGTTCTAAAAAGAAAGTTGTTCTTTTGTACATAGGTTAATGCATGATTATCAATGGTGTACATGTAAATAGTACTGCATTGTTCTATTCTACTAAATAGTGATGGTTTTGAGCTGTGAAACTTGGCTTTGCTGAAATTATGTGGAGGAAAGCTTTCTACTGTTCTTTTCTAAAACACTTAAAAACCAGCAGTCTGTATTTCTGGTCACAAAGTATAGGTTTTGAAATTAACTTTAAATAACAAGCAAGTGACAAATAGCCTTTGTTTTCATTAAAGTCACTTCAAAAACTAATATTTTATAATCCATATTTTTTATTTTATATATTTATTTCACATTACGCATCTCCACAAATTTCCCACAACCATGTAGTTTTATTTGTTTTTCCAATCTATTTTTTTCCATATTTGTTTCAGGAACAGGGGAAATTTTTCATGTAAGATTCTTACTTTTATTCAAATTTACTTTCAAAAACTAATTAAAGATTCTATGTCTAGAAAAGCAATTAAAAGTTTTTTCTTATATGTGGCAAATATATAGCAGAAAATGTTATCCACTTGCTGTCCAACGCCATTTTGGATAAGGCCTTGGGCAACCTGATCGATGATTCATTCATTTTATGCGCTTAATTAAGTGTTAATTGGTTGTTCCATGTTCCATGGTTGTTCCAGTATATGTTAAACACATATATTTTTATTAAAATTTAAAAATTTAGAATATTGAAATTAAACGTAGAAGAGATAAATCACTAGTCTGAGATTTTTTCAAATACCTAGTAGGAAAATGCTGTCTAGTGACCATAAGAGGAATTTTTTGATTCAAAGGAATCTTAACATTAAAAATGCATCCAGAAAACAAATACAATGCAAAGGAAAAAAGTTGAAGTTACACTGCCAATAATAAAGATAAAAGAATGGCAGCAGATAATTTTAGGAGTTGCTTCAAAAACCATAAACATTATTGTATTGACATTTCCCTTTTAAAATATGAATGCATGGACATAAAATACTGATGACTCCAATAGTTTAGATGAGTCATCCAGAGGAGCAAGTTGTTTTAGAGAAGCTGAGACAGGCAAAATACTTTCACATGTGGATGGTATAAAAGCCCTCCTTGGAATCCCTCATCTTCCAGTTGCAAAAGATAAATTGAAATGAACACAAAAATGCACTGTTGCATATAAAAACTATTCCATTAGAGTTATAAAATTTTCAAATATATTTATATATACATAAAATTTCCACTTAGTGAAAACACTGAGAATCTGAAATGGCAGGATTTTGTTACACAGAGAAGTGCTCAGAGCGTGCTTGTGGATAAAGAGGACAGGAGCTCTTCTTTGCAAAAGATGCCCCAAAAGGCAAAACACACATTTTGGAAATACAACAGAAAAGACAGCAAAACAAATGGGATTTTACAGCCAACTTTTGTAAAATTTCCACTGAAATTTCTGGCAGTCGCCAGAGCTTTTATGTTATATGTACTGCAGAAAAGCAACTTCAGAATACAGCTTCCTTATGTCCCGATAGCTTTTACATACTTGCAAGACCTGCAAGGTTGACCATGTTTCAAGCATGTGTTATACTATTAAATAATTAAAAGTAAGCAGTGGTGGTGGGAGGCGGGGAGGAAAGAGGTTGTGGGATTTTGTTGGTTTGGTTTAGTTTGGTTCGTTGCTTTTTGTCTGTTTTTAAAAAGTATTCCTCTAAACAGTAGCACACAATGTTACATCAGGCTGGTGCCAGTTCCCCAGGGCTCAATTTTAAGGTCAATGCCCTTAAATCATCGAATCACAGAATAAGCTAAGTTGGAAGGGACTCACAAGGACCACTGAAGTCCAACTCCCAGCTCTGCACAGCACACAAGTCACACCATGTGCCCAAGAGCATTGTTCAAATGCTCTTTAATTCTGTCAGGCTGGTGCTGTGACTGCTTTCCTGGGGAACATGCTTCCATAAATGATCTGGACACAGGAATCACATATACATTACTTGAGTTTACTGTGGGTGCTAAACTGGGAGGAGCTGTGGACTCTCTAGAGGGTGGAGAGAGATCTGAGTCGACTAAAGAGCTGGACAATCAATCAACAGCTCTATGGAATTAGAGAGCAGGGTTCTCTGCTTGGGATGGAGAAATCTTTATTTTACATACAAACTGGGGCATGGAAGACTGGAGACCAGCCCCATGAAAAGAGTTCTGGGGTCTTGGGTTGATGGCAAATTGAAAATGAGTGCACTGTCTGTCCTGGCAGCCAGAAGGGCCAACCCTGTCCTGGGTGCATCAGGCACAGCATCACAGCTGGACAAGGGAGGGGACTGTCCCACCCTACTCTGTGCTGGTACAGCCCCTGTAGTCCTGTGTGTGGTTGTAGGCACCTCAATATAAGAAGGACAGCAGACTGTTAGGGAGGAGGATGACCAAGGACCCTCAGAGGAGGGTGACCAAGGTGGTGAAAGGCGCCTCAATGGCAAGAATTCAGATAATTGGATGAGGTGACTTGGCTGGTTCAGCTTGGAGAAGTCTGAGGGATGACCCTATGGCAATCTACATTTTTCACTAGGATTGTAGCCAAGGGGCAGCTGCTGATCTACTGTCTCTGGTGAGCAGCAATAGGACAAGGGGAAATGGAATTATGCTACATGAGGGGAAATTCAGACTGGAGATTCGGAAAAGTCTCTTTAATGAGAGGGGGACCGGTCACCATAACTGGCTACCCAGGGAAGTGGCTGAGGCACCAAGCCTGCTGGAATTCAAGGAGTGTCTGGACAACACTCTTAAGTCATACAATTTTTGGTTTTAGGCAGACCTGCAAGGAGCATGGAATCAGACTTAATCGGTCCCTTCTCACTTGAGGTATTTGATGATTCCATGATTCTATGCAAGGAGTTCTACTTGCAGTTTCTCTCTGATCCTCAGTCAATTAGAAAAGAATTTAATGAAAACAAGTTTTTGAAATCACATCTATATCTCCACATTCTTCTTGCAAAACATTCAGCCTGTACATGACTATCTACTATCTTCTCCTCTCAGATGTAAAAGAATATATACTCTAAAAAAAAGGAATTGTTCATCACTAAAATTTCAGGGTTTTGGAATTGTATCCACTACTGAATATTCATCAAAATACAACCACTCATACGCCACAAAAGATTTATATCCAATTTCCAGCGTTTCAATGTGGTTTAAATTTACAAATTGGGATCCTGTTATTCCAGAGAGTTTTTGAAGATATTAAATAAACATAAGTCTTATAAAAATTTACAGAAATTTCCAAAATTGTTGAAATTCTATGAACAAACAAAAAATTCAAAGTTATGTCAGTGAACTTTTACTTCAGATACTTATTATTGAAATGCTAGCATCAGATAATTTTTTTTTATCATACATAAGAAAGGACAGGAAGGATCACAGGTATTGACTGTACAACGTCCTCTGAGAAATTGCTTTTGCTTTGAATTAAGTGAAGTTGCATGTGTGAGGCCTGGATAAACCTTCAGAGAATTCTCTGGCTATCAAGACCAAAACAAATTGTGGTCACTTTTTATGACATTTACACTCAATTATGTGTAGTATCAATGATGGAAACTTCAAGCTAATAAGAAAATGAACAAATTAAAAACAAACAACAAACAAACCTGGGGAAACAAAACAAAACAAAACCACCCCAAACCATATAAAAGTCCATAAAAAAAACACACAAACATGGAAATGTACTTCTCTTCACACTTTGTTATCTTTGTGTAATGAATGTTTGACTATTCATAGATTCATGTATAAAGTATTTCCCATTAGGAGCCCCTTTGGGAGTCCAGTTTGAGTCAAAAATAAAAAGAAACTATATTTACCCTGAAAATTATCTTAAACAATGATTGCCTCTTCATTAGATTTTCATCTAAGATACAGATAAGGATGACTGGAAACTAAAAATTTACAACTTTTAAAAATTTGTGACAATTTTAAAGATGTTTGCTAACTTGTCGTTTGTACTACTTATAAGCAAATTTCAGAGACAGATCAATTTTATGAAGGTATTTAGGTACCAAAAAACTTAAAAATGCCAAGGCGAAAGATATCATAATTTCACTTTTTCTTGCTTTGAGGTTTAAAAAAGGTTCTCCAGTTAGACCCCATGGAGACAAGAAGGGACAGGAAAGTAGTTAAATAAAGAAACAGGTTTTGTGCCTTTTTTTTGCAGGAGAATAGAGATCTTTCAGCAAGATGACAGTGCAGCTCGGGAAAATATAGGAAACAGAAAAGTTATTTTGACCACCAAGTCTCCTCAGTCAATTTATGACATTCTTTCTACTATTAAAGCTTCCAGTATTCCCAAGTGGCTAAACATTGCTACTTGACACTGATGTTGTGATGACTGAGAATGTACATAGCCTGTAGAACCATGGGCACACTGTGCTGCTGTTGCAAGTTTACCTGAATTTCTCAGAGCTCAAACTAGATAGAGCAAAGCAAAAGCTGTAGTATGCCTGCTATAGTGTGAGGGTGCTTCCCACTCCAGGAATTGAAAGTTTTCCCATCCCTGCTCTAGCTGCACTGCAACACCTTAGAAAATGTAATTCCTTGTTTTATTTCTGTCAGGTTACTCCTTATTTTATTTTCCTTAGTCAGATTTTTACAGCAAATAATTTAAAAACTACGTTTAATCCAATAGCTGAGCTGCTCATTCAGAGTAACAATTCAAAACTGTCTTGTTCACAGCTCAGGTGACCACTGGACTAAATGGAATAATGGAGCAATGCTATGGTTTTCTTGGTTCGGGTCCTCTGACTCCTGAATTCCCTCATGAATATAGCTTGAAAAAAATCACTTTAGAGTTGTGAATATGTCTTGCCAACAAAAACTTACCTGTTTGGGGTATTTTATCTTTTTTTCAGTAGCTATTACTTTACAGAAAATTTCTTTCTGGTGAATAATTTGAAGGGAATATTAGGAAGAATGAATTTTTATATAAATTAACATCATTTGGTCTAGTTTCATTCTAAGGAGAAACATCTACCTTTTGTAGCCTGAGGATGGGCTGAGAAATATTACAGAGCACTTCTGTGTTCTACTGTCAGTTTTTAATTTTACAGTTCTTTTGGCAAAGGTGCAGTCAGGAGCAGTCATATATTTGCATAGATGTGTATATATAACATATATACATTTGCATGTTTATATATGTTTGCATAGATGTGTGTATATATACATGCAAATATATATGTGTCTTAGAATGTAAAAAGTAGTAATGAGAACTTTTCCCTTGCAGCAAGCATCAGGCAAACCAATAGCTCAGTGGTTTACAATGACAGGTGAGTGCTTTTATTATTTACTTCTTTGAACGTAAGATAAAGCTTAATATAATTTTTCTGTCTCACCTTCTGCACTGAAGTGCAGAGCCCAATCGGTCCAGAATGTTCAAACTCCACCTTATACAAGTCTCTCTCCTTACTAGTTGAAGTTGCTGTAGTAACAAACATATATTTAATACTTGTTAGGGCTTTACCAAATTAAAGAGTAATACCAGAACTTCCATCCAATTTCAATGCTATTTCCACATGCAAAATATGATACTTGTGGCTTTCAGACTGTGTTCAATTTTCCTTTCCAGAAATAAAAGAGTTTTACTTAGAAATATGAACTGAGTAGAGTTTTAAAAATTTATTCTAAGGTCTTTGTTTCACCTGAGGCCAGTTACTAAGAAAGGTAATATAGGGAAGAGAAATATTTCTAATCAAATATCTGATACCTTTTTTTTCCTGTTACAACATAGTTCTGAGAACATCTTCGTAGTTGCTGTAAAGATCTTAGTGTTTCATTAAGACTTTTAACCAAATTCTGCTACATTTCTCTTTGCTCCTCCAAAAGGCCATGAAGGTGGCCCTTTAAGGTTAAAATTTTCTGGGTGCCAAATACCTCATGTCCACACCAGGTTTGCCTGTAATTACACAAACTTCAAGAATACCTTGGAACGAATATGTGCTTTTTAAAGTTTTGTAGCACCAACACTGTCATAGTCATTATGTTTCATGGGGGATGATCTACAAAAAAAAAAAAAATCTAGAAAACAGATACTGACCCTCAATATCAAAGAGAAAGTAATTTAAATCAATTTAGCCTTTCTGGGCCTTTAAATACTGATAAATTAGAAAAGGTTATATAAATTCTGTTTTACTGTGTGATCATAGAAGATACCACTATATATATATAGATAATAAAGGACAGGTAATGCGTAAAGCAATGAATTTTGTAAAAGTTTCATTTCAATGTTGTAAATATGGCAAATTTAAGAAAAGATGTGATAGTATGTAAGCAGATCCTGACCCCAACATTTGTGATCAAAGTAAGTTGTAGAATGGTGACTGAAAATTACAGAATACCAAGTCACAGAATTAACTAGGTTGGGAAACACCTTTGAGATCATTAAGTCCAACCTATGACCGAAAACCATTTTATCAAGTAAACCATGGCACCAAGTGCCACACCCAGTCTCTTTTTTAAACACCTCCAGTGACAGTGATTCCACCACCTCCCTGGGCAGCCCACTCCAGTACCCAATCACTCTTTCAGTGAAGAACTTTTTACTAAATGTCCAGCCTGAACTTCTCCTGGCACAGCTTAAGCATGCTTCCTCTTGTCCTGTCACTGGTTCCCTGGGAAAAGAGACTGACCCCAACCTGGCTGCATCCTGCTTTCAGGAAGTTCTAGAGAGTGATAAGCTCTCCCCTGAGCCTCCTCCTCTCCAGGCTAAACAACCCCAGGTCCCTCAGCTGCTCCTCACCGGACTTGTGTTCCAGAGCCACCACTAGCCTTGCTGCCCTCCTCTAGGCACTCAAGGTGCTCAATTATGTGGATGATATTGAAAATCAGTTAGCTATGCACTCATGATCTGAGATAAAGGCACCAGGTTTTACTATCTAGACTGTTTACTTGCCCTCTGATGTCTTTCTATGTGTTTTCTTTCATGCATTCAGCTGGCATGTGTTTCAAAAGAACTACAATTTCCTTCTCAGGCTATTAGATGTGTAAATACAGAAAACACAGATGCACACAAGTCCTCAACAAATTCTTATCATATTTCTGTGTACAATATTTCTCCATTTTAACTAATGAAAATGTTTAAGGTGTAATGATAATGATTATGGAATAAGTATATACAGAGAATATTACTTTTTTTTTAATTGTTGTTACATAAGAAAGAGTGCCCAAGGATCCATTAGTGAGATCACACAAAACAGAAGCAGTTGTGTTCTGCACCTGCACAAGTTTTAAGATCTGTGTCTAAAGCAAGCTCAGCAGAAGTGTGATTTATTTTTTATCTTACCTATAACATACTTCAATTCCAATGGTGTTTTCTTTCTTCTTAAAAATTACTAGCTTTATTATAAGGGCTCTGAGACTAGTGCTTCTTTGCTTTTCACATAATTTAAACAAATTTATCATAGGAGTGTAGTAAAGGTGAAATACACTATTTTGTATATTTTTATGCATATAATGCTCATATCCAAAAATGCATGTCTCCCACAAGTGCATTTAGTGTCATCAGAATTAAAAAGAAGTAGTGAGATTATACTTCAGACAAGTTAAAAAATGAGGTTGTGACGTAGCTGATAGCTAAAATTAGAGACTATGTTTATGCTAAAAATTAATTCTGTCTTTAAAATCCAGTTGTCATGGGCTTTATCAAATAAAAAATCTGAACCAAGTGTTACAAAATGCTATTCTTCCCCCGTTATGCTTTGTCATCACTTATATTTGTGAAAAGATGTATTTCCCAGTTTACTTAAATATTTATATATGATATTTCTGTATTTACACGTTTTTGAAAATGCTATGTACTTAAATATATGTGACTTGAAAGGTGATTTATCTTTTAGTGGGTACTACAAGGCGATGTACCTGCATTGGGTGAACAAGGAGTCACTGACAGGCTGGGTGACACAATCATCAGGATCACCCACCATATGGTAGCATTATGGATGTATTTGAGTGTAGGAAACCTTAATTCTATATCAATCAACTTATATTAGTAAAAAATTCATAAACTGAAACAGCCTCATTAATTTAATTATCAACATGATAATTTGGAGGTGGGTTTCAGTAAATCCAGTGGGGACTTTATTATGTATAATTTTATGTTTGAGAGTTTTCTGTAACCCAGAACTCCAATGAAGCCAGAGGTTCAAAAAGCAGTCTTCCCCCAAGCACAGATATTTGTTCTGACACTGTATTCCCGAAAGGGATCTGTTGTAAGACTCTATGAAGCTATGAATATATTCTATCAGTAATTCCCTGAAAAAAATACAGTGGATAATCTGTATTTTGTACCAAGCAATACTGACAAACAAAACACTTCTCTTACTGCAGTTATTTTTACATGCTTTTTGGGTTTCTTCAAACACTTTACCAAGGTCAACACTGTTATGGCCAAACTGAAGGGAGACCTGCTAAAGGCTCAGTAGCAAGCAGCAAGGCAGTAGGGAGAAAATATAAAGTTCTGGAATCACTTGCCAGTTGCAAAATGTAAAAAAATCGAAGTCCATTTACATTACAATATTGTTGTCCTCATGCTTCACACACTGAAAGCCAAAAAATTTTGTCAAATTAGTATTTGTCAGTTATTTCTTCTCTGTTACACAATTAATATGGAAACAAACATGACCTGTCCAAAATGAATGTGACAACTAGCATTTCCCAAAGAAACAACAAGAGATAGATATGAAGATTTTAGGCATACAGGCAGCTTTAGATCATAAAACTTGAAGTAACATGACTGGGACATGAAATGGAAATTGAGCTCAGCAACATTATGACATTATGCTGGATGAACTATTTTTGAAATATTTATAAAATATGTTCTGAACCAATAGTCCTTTATAATGGTGCTGAAAAACCTCCTATTTCTACTACATTACTTATTAATTTGTTTCTCTGTTTACTTACTGAAGATCCTGGATACAAAATAAATTTTAGTTTATGGAAATAGAGCCACTGACATGACTCAGCCATTTCATTAAATTTCTTTTACCTATGAAAGATATGTTTCTAGAGGTGCATGATACGTTACATGTAAAATATGTAAACTTTTTTCCTGAGTAAAATTGGAGGACAATAAGCTCCCAAATCATCTCACTGGGTCCTGACACATAGTTTTTTCCTAATACTTTTTCACTTTTTTCATGGGTAACTTAGGTCCAGTTTCTGGGAAATAAAAGATTATATTAACAGGCTGAAAAGGAAATACAAAGTTTATCCATAGTCTTTGTAATATTTTGACTACTTCAATTTCCAGGGATATTAGCAACCTGTCTTTTATTATAGAACAGAGATTTAATATCTTGTGTTAACAAATACAGATAGATCAAAGGCAAATATATTTTTAAAAGTTTAAAATTACGTCTTTACAATGAAAATCAATCTCCCCAGGGATTTCACTGTTGTAATTTTAATCTTTATAGCCATTTACACTTAAAGACATAGCACATCTAATTGTGCCATTCTTGAGGTTTTTTTGTTGTCTCATTCTGTTGATTAGCACTTGTGAAAAACTGTGTTATGTTTGTATCTCCATGGTCTACTTTTTCTCTGGAATATGTGATAACCTGATGTGCAAGTTTAGAAATCCTTGCACCATATTTTAAGGGAATAATAGCAGTAGTAGACATTTGTACTTGCTTAGAAAATTATTAAAACAATTATTTATGTTCAGTACAATAAAATTAGAATAAATAATATTATCAATGCTTATAAAACTTCTTTACCTAAGTGAATTTTCAAAATGTCTTACTAACTTATTGAAATAGAGTTATAGTTGTAAATGATGATTAACTGAATATTTTTATATATTCAGGAGATTAAATTATTAAATTACCTCTATCTCTGAAAAGCAGAATAAAGGAAAGTTTATAAAGATAATTCAGAATTTCCATATCACTGTTTTCAACCTTCAGTTTTTTCTGCAGCAGATGAACCTTGTCTTAGAATTTTCAGTTGTAGACAGTAGTGGACATTGCCAATTGCGGATCAACATCGATACTTCCATTATTTTGAGTTCATGAAAATGTATTACTCAGACCACAACTCTCTCCACTTTTAAATATTGAGATTAATTTGTTTTTCCTATTTCTTAGGATATTTTAAAATATATAGAAAATTTCCCATCAGAAATGACAGAAAAAAGGAAAAAAAAACAAGAAAACAGACTGTAATATTTCCCAAAGATGTATAGAACTTGTCTTGAAGAGGAAAAAGAGCAAACAGACAAGGGCAGCATGCCCAGCAGACGAAGCTGCATGGCCTGGCACCTGCCATAAACAAACCTTCTTGCAGGCTTTGGAGACTCAGGGTCAGAACTGTCTTCTAGACAGAAAATTAACCCTTAGATAGAAGCTGCAATTTTTTCCAGTTATCTCAAGACAACTCAGAGTTTGGTGATATCCCCATAGTCAGCAATGCTCTTTATTTATCCCCAGTGGTGAATGCTGCTTTACATTCTGAGTAGAGCTGAACAGTTACTCATCTTCCTTTGAAGTTTTCCACTGGCTGTGGTCTTCCGTCACCCTCTTGGAGTCTTCCCAAGTGTGAGTCTTTCTTCTCTGTTCAATCTCAATAGGTTTTGCCATCTGAATGGCATTTTTTACCCTGTGGTAAAAAAAGTGCGTGATATTTTTTTTCTCTTTTGATGATTGAGATTGTAAGCCTTTTTAGTCTCTAATTATATATTCATATGGTACTTGTAATGAGCCCAGAACTGAGTAACATCTTCAGCTACCATGTAATACAAGCAAATTAAAGTTAAAACCTATAGATATAGTATAAGAAGCATATTTGCCCATAAATTACATTACTACATGGCAGTAACAATGAAGGCTGTAATGCTCCAAACAGTATTATCATATTTGTTATTTCAATTCAAAGAAAAATAGTTCCACAGCTATTTTGTTTCCACCTCTCCTGCCAATCCTATTTAGAGGGTCATAGCAGACTTTCTTGTTGCATTGTCTGAAGTATAAATCTGCCTTCCATCTTCAAACTTCCCTGAACAGCCTTTTAGAAAGTGCTCATGTAGTGCCTCAGATAATATGGGGACATTAGTGAATATTAAGAATGCTGCTATAATTCTCAAAGGCTTTTGGCAAAGAAGCTTCAAAAGGGAAGGGTTTACCTTTAATAAAATTACAGTTTGAATATTTTTTAATATTTATCCCTTTTAATTTGACTTGAAATTCCTTCCTAAACATTTTTATTTTGAGTCTTAAGCTACCAAATAAATACCAAAGTTAAAACAGCCATTGTGTGTTCAGTTGTATAGCTGCATGACATGACATCTCCCTGCATGACTCAGACTTGCATATGTGTAGAAAAGCGATATGGAGATTTGCACTTAGACTTTAAAAGTTTTGTGTTAGCTGTAGTATTTGTATATTTGTGTTAGTGTATTATGATGGTATATTACAATGTTATTTAAAAATATAATGCATAGCATACCTTAACTAGAGTTAAATGAATTCATCATATTCAGGAATAGTGAAGGGGTCTATATCAAACCTTTTTGGTAAGTAAGAAATAAATTTTAACACTTTTGACAATATACATCATGACAGAGCCTTTAAATATTAATACAATATGGTGCATTATATATCACTTAACTAAAAGATTTCATCATTATCCTACGCTTCATTAGACATCTCTGAGCTAGGCATCAATATTTTAAATACTGGATGTACATGTACATACATATATACATCTGTGCATATTTAAGTGTGAGCAAGTGAATGTGTATTGTGTATAAATACATTTATATACAGATACACTTACTCATCTTCTCCCAATGGCTACCCAAGGCTGATCAAGTCCAATTCAATTTCTAATGTTCTGACTATGGTTTGTTCATCTTCTCTACTTTTCTTTAAAAAGGCAATTAAAATATATCCCACTCAATATAAAATGTCCTCTTGCTCTTTTCACACATCATGAGACATCAAGCAACTTCTTATCTTCCCCATCTAAGTGAATCATTAACACTTCAAATAATTCCTGCCTAAAGTACCATACAGCAGGTACCCTTCATGGTATATGCTCCAAGGCTGTTTGCAGATTGTACTTAAGAAAGTTATACTGATATTAACTTTTTTTAAAAAAATTTCTTTAAAGTACAAGGAAATATTTTTGATTGGGAATTCTAGAATTTTTGATTTTTGATTTGGAATTTGAGAATACATCTATCCTAAACTCAATAAATTGAGTTTAAGTTTAAATTAAATACTGCATACAAATAGAAATGTCTTCAAAAGACACATTGTAATTATTTATAACATAATTGAGTTTTTGGCCAATCATTTTACAGCAAATGGAAGCTCACGGTACTACTTTTGCCAGAAGCACCAAACTAAAGACCTCCTGTGTAAATAATATTTAGAGATTAAGTCATATTTTTCCATAAATGATTCCCAACAATTTCTTTAGAAAATAATAATATTACTGATAATAATAATAAAACCAAACAAACAAAAAAACCAAACCATCAAACAGAAAAACACCCACATGTAAGAATTCTTTGAAATTCTTTTTGTAAAGATTACTTGTGTCTTGGTCTATTCCTCTCTAATGGGTACTATTTCCTCCCTAATGAATGAGTAAATTCCTGTAGGAATCTGTGTCTGCCTGAAGGATAATCATTTGAATTGTAGTCATGTATTCAGACACAAGTTGCGCCCTTTTGGTACATAATGAACAACAGATCAGGTCTCTTCTATTTATTTAGTTACCACTAATAATGTATGAGCAACAGAATGCTAGAATGCTTTTTTTTTCCCATCTTTTTTTTTTTTTATTTAACTTTTTTTTTAACTGGTTCAATATGACAATAACAGATGGAAAAAGTCCTAAAATCCTCCCTTTTAATAGGAATTCAGCAAGCTGCTTTTGCTGTATATCCTGCCTTCTCCTTGTACACTCACTTATGCGGTGATGCTGCAACAAGAACTGTCTGCCATATTTCCAGGAGAAAAATGGAGCAATGCAGCAGCCAAACAGAGAAAAAAATGGACTCCTGAGGTTAATGGCAAGGGCCTTTCTCCAAGCGTAGTGGCACAGAGTGGATGCTGCTCTCAGAGGGGCAGAGACACTCCTGCTGCAGAGTCATTTCTCTGTCATGGACAGCAATGTGCCCAAACAGCTGTCTAATCTGCATCTATTTACAGGGTTTTTTTTTTCTGTCTAGTAGAATTTACTGCAGATTTTGCCACTTTCAATATGAAAAAAATCTTCTCTTTAGTGTTCTTTTTGATTCCCAAAAATAACATGTTTAGAAACACAATTTCCATTGGAACTGTTCCACTGACTACTGGGTGTTCGTAGCTGTGTTGTCCAACATTCTCTGTGGGTTCAGAACATTCCACTACATCAGTAGCCTTCCTAATGTATTTTCAAGCTTCTCTTTGTCACTGCACAGGCTGGATCCTCACGTAATTGCACGATTCCCAAAGGGAAGACTGCAGAAATAAATCTATATTGTGCACACACAGTTTAGTCCTAACTACTGCAGAAACTCATCATAAAGGGTTATGACTAAAGGACTGGTTTGCAATCTTTATTCCAATAGAGATACTATAATTTCTGTCTTTCAAATACCCTACATATATGATAGCTGAGAAAGAAGTATCCAGCTTTTGGTGAGGAGCTCTGCCTTTTTTGCGGTCCATATAGTTCCTCTAGGTACAAAGAGCCAAAATTACCACTCTGCTCAAAAGGGTTCTGGCTGAGATGGGAAAAAAATTCCCATGTACAGAAAAATGCCAAAATCATTAAATGAAAATGAGTTTACCAGAGAACCACCACCATCACAGTAAGGATACAAGCTGCAAGTACTATCTATGGACCATTTGAAGAGAAGGTAGATCCTACGCAGCAATGACACCAGTTTTAGAGAAGTCTGCATTTTATTACTTTGCTGGTGTATGCAGCATTTTAAAATAGTTCTATTCTCTTCTAGAAGAGGATTTGGCAGGGATACTTCCCCTGACAAAGTAGTAAAAGAATATGTAAGACAACTGCAGCTATCCCTCCCACTACAAAAAAGTGAAGTTACGGCCTCGAGTCTTGCATTTAATCACAACCAAACTACATTCAGAAGCAGCTTGATAGAGAAATACTTTTAGGAGTTAGAAACTACATCTGCATTCTCAGAAAGACATGAGGCATTTTTTGGAGGCATATTGTTACAAGTGACAAGCTGCTGTGTCACTTAGGGAAATTCTTTAATATCCGTTTCTGTAATATCCACAGGGCTGCAACTGTGCTCAAAGGCTTAAATGGAAGAAAGAGCAGATTCAGCTCCAGAGATGTTTCTTAGTTCCCACTAGCTTCGTTTGCCTCACCAAGAAGAGCTGTTGCCTTTGAATCATAAAAATCCCAATTCAGCTCCCAGCTATTACACTATACAAAACACATTCACACAAAGTCCAAGCACCAAATGTGGGAACTTTGCTAATTAGAGAAATCTGCTTGGTTTCCAAAGGATAGACACATAAAAGTCAGAGAAAGGAGTCTGGACATTGTAGCAGTAAAGAAACTACTTTGATTTTAAAGGAAGCATGTGAATTTAGGACAGACATACATTTTTATCCTAAAAATCTTAGAATGTTTTTGAAGATCATCCCTGGACTGAGGAGGTATAAATCTGCTCAATTTTAAACTTCAGTAAATTCAGTAAATTTAAATCAAAAGACTAATATGTCTTGGGGTCCACTAAGATGAAGAATTGTTTTTTACACAGCCTGCAAAGGCATTTTAGGTAATAAGTTTAAAAATGTTTTCTTTGCCCTCCTCTTACAATTAAAATCATTAGAATCTAGACAAAACACAGTAATTAGGGTTTTGCAGATTGAAATAGTTTCTTTACTTTCAACTGATGAATTCTAACTTTTCCCACTATTTTTCTAGCTCTCTTATTTTTGTGAAAGTTTACCTAGGATGTAGAGAAGGCTGAGGCACTCAAGAATTTTTTTTGTGTTGCTCTTTACCAGGAAGTTCTCCAGCCACACTGCCCAAGTTGCAGATAGCAAGTAGCAAAAAGTAGAACTGCCTGCTGTAGGAGAAAATCAGGTTCAAAACCATCTAAGGAGCCTGAAGGTGCGGAAGTCCATGGACCTGATAAAATACATCGTCAGGTCCTGAAGGAACTGGCTGAGGAAGTGGCTAAGCCACTATCCATCATACTTAAATTGTGGCAATGCAATGAAATTAACACTTAGAAAAAGAGAGGGGAAAGGGGAACGGGAAAACTGCAACGCCCATTTTCAAAACAGACAGTAAGGAAAAAGCTGTAAAACTACAGGCTGGTCATTCTCATCTTGGTGCCTGGTGAGTTCATGGAGAGCATTCTCTTGGAAACTAAGACACTTTGAAAATCAGGTGATTGATGATGGCCAAGTTGGCTTCACTAAGGGCAAATCTTGCCTGACAAATTTGGAGACCATCTCTGGCAGGGTTGCGGTAATGGATGAGGGAAGAGAACTGCAGTCAGACACCTGAACTTGTGCAAAACATTTCACAATGTCCCTGCATGACACCCAAGTGCAAGGTGCTGTATTTAGGTCAGGGCAAGCTGTGGTCTCGATGTAGGCTGGGTGGACAGTGGATTGAGAACAGCCCTGAGGAAAAGGACTTGGGTGCTCTGGTGGATGGAAAAGTTGACATGAGCCAGCAACGTGCGCTTGCAGCCCAGAAAGCCAGTTGTCCCCCAGTTACAAAGTAGTGCAGGATGAGGGAGGGGATTTTGCCCCTCTGCTCTGCTCTGCTGAGATCTCACCTGCAGGGCTGCATCCAGCTCTGGCATCGCCAGCAAAAGAAGGACATGGACCTGTTGGAAGAAGTCTTGAGGAGGCCTCCAAAAAGATCAAAAGGCTGGAAGAATTCTCCTTTGAGGACAGAATGATAGAGTGAGATTGTACAGTCAGGGAAAGAGAAGACTCAGGGAATATCATACCAAAGCCTTCCAGTACCTAAAGGGGGCCTATAGGAAACTTGGAGTGGGACTTTTGACACGGCCATGTTGTGATAGAACAAGAGATAATGATCTTGAATTGAAACAGTGTAGATTTAGGTTAGATATTAGGAAGAAATTCTGTGAAGGAAGATAGATACTAGAATGGGTTGCTCAGGGAAGTTGTAGATGCTCCTGAAGATGTTCAAGACCAGGTTGGATGGAGCTCTGAGAAAACTGTGCTAATGGAAGGTGTCCTTCCTGCGGTAGATGACTTTTGAGGTCACTTCCAAGGCAAACCATTCTGTGAATATATGATTGTATGAAGGGTAAGCACCAGAAACCTACAGCCAACTTGCATGGAAAGGCAGCCGACTTGCTGGAAAGGCAGCAAGACTCAAAAAGGAAACTTTGTAGAGAGAAGAAGCTTTCAGTGCACTCCTCTTAAACACAGGTCTTGAGAAGGTTTTGTGGTTGTCTTGATATAAGCTGGGACCGAGGAAATTATTTGACTGAATAATACTGTCAAAAACCAAAACAGTACAAAGAGTTCTGATCTATTTCTTGCCCTTTAGCTCTTGGGTCTTGCTGCACTTGTCAAATATTTTCACCACTATCTTTTGCAAAAATGGCACATTATGCATGAACACAGCTTCCAGTAACTTTGTAATATCTACCACTGATTTCATCAATGTACAGCACTATCGTCACTCACAAATGGGTTTCGTTGACCCTGCTTGTTGTGGGGGAAGATTCAAGACAGGAAAATGGAAGTACAGGAGAAGATGGAGAGGAGAAGAGTTAAATAATAATAAAAAAAAAAAAGTGTATCTATGTGCTTAGGATGTGTTTTCAAATGTGTTATCCAGAATGTGTTTTCAAATTAGAGATCAACAATTAATATTTAAAGAAGAAGTAAAACCCTGGTCAGCAGAAAATGTGATTTGGAAGTGATTGTAAAGACACTTTTATTGGTGCTTTCATTCAGTTGACTGGTTTTTTATGGACCTTTATGTCTGGATACCTTTAGTTACCCACACAGACACATAATTTCAAAAACCTTAAAAAAATTCAAAAGCCAATGAATATTTTATCAGTATTCATTAAGACCTAAACAATAATAATGAGACCCATCCAAATCCATGAAGCTTAGAACTGCTGCTGTAAGACAGAAAAATGCCATAGGGGCTTTGTCAGAGCAACAGAACCATTTATTATTATTGCAAACATGTTCAGGAGGAGAAAAAGTTGTCATAAACAGGAGTACATTGCATCCATCTCATTCCCTTCTATTTAGAAGGGTTAGGGAGGTAAAACTACAGAGACTTTCACCTACTTTCCCTATCTACAAACAGTCATATTATGAGAAACTGCACCTGGTCCCTCATGCCATACTCTGAGATGTAGCAGCATGATCAATGCTATCCAGTACAATCTAGCCAGCAGAAAGATACAAACCACCTGGGACCACTGGAAACTAATGAGGTTTAGAGAAAATCAACTGTTAAAGAAAGCTTCACTGTCAGAACAAAAAAAAATCAAAAAAACAAAAAACCAAAAAAAAAAAACCAAAAAAAAACCACCAGGAAATACAAGGTGCTTTAAAAACATCTGTGTTGCCAGTGTTCCAGAAAAGTGGAAATGGCAATGAACTAATTTCTCCATCATGTGGGGAAAGCCCAGTGCAAAGCCATTTTTCATCATTCATGTAACTAAAACCAGAATCTGTAGATAAGGTCATAGACCACTCCTGTATCTACTCCTGAAAAATCAGTGTAACATAAAAACCAAACCAAACCAAACCAAAGAAACCCAAAAAACAAACAACAAACCCCACCCCAAACAAACAAACAACAACAAAAACCCGAACAAACAAACAAACAAAAGACCAAAACCACAAAAAACCTCCAAGAAACTTTCAAGGCATAATTAAATGACAAAACCTAGATTTAATGCCAACATGAATTAGACATTCTGTTAAATCATGGCAATGGCTAATAGAAAAGGAGATGGTATCTTCCCTGCCAAGTCTATTTCCTTCACATTCCTTCACAAACCCCAGTGGTCTCTTGGAGCTCAGCAGGAGCTGGTATACACAAGTATAAAGAAAATTACATACTGAAGTGGCACTTCCTCCTGAATCTGGCTGTTCTACAAGGCATTACATGCTTTTTTGCAACCCAACCTACCTCTTGTTGACCATCCTGATGTATATATAGCACCTAAATTGTGTGAGGACAGAGGTCCTAAGGCTTTACCCACACCTGCTTGTCCCTACAGCTCCCATTCATACTTGCATTAGGTTGGTCCTACTAGCATCCAGCTGCTTGCTCACACTTCTTTGACCTCAACAGGCAGGAGTGAGAAACCTCACAGACTGAAGTAAAGATAGATTTCTTATCAGGTTACAAATTACAAATACACAAATATTTAATCATTTAATTTTGGATGCTGTTGAGAAGAAACAAAGCAAAACCAGAAGAAACAAAACACTAGTGAGCAAAGCCACCACACAAACAAACCAGCTGCACCAAATACTAAAATGCTTTGGAAGAACACTTGTTCACTTCACTGAACTACAGGTTCAGTTTCAGTCCTTCACTCCATGTGTCTCTCCTATCTCTCAATGCTCCATGCTGTGATGCAGGTTACACTCCTCAGTCATTTAAACAGGAAAGCAAGGGTGGTAGCTGGGGCCTGCCATGGTCAGTACACAGCAATTTCTCTCTGCTACCTCTCCATCACACGTTTCATCTGGTCCAGTATACTTTTAGTCAGCCGCACGGGCACATAATTTCAAAAACCTTAAAAAAAATTCCTTGACAGGCTACAGGTTTTTTTTTATCTGCCATGGCATCTTATCTTCCTTTTTTGGCCTAAATCTTATCTCTGCACTTTCTCACTCCTGTGTCAACCTGCTTTTCTATGACTGATTTTTTTTTTGGGTTTTTAAAAATATGTTTCAACTGAGGTGCCATCAGCTTTACCGGTATACTTGGCTGTGTAATGCAGTGAGTCCTTTGTGAAACCAATGCATTCCATGTCCAGCACAAGACAGGTGTTGGCTTCTTCCAATGGAGACTGCAACTTCTCACCATACCCAAAACCATCTCGTCTATGCCAAATAATTGCTAACATCTTCCAATTATCTTCACCTTTTGGAAAGTGGGGTCTGCCTCAATCTCTTCTGCTGATGTGTGGTTCCAGAAGGGCACCACAGCAGACAGCGTATTTAAAAGGAATATTTGATTCCTTCTCAGAAATATTTCAGATTTTGATTTATAGGCTGTTTTTTTTCTTTGTTGTGAAGTTTCAGTAATCTTCTATGATAACTTAAAGTGAGACATTTATTGCGCTTTTATATGATTTTTTCAGATGCACTGTTGATTTTGTGCATTAGTAATCCTAAATGTAAATTGGCACATTTCTCAAAATAAGGTTTGTTTGAAAATGTGACTGTTTATCCTTTCATTTGAAAACACAAAGCATAAATTGAAAGAGAAGACTGCAATCATTTGTTTGTTGGTACATCAGAAGGCTAGAATTCCAAAGTAAGTATTTCTTTTCAGCCTTTCAGTCTCTACAGATTTAGTACCATTTCTCTGCCTTATATTTAATTTGTCTGTTAATGTTAATTTATTCCACTGTTGCTGTTCAATTATTTCACTGAGTAAGATGAAGTCAAGTTATTGAATGCTCAGTAGACATACAGACAGTGAAGCATGTGCTATTCTAGCAACAAGACGAGAAGATGGCAATTTCCTGTTCTTGTTTGAGACTACTGAGGTCTTGCACAGTGATGAATAAGGGATCAAAGTCTAATACATTATTTCATATTGTGGACTTCTCTTAAAGGTTGTATATTTTCTAACTAATGAACTTCTAAAACACAATTAGTCGAGTTTTTCACTTGCACTTGGAAACAAACTTTTTTTTCCACTGTTCAAAAATTCTATGACTATAAATCATACAAGAACTTTGAAATCTGGATAGATGGAAAAGCAACAAATCAAATTAACTAACTCCAGTTAATTCAGTCTGGCGAACTATGAGGTGCTCATTCAGCACCTCAGTCACTGGGGACACATTACCCTGATGCACTATTCCTGTAGCAGTTCCTCATTTGGTACAAAACTACTGTTTTCATTTCGAATTTTTGATTGGAATGCATTTTAAAACTTTCTTCTATCATCAGATTCATTCTTGAGACAATCACTTACATCAACTACCTTATTCCATTGCTAGGCTGCTGAATGATCCAGCTCCAAGTTCTTGAAAAGAAATTTGAATTTTATGTTATGTAAGTGGCAATACCTCTGTGTCCTGACAGTTTACTTACAACATCTCCATCGAAAAAAATCTCCCACATTCCTCTGGAAGGCTGAATCTGCTTTGTTCTACTAATAAATAAAGATAGAAGAAAATGTTCATCATCCCCCTTTAGAAGTTTGTTATATTCATAGCATTGGGTGCAGGGTTCAGTTTCGTGATGAAAACCAGGCACTTTGCATTGTCTCTGATAGTGTGCATCAAAGCGAACAGTTTGACTGGCATGCTATCTGCCTCCCACATTTTAAGATTACTGGTTTTTTGCTTCAGGACATTTATGTTTAAAAAGCTCAGCAAAGCAAGATCAGATAAGAAGGCACACAAAGATTAACTCTGAAGTTCTCATTAAAACCAAATACTGTAATCATAGAAATGAGAAAAATATTTCTCTTCCTTACACGTTTAGCTGTGCTTATCTGCAATATTGCTATAAAGACATGCTGTATCTAGAAAAAATAATTTGAAAACAATTCTTCTGACAGATCTAGGTTGCAATACAAATAATGTGGGCATCATATCTGTCAGAAGTCAACATTTCTTCACTGGTACATGGATTTTCAGCATTAATTTGAAACAAATTTCTGGGGGGAATCATGGTGATAAGAAGCACTCGTCAGCTATATGGGGAAATGCTCTCTTCAGTTGTGCTCTAGGTCTCCTCACCTTGAACTGCTTTTTCTGCTATTTAGTCTACTGTTTATTCAGAAGATCTTTTATTTGTATATTTTAATACAAATGTACAGAATTATTTCCAGTACACTAGCCGAACATCAAAATTGTGTCTCTATACAACATTTTTTTCCTAGCACTCTAGATAATTCAGTGACAATAAGTGACTTGACCAGGACAGCAGAGGATTTTAGTAGAGGGAAAAAAGCTAAATCCAAAATATTCTTCAGTTTTAGAGTCACTATCCAATCCTCCCTTGCTTTTATTGTGTTGTTTAGTTGTATCATTCTTTGTATGCAATAAATAACTAAATGTTTTTATTTGTTTTGACCTATCAGTCATTTCAATAGTTTATGCAAAACTTGGAGTGCCTTGGAAGGCTTACAGAGTGTGAAAGGACCTAATGGTTTTAACTCTCCTTCCTGAAGTAACATGGGTGAGGCCTTTCAATCACATTAGGCAGGTGCGTTTGTTTCCTTTTTTTTTTTTTCTGGTAACCACTGTTGGGAACCTTCCTATAGAAACATTTCAGCATACTATTTAGAGCTGCTGTTTGATTCATTAAGGTAAGAGACCTCTAAGGTCATTGAGTCCAACCATTATCCCAGCACTTCCATGCCCACCACTAAAGCATGTTCCTATGTACCACGTCTGCATGTCTTCTAAATACCTCCAGGGCTGGTGATTCAACCACCTACCTGAGCACCTTGTTCAGCGCTTGAAAACCTTTGCAGTGAAGAAATTATTTCTAATATTCCATCTAAACCTCCCCTGGGGCATCTAGAGGTTGTTTCCTCTCGTTCTATTGCTTATTACTTGAGAGTAGGAATCAACCTCCACCTCACTACAGTATCCTTTCAGGCAGTTTTATAGAGTGGTACAGTCTTCCCTCAGCCTCCTTCTCTCCAGGCTAAACAATTCCAGATCCCTCACTCTCTATTCATAAGATTTGTGCTCCAAACCCCTCACCAGCTCCATTGCCTTTCTCTGGACATGCTCCAGCATCTCAATGTCTTTCTTGTAGTGAGGCACCCAGAACTAAACACAGGATTCAAGGTGTAGCCTCTCCAGTGCTGAGTACAGAGAGACAATCCCTTCCCTAGTCCTGGTGGCCACACTATTTCTGATACAGGCCTACATGCCATTTGCATGTTTTCACACCTATATTCTACTAATAGTACCATTTTCAATATGCAACTATTACAAAAATATTTTTTAAAATTCCTGTTCAAGAAGATATTTGCTTTGATTTTTCATTAAAAATTTTCAATTTGTGAACGTTGCATTTCAATTGCCTGCTGAAATATTACAACAAAAGCCTTCTAATTCCATTATTAAAACCTTGAAAATGCAATGAAATAGTTAGCTTAGCCTTTTTTCTTTTTTTTTTTTTCCTTTTTATTGGGTTGAATTGGGGAGGAAATCTCTGCAGATTTATTTACCCAGATTTATTACAAACATTATATTTGAACTCTGGAAAGGTGCCTTTATTAGAGATGACCTTGGGGAAAATCGTCAAGGTTTACTTTTCAACTTTTCCCTGAGGCTTACTTGTAAGTTGTTGCGAGTGAGAACTAAGACATATCTGATGTGGCAGAAGATTGATAACACTGCATGTCCCCATGAATCCTAGTTGCTGGAAGCAGGTGCTGAGTACACCTTGCTGACACACATGTAGTAGGTCAATCTTTCAAAGGGGCGTTTTTGCATTGTAAATTTATGACCAGGACTTTTGGATCTACAGTCAGCCTGCAGGGCTCTCTTAAAATCAGTCAGGAGCTTGAAAGGATGACAGAACAAAGAATTGTTGGGGTTGGAAAAGACATCTAAGGTCATGGAGTCCGGCTGTTAGCCTTGTCATGTTCACCACTAAACCCATGTCCCCAAGTGCCACAGCCACAGTGCTTTTGAACACTTCCAGGGAACTGATTCAACCACACCTCTAGGTACCCTGATCCAAAGCTTGGCCGGCCACTCTTTCAGTGAAGGAATTTTTCCTAGTATCCATTCCATACTTCATCTGGTAGAACTTAGAATTCTAGAATCAGAGAGGGGCCTGTGTTGGAAGGGACCTTGAAGATAATCTAATTTTGAACTCCCTGCTGTGGACAGGGACACCTCTCACTAGAACAGGTTGCTCAGAGCTCATCGAACCTGGCCTTGAGCACTCAGAATTGGGACATCCACAATTTCTCTGTACAATATCTTTCTGTTACTCACCACCTCACACTAAAGAATTTCTCCTGATATCTAGACTAAACCTACTCTCTGTCACTTGAAAGTCTTTCCCTTTCATTCTGTCACTACATGCCCTTGTCAATAGCCTGTCTTCAACTTTCTTCCTTCAGGTATTAGAAGACCTCTGGAAGAGATGTCTGGATGTCACTCCGCCACCTTTCTAGGCAACTTATTCTAATACCTAATGACTCTTTCAATGAAATTTTTCTTTCTAATTTGAACTTTTCCTGGTGCAAATTAAGGCCATTTCCTTTTAACACTTTTGCTTGAGACACGGTAGAACAGACTGACCTGCACCTCACTACAACCTCCTTTCAGGTAATTGTAGAGAGCAATTAGTTCTCCCCAGTTCCCTCAGCTTCTCCTGTTAAGACTTGTGCTCTAGACCCCTCACCAGCTCCATTGTCTTTCTCTGGACATGCTCCAAAACCTCAATGTCTTTCTTGTAGTGAAGGGCCCAAAACAAACACAGGATTCAAGGTGTGGCCTCACCAGTACCGAGTATCACTGCCCTGGTTCTGCTGGCCACAATAGTGCTGATAGAGGCTAGGACACCATTGGCCTTTTGGCCACCTGAACATGTGCTGGTGCATGTGCAGCTGCTGTTGACCAGCACCCCCTAGGTAACTTTCTGCTGAGCATCTCTCAAACCACTTTCCCTGACTTGTAATGCTGCGTGGGATTGGGATAACCCAAGGATAGGACCCATCACTTTCCCTTGCGCAGTTGTCCTCAATCCATGGAGCTATGGTGAACCCCATTAGAGACTGGCCACCAACCAGATGTAACTCCATTCACCAACGCTCTTGGGGCCTAGCCCCAGAGTTTTTAACCCAGAGAAAAGTACCCTCCTCCAAGCCTTGACCAGCCAATTTCTCCAGTAATGTGTTGTGGGAAAAGGTGTCAAAAACACTTAAGTCCAGTCTAGATAGACAACATCCATGCCCTAATCATAGATCAGGCTGTTCAAACAGTACCTGCCTTTCACAAAACCCTGCTGGCTGGGCTCAATCCCCTGGTTGTCAGGCACATGCTGCATGATGGCACTCAGGCTGATCTGATCTATGAGCTTCCCTTGCACCAAGGTCAGGCTGGCAGTCCTGTAGTTCCCTGGAACACCTTTCTGACCCTTCTTGAGGCACTTCTTAATTTCCACTCAAGTGGAACTTCTCCAGTTAATTAAGACACCTCTTAAATTATTGGAAGTGGCTCGGTAAACCATTTTGTCGATTGCCTCATTACTCTCATGTGTGTCCCATCTGGTCCCTCTGACTTCTGGGCATAGGTCTAATTGGCATAGGTCACTAACCATTTCCTCATGGATTATAAGGGCTTCATTCAGGTCTCCATCACAGACTTCCAGCTCTGGAATGTGGGTAGCCTGAGGACAGCTGGTTCTGGTGTTACGTACTGAGGGAAAGAAGGCATAAAGTACCCCAGCCGTTTCCTCATGCCATAACAAAATGCTGCATCCATAACACTGCATCCAGCGGTGGATGGAGAATCTCCTTAACTGTCCCTTTTTTGTCAACAAATTTATAGAAACTTTTCTTGTTAACCACAGTTGCTAAATTAAGCCCCAGCTTGGCTTTGGTCCTTCTAATTTTCTCCCTGCCTTGTAGCACCTTGTAGTCCCCACAGTTATCTTCCTCTCCTTCCAAAGGTGATATACCCTTTTTTTACCCAGAGTTTCAACCTAGGCTTGTTGTTTAAACAGAGAGCTGGTCCTTTTCCCTGGTGGTTTGTCTGATTGGAAAACAGGGACAGCCTGCTTTTGGATCTCTAAGATTTCCTCTTGAAGCAGATCCAACCTTCCTGGAGTCCCTTCCCTTCAGGAGTGACTGCAGGTTACCCTGTTACTCAGTCACCTAAACAGGCTGAAGTCTTGCCACATTTCTTGTAGACCTTCTCTTATGCACACCAATATGTATATGTAGAACTAAGAGTAACTTAAAAGCATACATGTAAGATCCTTTTCAGAGTATAAATTCTATGTATTTTCTGTAGACTGATGCCTTGTGGCAATACACAAACAAAGGAAAGCAAAGAAAAATTACACATCTTAAAAATAATTACAGATTGTTTCTCTCTCATATTCCTGGAAACCTGGCTTCTAGGAAAACCTCAGTCAAGCTTGAGGTTATAAATGAAATCTAATTTAAAAAAGAAGAGTTGTCTTGACACAGTATAGACTTTTGTCATTAAAGTAAATAGTATGCTTATTTAGACTGGGTGATGTCTTAGAGATTGGAATGGAGAAGACTAAGTAACATAATGTTCCTAAATGGAATGTCCTCCATAATGTTCGTGCTACTGTGACACAGTGAAACTTCATGGTGAGAAATACTGCACTGATTCTTCAAAAAGTATCAGATCTGACAAATTACTAATAGAAGGACAAAATGCTAAGGCTCAGTTCACACCAACTGGTATCACTCCAATAAAAATATTCTTGAGAACAGTGCTTTGACATAAAAAAGGGCTTGACAGTTTAATATCAGTACAGTTATGGTTAGATGTATATTATCTTGACTTTATCTATGATCTTTTAAAATCTGCAGCATTAGAAACATGAATTATATTTTAAATTTACACATAAAATAAACACTTTTAAGCAACCCAGAAATATATTGTAAAATAGAAATTTTCTACTAGATGCTTTTGCTTGCTAGGAATACTTGGTTTTGTTGGTTTTTTTTTTAATTTAAACTCCACCAGTGGTGGCACTGAAATTGTCAGCATCAGAGTCCTATAGCAGAAAGCCATAGCATTTCTGAAAAAAAATTTTCAGGAAAAAAATTACTTAATTACAAGATCAATTTTTATATCACTGTTCACAAATATAATGCTTACTACGCAAGAAAAAGTTCAGAGTGGACTGAAATTCTCAGAACAATGTTTTCCTTTTGGGTGATGTCTCTACAAATAGGCTTTGAAAAAAGTAACAGCTCAATCCAAATCATTATGGGCTTCTAAAGGGCGTCAGTACATAAAGTTTCTGGGATTTTGTTGTTGTTTTTATTGTTTTTGCCAGAAGACTATATAACAGCCATTACAAAACAGATAATCCATGCCAAAAGCTTCCACCACTCATCTGTTATGAAAATGATTAGGATGTTGAAATTTCAGAATGGAAAATTGTCTGGAAGAAAACAAAAAAGAGTGAAGCACTGAGAGAAGTAACCTTTCATCAAAAAAAATCTGCATCAAATTGTTGTGGGTTAAGAGAAACTAGAAAAATATATTGAAAGTGTAATTAACAAATGGTATTATAGTCCTCCAAGGAAATCACAGTTTGGAATAGCTTTTCTTAATGAACATTTCTCTTGAAAAATAGTGTGGTATCAATCATCCTTGATATTTATGACAATAACAAAATGTCCTCATGTATTTTTCCTGTTTAATATTGTTTAAATGGCATAGTAAATACTGACATTCTGTGCACTAACAAAAAACTGCAGTCCTTTGTTCTGTGCATGATTGCATTTAAACATTATAGAACTATGAAATATTTACAGAAGGAAGGTTAAATCAATACAGGTTTAAAATTTGCACTTCTGTCTCCTGGGTCTTATATCATCTTGATTTAATGAAGTAAAAGGAGAGAGAATGTTGACACACAGAAAAAATATTTCGACTCTCCTTTATTGTACATAGAGAGGGTATTAAAGTGGAATTTGCTGTTGGTTCACACTGTAATTAATTATTACACCTTTTTTGTTCAGGCTAGCATTCAAGTTGTCTCATTTGCAAAACACAGAAACTAACTATTAAGCAAAGGAGGAGGAAAATACAACCAACAGAAAAGAAAAAAATTATTCCTTAAACCATGCAATTCTTAACCAGTGCTGATTACTAGTGGATTTAAGATACAAAGCATTATTTGAACTAAAAGAAAAAAAATAATTTACCAGTGTTTCCTGAAGTAAAGGGAAAAAATCCCACAACCCCCCCACCCCTGAACATGTCAAGACCATGTGAAGTTTGCAAGTAAAGGAGCACATATTTATAAATATCTGGTCTTATGTGGTTTCTTGAGTTGTTAGACTCATAAATCAAATTAGCATCACACACACATTTTTCAGATCAGCTCCACAGCCAAATAGGAATATGCCCATTGCTATTCACTAAAGTCACACTTCATCCATGTAAAGACAGCTAGCTTTGTTTTTTTTAATTTTGAATGCAGATAGACAAAATATTCACAGAATATAATTTTTTTGATAAATCTAAAGACTATAGTTTCATTAGGATTTTTTCTGCAAAGAATTAATTTTTCTAAATGCAATTTTTAAATTATCAATAAGTGTTTAAGATTATGTAGTAACACCTTTCAGATTTTTTGCTCCCCAGCTATTAGCTTTCACCATATATTTTTATCATTCTCTCATTCCTACCAATTATTTATGGAGTATAAGAACTTATTGCACAGTTCTGCCCTTTGGTTTTATTGAATGACATTTTGACAAACTAGAAAAAGGAAGTCAGAGTTTTAAATGCTTACTAATTGTTATTTTTTGCACAGTAATTTAGGATTTGTTACTGTGGAGACAAGAAAAACTGTCACATTTTTTAGTTCCTACTGGCAATTGAAATTGATGGTAGGTAAAACTAGGAAGAAGGTCCAAAAAAATGCTTGATTTAATGCACTCTGCATATTCCCATCACAGTACCTGTGGTAAAAGTTTGACAAAGACAGGGGCTAGATTCTGACTCTGGGAAGGATTTCCTGGAAAGCAGCCCCACAGAAGAGAACCTGAGGGTCCTGGCAAGTTGAACATGGGTCAGCAGTGCCCTGGCAGCCAGGAGGGCCAACCCTGTCCTGGGGTGCATCAGGCACAGCATCACAGCTGGGCAAGGGAGGGGATTGTGCTGCTCTGCTCTGAGCTGGGGCAGCCTCACCTCCAGTGCAGGGGGCAGTTTTAGGCAGCACAATATAAGACAAATATAAAACTATTAGAGAGCATCCAGAGGATGCCGACAAGGATGCTGAAGGGTCTTGAGGGGAAGCTGTATGAGAAGTGGCTCAGGTCACTTGTTCTGTTCAGCCTGGAGGAGACTGAGAGGAGAGCTGCAATTTACAGCTTTCTTGTGAAGGAAAGAGAAGGGGCAGGCCCTGGCCAGCACCCTCTGTGGTAGCCTTTGAAGGACTTGAGGGAATAGCCTGAAGCTGAATCAGGGAAGGTTAGGTTGGATATCAGGAAAGGTTCTGAAATTAGGAGGTGGTTGGGCCCTGGAACAGGCTCCCCAGGGCAGGGATCACAGCACTAGCCTGACTGAGTTCAAGAAAAATTTAGAAAATGTACACATATAGTGTAATTCCTTAGGTAGTCCTCTGCAAGGCCAGGAGCTTGACTTCAATGATCCTAACGAGTCTCTACCAATTGAGTATATTTTACAATTTTCTGAATCTCTAAGTGTATCCTGTTCTGAAGTTACTAGTTGGATTACTAGCAAGATTCAATGCTTTTCTTTTTTTTCTTTAACAGTGCATATGGTTCTTATGGGCTAGAAGTTTAGCTGGTCAGACATTTATTTTGGGGGCTGCTCTGCGTGAAGGACACATGCAACAAGAAAGAATTTATTAAAGGTGATTCAGGGGTGTAATTTCAAAGTCCTGCTTGAGAAGCAAGATATTAAGTGTCCATAAATGCTAAGAAACACACTATTGCTCCCCAACTATTTACCAGTGTAAGCATTTTCATCTCTGGACCTGTGCCTTAGACATGACAGCAAAGGAAAAGCAAGTTATATTTAAATGTGTATTTGAGATGTTTCTCAGTACACTTTCTCCTTATGGCACAAAAGAAGGTGAATGCAATGGCAGAAGGATATTGAAAACCTTGGGATTATTGTGGCATCCCTTTACAGGCCCATGTAAACTCAGAAACTTTCAGAGACATGAAATTGCAGACGCTCTTTAAGACACAAAACCTGGAAGAAAATTCTACTCTTTCAAACAGAAATGTCATTAAGAATTCCACTCACTCAATGACTAGATACAATCACCTTCAGATCTGATTCAGATCAGAATCAGGAAGCCGAGAGTAGGCAGCAAAAACCAAACAAGAGCAGTCTCTTGGCCTTAGAATAAGTGTGAAAAATTATTGGGTTTGCATGGCAAAGCTTTGGTAGCAGGTGGGCCTACACGGTTGCCTTCTATGAAATGCTGCTGAGAGATTCCTTAAAGTTGGCCAATTCCAGCTGGCTCCAAGACAAATGTGGTGCTGATTAAGGCTGGGACAATTAGAAACAGTGGTAACACCTCTGTGATAACATATTTAAGAAGAAAAAAAACCCCCTTAATGCACAGTTGTAATTGAGGCCAGAGCAGAGTGGGGTGAGAACATCTGAGAGGAACAACTCTGCAGACACTGAGGTTGATGAAGAAGGATGAGGAGGAGGTGCTTCAGGCACCAGAGTGGAGATTCCCCTGCAGCCCCTGGTGCAGACCATGGTGAGGCAGCTGTGCCCTGCAGCCCATGGAGGTCCATGGGGATGCAGAGATCCACCTGCAGCTGGTGGAGGAGACCCAGGCTGGAGCAGGCAGATGCCGGAGAGGAGGCTGTCACCCTGTGGGAGACCCGTGGAGAGAGGAGCACACACTGGAGCAACCTGTCCTTGAAGAACTGCACCCTGTGGAAGAATGACCCAGGCTGCAGCAGTTTTGGAAGTATTGCCCATGGTTTGGCTCACATTGCAGCAGTTCACTGAGAGCTGCTGCTTGTGAGATGGACTGAGATGTTGGAGAAGTTCATGGAGAACTGTCTCCCATGGGAGGGACCCCATGGTGAAGCAGGGGAGTGGCTCCTCTCCCTGAGTAGCAGGATAAATCTGTGATGAACTGACCATAACCCCCATTTCTTGTCTCCCTGTGCCACTGGGGGAGGAGGTAGAGCTGGGAAGGGGGGCAGGCAGGGAGAAGATATTTTGAAGGTTTGTGTTATTTCTCATTATCCTACTCTGATTTTGTTAGCAATAAATTCAATTAATACCCCTAATTCCAGCCTGTTTTGCCTGTGACACTACAAGGTGAGTGATCTCTCCTGGTCCTTATCTCAACTAATGAATCCTTTGTTATATTCTCTTTCCCCTGTACAGCTGCAGAGGGGAGTGATGCAGAGAGGCTTTGGGAGTGCCTGGCATCCAGCCAGGGTCAACACCATACACCAAATCACTTGAGACAGTCCTGTGATCTGATATTCTGATCTGTTTCAAATCAGAATTGAGAAGCTGAGAGTAAGCAGTGAAAACTAAACTGTGGGCATTCCCCTGACCTCAGAATAAGTGTGAAAAATTGTCAGGGACAAACAATATTGTGAAATGATAATCAGTATTCATTAATACTAAATTAGTTTATTTCTATTATTATTTTGTTTTATTCATTGTAATGCAAAGAAGATTGTTCCGGAAAATTAATTAACTAAGTTTTGAGGCAGTGTATTTGGTTTACAAGTTGAGAGTTTGATAGTGGGCAGCTTCTTTGAGAAGCTGCCAGAAGCCTTCCCCATGCCCAACAAAGCCAGTGCCAGCAAGCTCAACAGCAGACCCTGCACTGGCCATGGCTGGCCCCATCAGTGATGGTGATACTGCCTCTGGCATAACATATCTGAGAAGGAAAAAATTATTGCACAGAAGCACTCGCAGCCAGAGAAGAGGGAACTGACAATATGTGAAAGAACAAGTTCTGCAGACATTAGGGAGGAGGTGCTCAAGGCACTGGAGCAGAGATTCCCCTGCAGCCCATGGTTAGGACTGTAGTAAGACAGGCTGTCCCTCACAGAGGTCCAAGGTGGGTCAGATACCCTGCTGTGGCAAGGGAAAACCAATCCCATGCCAGATCAGGTGGGTGTGACCCGAAGAGGCTGTAACCCTGTGGGTGTCCCGTGCCAGAGTGTTGCAGGACCTGCAGAACCATGAAACGTGGATCCTGTGCTGGAGCAGGTTTGCTGGCAGGACTTGTGATCCTGTGAGGGAAGCATGCTGGAAGCAGTCTGTTCCTGAAGGACTGCACCAATTGTGCAAGGCACCCATGCTGGAGCAATCTGTGAAGAGCTGCAGCCTGTGGGGAGAAGGACACGTGCTGGAGAGGTTTGTGCGGGACAGTCTCCCATGAAAGCGACCTTCTGCTGGAGCATGAGAGGAGTGTGAGATGTCCTCCACCTAATGAGAAAGAAGAAGCAGAGACAATATGAGGTGAACCCTCATTCCCCACCCCGTGTCAGTGTCACTTCTGTCCCCTGTAAGTACTGGCTGACATAAGTTGTGATGATAATTTTACAGCTTAGGCATGCAACCTATGTCATGGTTGGGGAAAACCAAACCATTTCACAAGAGGCCATTGAGCAAATCAAAAACTGGTTTATAACACTGAAAGTGGTTGTTAAGATCTGTAGGAGTGACAAAAAGCCCTGTTCTGCATGTAAAAATATTTTCAGTGGGCCCACTAACTGATGAAAACATTTACTCTATGTTTTTATGACTTCTCTGGGAAACAAGCTAAAGCACCAAGCGCCAATCACAATTTCAGATAGGAAAATGCAAGTGAAGTCAGGAAATTCAAGCAAATTGACAAATCACTGCTGTATTGATAGTGATAATCATTTATGCCTGCATATATGCAGAACACTTGATGAAACAACACTCTTCATACTCTACATATTTATTTTAATTGTTACCATTAAATTTTTTTCTATTATCCTAGATTTCTCATACTGTGACAAACACCAGGATGTGCAAGTGTCATTCAGAATAGACTTAATTTTTAATTTCCCCCATCCAGACTTAATCCTAGGCTAGCAAGTGGGGAGGGTTTTTTTTATGATGAACAAAAAGTGTCATAGGATTCTTTTGTGTCATAGAGTCAAAGTGACATCTGTTTATGGAACAGATTTTAAAAACGTAATATTCAGGAGAATAATACAAATAAATTCCTGCAGTGCAATAGGTTTCAAAAGGCTTGCTACAATGGCAAATAGTATCCTCCTGCAATGTAAACATTGGCAATGAATTGAGATATTTGTTCTCAGAGCAACCAAGATTGTACCTGTGAAAATGTTCCACTACAATGATTTTGTATTTCATACTGGAAGAGTAATGATAATGCAAAATTTTCATGTGAATAGCAGTGTGTAATTTTGCTACTCAACATTATGCAATACTAACATTTTTCCTTTACTGTCATTACAATGGCATATTGTGATTTTCTTAACAGAATATGAGTTGGAGACAACAGGGAGGGCTGGGATTTTGGTTTTAGGGAGTAAATCTCCAATGTTTAGAATCTTTGGCAAACTAAATTCCAGATATATTGTTTAAAAAAGCCCCTAAATTATTTATTACTTATAACAACAGTGACAACAACAATGCAGCTTTAACAGAGTTAAGAAAGCTGTGTTTAATAGCATGCTTCCTGATCATGACTTTTCAAGGCCTTTTGGTGGATCTTTTGAAAAAATATTTTAAAAAAAGGGAAGAACAAACACTAACTTAATTTGAAAAAATGGACCAAACCTTCATCTCTGAAAAGAACAGAACCATTCAATAGAATCAAAACCACTGTAAGTTTGTTGTCTCTGTGCTATTGAGCTGTAGAATCACCTAAAATCACCTAAAACAAGCAGTCAGAGTGTCACTGGGGAATTTATACTTAAAGCAAACAGAGGACAGATTTGGGTGCACAGCCTGCACCCCTCTAACACCCCACCCAAACCGAAACCAAGGCATTACCATTCTGTAACCTCATGGCACTGACAAGAACCCACAACCATCAGCCACAGGCCAAAACTTCCAAAATATAAATCTCCGAGTCATTTATTCAGGAAGGTAGGTCAGGCAGGAAGCACAGGGGGATGTATGTTGGCTGATGACCGCACAGACAGAACCCAGTCTCCCAGGCTGCTCAGTAATATTTATCAGAGGATTGGTAATGCAATAGCGATAGTTCTTCAAATTTAAGGGCAACTTTCCTATAATCTCCAATATAGCCAGGACTGTATCCAAAATTTGCAGTAGCTACACACTACATTATTAGAAATAGCTGAATGGAAAAAAATTAGTCTCTTTCATCTCCTTGGTTTTACCTACTTGATTTAAATCCTTTATTTCAAAAGCCTTCTCTCCACTCACCTTTTTCTCCTTTCTATGAAATATGAAGTAAAGTTAAGAATGTTTAGAGCTCTGAAATTGCTTTTAATGAAACAAATAAATCGATAAATAACATTGGATTATGATTATGACTCACAAAAAAACTCATACTATGTTTTTCACTCCTTTATAATGTAAGCTTATCATTCAAAGAAATAAAAGTAAAATTTATGGAAGCTGATGCTGTGTACATCTTGCAGAACATCTGAAAGAAAATAATTTTGTAGTTCTCAAAAGTATTTGTGAGTGACATGATTACTTTGAAATATTTTTACTTTATTTTTTTATTATATATGTTTATTTTTAGTATATATGTTTATTTTTTTAGTATATATATTTTTCTTTTCATCTATTTAGCCCAGAAAGGGTAAAAAGCAAAATAAAACAAAACCCAACAAGTGAAAAAGCAAACAAAAAAAACCCAAACAAAAAAACCAAAAAGCCAAACAACAAAAGAAACAACAAAAGAATTTTAAAACATAGTTAGGAAAAAAACCCACATTTTTAGACAGTAAGTGTTAATATGTTAATACATCAAATTTAGCCCAAAACCAAATAATTTCTCTAAAATACAGCATGCTTTTGTCATGACTGCAGGACACACATTTCATGAGTTACCTGACATCTGGTCTCTTGCCATGAACAAGAAAATACAAAGGTATTGATAGAAAATACCTTTTTTATTAAAAAGATGTAAGGAAGATTTGTTTGAACCAGTAAACTTGTTCCTACACTAAATACATCTGGCAAGGATCAGCTGAAGAAATAGACTTGGAGACTGTTGGTGACTAGGAATACAATGTTTTCCATTACTTCAAAGACTGTTGAAAGACAAACAGTATTTTCCTTCCAAAAAGAATTCATTGACCAATTCAAGTATGAAGAAGTCTTACCATTTATCTCAGTGGATCTTCAGGAAGAGCTATTTATGAGGAAAGATATGTGATATACAATATAGAAACACAAGCCAGATAACCACAAGATATATGTCTGTGTGATTGTACTTAGAAAAAGAAACAACAGAGCACTTTGCAGAAAGCCATGCAGAGGCATAGACAAAATTGATGATTTTCTAAATCTCTCTCCTGAATGGATGAAGCTCTGGTCCCAAGACAACTGGTGATACTTATTCTGTTCCTATGTGCACACAGCACCCTTGAGCAGCTAAAATAAAAGATGATGTTTAAATTAGATATTAATTTCTGAAACTTTAAATTAAATAACCGTAAAACATACCCTGATCAGGACTAACATTTAAGGAAGATGTTACAGAGGAAGGCCACAAATGTCTGAAACCTTCCCTGCCTTCTCCTGCAATAACTTATTCTTCTTTTAATCTGGTTGCTATCTCTGGTAGTCTGAATAGGTCTGTATGAAGTGAATTTGAGAGACGAAACAATGAACCATCACAACCACATGTGAAGGGCAGCCATGTCTTTGTACTTCCTCCATCTGCAAATTATAAGAGTGGTTATACCTTTAAGAGAAAATAACTATTCTCTTTCTAAAAGAGCACTTTCGTGTGCAAGTCTGTTGTCCATAGCTTGTTTTTCAAGGTGATTTAAATCCCTGCAGAGCTCACCACAGAGGAACAACCCTGATACTTCTCATGGGCATATTGCTGAATCAGCCAGTGAACGTGCTCATGCTATACATCACTTTGTCACCATTAAAGAATTATAGGACATCACGTGGTCTTGCAGAAATTAATCACTGCTTAACAGTCTGTGCTCCTGTGTTTATGAAGTCGTTTGAAATATCTGCATGTAGCCATTAGTGCTCTGAGGAGAGTGTATATGCAGTTAATGAACCACAGCACTATGTTACAACTGAGATAGATAGTTTTCAAATTGATAATTAATATTTTGGATGATTGCTTTATGCTATCTGCAATGCATTGCAATGATATTTCCAATCATGCCTAAATACTGGGAGTGGCAGTTCTATTCTCACACAAATACACAACTACTTACTATACCAAAATTATTAAAGCAGATATATCTAAATATAAAAATTATGTGCCAAATCCTCTTCAGCTGCCACAGAAAAATGTATTTAAATATTAATACCCTAGAAATTAGTGTGTATTTGCAGTGTTTTATTAATAAGACTAGAATAAGTTTCACATATTTCCAGTCTATATTTATTTTCAAATTAACATTTTGAACACACCACTCTAGAACACCATGACATGTACAGAAGATGTCCTGTTTCAGAAGCACTGAACTAAACACACCTCCTTTGATATTAATGGTGAATGCATGTGTACAGCGAGGCACATTTGTGGAGACCACATTTCAGAACACATTTAGTGGAGTTGGATTTGGGGGAGGAAAGGAAGTTGCTTTTCTTTGAAGAACAAAGCCAGCAGGTTCTTTATTAGACTTCTCAAAAAATAGTCCACCACTAAGTGTTCACCTTTTTTATACAATTAAACTTTTATAACTGAACATCAATTAGCCTTCTCAGTAAAATAAAAGACATGGGAAAGTGGACATTCTAAGTTCTTTGCACTAATTTATTCTTCAAGTTTTTAATCAATATTATACTTTATTCCTAAAATGGAAAAGAGTGAAAGTGGCTTGGTGAGTTTTTTAATTGAAACAATTGAATTATTATATAAGAAGTGACTTAGAATGAGTTTGCAAGGACAGTAGCACTCCTTCTCTAAATTTCAGGGACATGAGATATTTAGTATGCTTAAATATGATTATTAGAGACACCTAACCCTAAAATTTTGTCACTCATTTAAATCAATTGTACAAGCTTAAGGGTATAATAGATGTTGAACAATGTATTCCAGAATTAAGTCAAAAAGGACAAGCATTTTGAAAAATATCGCTGATCTCACTGACCTCTTGCACATATGTTTATTGGAAATCCATTGAATATATAAGCTTATTTCTATGAAGAAAATTTTGTACTGTTTGCTTACTAACAGTCATATTTTAAAAAGTTCTAAAAATTAGTGAGGAAATTTGGTTTTAACCTGAGTTAAAATTTTTGGCTAATAGTTGCCATTAGAAAATAAGATTGACAGAGTAATAACATTTCCCTAAAACCAGAGGTACAAGAGAAATTTCTGCTTCCATCTTCAGGAATACTTCCCCTAACTCCCAGTGTTCCATCTCTGCCTTTCTGCAGGGCTATATGGCTGTCATGTGGCTCTTTATTCCTGTTTTTGCTTCCAAATGCCATTCTAACACTAATCTTGCTCTTGCATTTGTTCTTACATTGGTTAATGAAACCATCTAACATCCACAAATTGGATCTAAGGCTTCGTAGCTCTTTTGTTTTGGTTGTTAATATTCCATAAGTGACAGAATATGGCTATATACACACTTGTATCTATATAACTCTCTTTTTTTTAATATATTAATCCTTGAACTAGTGAAAAAGCAAATTTTCTGTTTTATTTTCCTCTTTGAAGAAATCTAGTACTTTTAAATTGTTTTGAATGTGAATTTCACTTAAATAAAATTATGTTCTATGCAAGAAGAAATACTGGGTTATTTAATCTAACCCTGAGATTTTGAATTATACATAATGCCAAAATTCCACAGAGGAATACTGAAGGTTTTCATGTGAACTACACTGGGCTGCTCAGATGATGTGGACACCCAGCTTTCTTCTCTCTGGCAGGATTTATGGATGGACAGATTTGGGGGCAGGCTTAGTGAGAGGCAACTGGAGGTGCCAATACTGCACATCTCCCCAGCAGCTCATTCGGGAGTGCTACTGTCCTGGTCCCCCAGGTCTGCTCTTCTACCCTGTTCCCAGAGGAGCAGGTCCTGCTTGAAAGCCAGAGGATTTGTTTCAAGACCTCAGTCTTTCACCCTGATGGAATCCCAGGCAGTTCTTGAGTTCTTGAGCAACTTGATGAACACACTTTCAACAAGACATGTCAAGCTCAATGAATATTATTTTTTTTACTGATAAAACTTTTTGGCTTTAAACTGTGTAATGAACTGGGTATGAACCAGCAATTTCAGGTTTTAATAAAACCCAACATACAATATACTCTCAACCAGATTTTCTTTTATATGTAATGAAAGTCCTGCAGCAGATGCCTAGTCTAGTATTCATACCTAAGTCTCCTGCAAGACTTTCATTACATATAAAAGAAAATCTTCTGAGCTTTCTTTGAAGCCAGTAAAGTTTAATTGTAACTGTCTTAAACAATACATAAAGCAGTTTTGAAAACAGGCTTCTGTTGGGTAAGCATGACATATCAAAACTAAATTGTAAAAGTTATTAGAGCAAAGATTTAATTGCAGCTATTTACTGTCTTGTTTCAGACATCCAGAGATGGACATGGACATCAATGTTACCTCTGGCTTTTAACTCTGGCAGTAGAATTTTTTTAGCTTTTTGATAGAGTATTATACAAAATGTATCTCAGTTACCATAATAAGCCATGACTAATTTCTTAAGTAATTTGGATAATTAGGAGCAATCATAATACCAAAGCAGTTGATGTTGAGGGCACTGTGTCTGTTGCAAGTCATAAGGGATATTCTGAAAAAAATTTAGTGTGTTACTCTGTACTGGATGTCCTCACAAAACACACAGCTGGAGTCTGTCTCAGGAAGAAGTGATAACTTTGACTTTGCATCTACGTTAGGTGAGCACATGGAGCTGAGCATGGAGGTGAGCATGGTTTAGCTCTCCCCTGTAAGAAATCTTGTGTGGTAGCAACTGGGGCAACAGCTTCAAAGTCATTTTTGATCTGAAATAAAATGCTAAAATTAATTTCAAATTAATTTTGAAATTCGTTGTTCTGGTTTTAGCTGAATTTTAATTACAAGAAAAATACCCCAACTTCTTGTGTGGACTTTATTATTTCAGCTTTGAACCCTGGCTTCGGTCAGAAACCACAAAAGTCTATGAGGATTTCACAAATTTATGTGTGATTTTTAAAAGCTCACCGTAAAAGAAGGAACAGACCAAACCTATAAAAAATCTACAAAACTGGTTTCTGGGTGAAGATTAGAGCCACATAAATTTTCCTTGATTTTGATATAAAAAGCTAACAATAATTTCATAAACTGTATTTCATCAGAAATCTTACTTACAGGACCAATTATGCCTAACTGGGAGAAGGGAGATTATTGTTAAAACTGTATGTTTTCCAATTAAAAGCTTTAAAGAAAGCCAAAAAAATCAATGTATTAGCCAATCTTTTACTGTAGTATCTTTGTTTGGTTTAATTTCTAAAGATATTATGAATGAGAGTAGTTTCAACAAGCCACATTTTTGCAAGCAGATCCCCAATTCAGGAACATCTCAACTATTCACATTCATGTACTCATGTACATGCACTCTTCTGAAACAGAACTTATAGTTTCACTGATTCACTGTGAAGATATGCTTCATGAAGATATGCTTTCCTAAAACTTTCTCTTTCCTATTACCTGTCAAGTTTAAAGATAACCCTACAAGAAGTCAACCAAAATATATACAGCTTGCTTTGCTAACACAAACACTAGGGCATCCCACAGTGAAGAGCTGTGAAAAACTGGTTCATTAATATCAGACATATAGGATGCACAAAGTCCTGCAGTGGATATTAAATAGAAGCCAGCTGGTGGTTTTATTTTGTTGGACCTCCAAGGGGCCTTTACAGAATCAAGGAATTGTAGAATGTTAAGGGACTGGAATGGACCTTAAAGATCATCTCGCCTCAGCTTCCCCACTGGGACACCTTCCACTAGATCAGATTACTGAAGGCTTTATGTAACCTGGCCTTGGACATGGCCAGGGCTGGGGTATCCACAACCTCCCTGGACACCCTGTGTCTCATCTCCCTCACAGTAAAGATGTTTTTCCTAATATCTAACCTGAATTTCCCCTTTGTTTGTACCCATTGCTCCTTGTCCTGTCACTACAGCTCCGGATGAGAAGTCCCTCTCTGGCTTCCCTGTGGGCCCTCTCCAGATAGTTGTACAAAATATTACAGCACAGTTAAATATTTTTTTTTCAGTCTTATACTTTCAAAATTGAATTCCACTTTCAAGATATTTTTAAAGGAAATCCTTAAGGAAAAACACAAAACAACACATCATCCAGAGATGTTTTTCCTGAAGAGTTCCCTTCCCATCAGTTATGGACATGACAGGAGAGATAACTGCCAGTTTAACAACCATCATGAAGCTTCCTATCAAAGAGTTAGCATTTGAGACTGAGAATGAAAGCAGTCAGAGATAGTTCATGTGAGAGAACTCCTGCATGTCTCCTTTTATCTACAAACAAATGAACTATGAAAGAATCACACAGCACAACAAGACCACATTATAACAAGCTAAAGCTAACTACATATAGAAACTGGCAGTTTGAGACTACCTTCTGAACAAGAGAACAACGGGGACCTAAGAAAATCACCCAGGCTACTTAAGACTGATAATACTTGATTCCCAATTGGTGGTAGGTAAAGATACTGTATTCCTGCCCATAAAATCTTAAAAGAGCTAGAGACAGGGTGAAGGAGGAAATAAGAGAAATATTTTCTTCTTTTAACAGATGGTGAAGTGCAGCAAGAATACATACCTTTTCTTCACAGCAGATTACAATATAAAACAACGTACTGCAGGATTTGAGAAGTGTTTTTCCTTTAGAATGTGCCATAATGATTCGTTTTCTCCATTTTTCTAAGTTTGCTTGATGATTTCCCTGCAGCTGCCAGACAACAATGCATTTGTATCCAAAGTAGCAAAATAAGGTGGGAAATAATTTCCTATGCTATTTCTGTGTTGCTTGTAAATCTAAGCTTCCCTGGATACAAATTCCACTGCACAGGCTGGGGAGTGAATACAACCTCATATACAATCATTTCATGCTTCAGTTATGCTTGATTTTTCATGCTCTTTGAACCTTAATTTAACTGTGAAGTTCACTTAATTAGAATTTGGGCTTCAGGAGTGCTTTTAAAGAATGTGTTTGTGTTTTGATTTGTTATTTAATCTTGTTTTCCAAGGGTAATAAAGAAAATCAGGATTGAACTGAGTAGCCAAGTATAGCAAAAGGAATTTCTTTCACATTTCCTTCATCCTTACTTCATTAAACTGTAATATTTCCTTGTTTGAGGTATTACCACTTTTATTCCTTGTAGAGTACTTGTGGCTGATATGCCTCATCCCAAGAAATTATTTCAATAAAATGCAGACTTCAAGTTACCTCTAAATTTAACTGCAGTACTTTATCAAAATGAACTTAATATAGTAATGAATTCCTGAAATCCACTACTTGTCAATCAAATAATAATAACTTATATTTCTGAGCAAAGGTAAATAAAAGTTACATGCCCATCAGAAAAAAAAAAAAGAAATCAAGAGTTTTGAAATAAATATAAGTCCTCTCATCATCTCTAATTGTCACTTGCCATAGATGTCAAACTAGTAGAGTAGCAGAATCTAATTTCCTTGTTTGATTCACCATGAAATTAAACTGAACTGACAATTTTTATTTTCACCTGGCAAATTCTTCCAACACAATTTAAATCTAGCTAATCAAGTACAGTTATCTGCTGCACACACTTGTCTCTCTTACCACACCTCTGATTTGCAGTATCCCACATCCGCCGCTTCCTCTGACAGCCTGGCATTGGAATACATTTACAGTCTTGCAAGGTGTAAAGGAATGCACGGACACAGTTAGCAAAGCTGCCAGTGAATGTATAAAGTCATAGATCTACTTCTGAAAGATGATGGGCAGGAAGGAAAAATAAAAGTTTTAGAAGTATGGGAAGCAAAACAAGCATTCAGAAAAAAATCTCAATTATTATACTTAAATGCATTACAAACATTTCTAATGTTTTTTATTCATAAATAAGTAGTTTATTTTGTTAATGCTTTGCTCATTAAAAATATGGGAAGCAATAATTGATATCCAAACTGTCTCATATTTGTTATGTGTTAAACATAGCAGGTGCAGTACATCCATTAGGCCATGAATTTGGGGTCAGACTACATACAAGGATATCTCTTAATTGGTTGAGCTGTAAACTCAACTCTGATATCTCTGACTGCAACAACTCAAGTTGCCTATAAAGAGATGGGTCTGGGTATCCATAAATTATATTTTCCCTCAATAAATAATTCAGAATTTAAAGTCCAGTGATCACATCTCCCTCTGAAACAGAGGGGAACTAGGACTGTGTATAATATGAAAGATATTTGACCTCTTGTACTCCTCTGCAAATTAAAGCTTCTCTCCTTTTGACATTGAGAGCAGAGGCTGTGAGGCGTGTTGTAAATAGTGAGAAGGAGTCTGTGTGTACTTGGCTGTAAACTCATAAATGTGATTATGCTGGGGAGCAACCTGCTGGGGAGCAACCTGAAGCCTTTGTTTCCTCCTTCCTAGGACGGAAGACACAGAGAGCATCAGAGAGCAAAGTATTGCTTCCTCAGCTCCCCATTACCCACCCCCGTTACCAGTGAGAGGAGGGAGAGACAGGTCACTGGGCTGCAATTTCTTCTTTGCAGTTCCCCTGCAGTGAGGCAGCTCATTGCAGACTGTATTCCTAGGGCAGGATCTAGCTTAGCCACTTTCGTAACTGCTTTCTTGGCAAATTTTATCCAAGGACAAACTCTTCTTTTTGTGAAAAAAATCTGTGAAGATGTTAAAGAGAGTGAAAGGCATCAAATGGATTTTTTAACCATCCTCTTCACCATTAAAGAAACATAGATATACTTATTTTGGCTCACTTAAATTGCAGTTTTGCTTTACATTATTTATTCCCACCCACCAGGTTTCTTCTGTTAGAAGCTGCATGACACCCTTACGTTTCCCTTCTAATGAGGTAAATCTGCTAAATGTTAGTGAGTAAAGGTGGAATAATAATATTTGACAGACAATTTACATTAGACCAAGGAGAAAAGTGTCATCTGTCTTTGGACAGGATAAAGAATTAATTTCCTTGAATCAATCGAGAAGTAACAAATAAAATTTCACAATTACCTTGTGTCTAATCACAGTACAATTTCAGATAGATAACTGGGCCAAAAACACATTGTGGAGATATTGGATATGGTGGAGATATTGCATGTTGTGGAGATAGCTTGACTATTTTGAAGGGAGAATTTTTCAGATTTTTAACATGTGCATATTCTGCCTTCCAGCCTGCATGCAAGCTCTTAATAGCACCACACTCTTTCCATTCATTCTTACCTGTCTGCTTTACAACTTCTTTTTCCTCTAGCAAAGAAAACAATTCACCTCAGCTCAATAAGCTGTGAACAATTTTTCCTCCAAGACTGCCAAATTGTTTCAGCTAAGACCACAAGAGTCTGTTGTTTCCAATATTTTCTAACTGCAGTGATTTTCTTTCCAGGAACATTTCCGTTGCCTTCTGTCTTTCTCCATCAACTTTCTGTGAATTTATTCCCTACTTTTGGGAAATTCAAATCCTTACATGGCAACGCAACAGAAGGGGCCTCTAGCAGATTATTTTATTTTAAGAAACTTTAGTCTATTTAACCAATCTTGCCAGAATTTCAACTTTATACTGCAGATATTAAAGGAAGTTTAACTACTGCAAGTACTGAAGTTAGTACAGGATGCTGCATAATTTCCAGAGTTTTACAATAATACAATATTTTCAATTATTCTTTTGTCCCGTACAAATAATGCAACTTAATTCATCCTAACTGGACCTTTTGCTGTAGAAATGCTGTATAAATCTTATGTTGATACAGAATGAAAAGTGCACTTTTATATTGCACTTGGAAATCAATATCTACTCTTTTGTTGGAAATTACATAATAAGTCTATATTCTTTTATGAATGCTTTTCCTACTGAGTAAATGAATTCAGTGCCCTGGAAAGCCAAGACATGCATCAGATTCATGCCCGCTGGGACTTCTTTGAAGTTTAGGAAGTAAAAGCATAGATTAACTTGGCCCCACACACACAAACAAGTCAGATTGCCAGGGAGTTAGACCAACAACACTATTTCATGGTCTAAGCCAAGAGCAAGTAATGAGAAAAAGACAATGGTCTATTTTGGAAAAAAATCTCTTATGCTTGCAGTCTCCTGAGAGTTAACATTATTTGTCTTTAAAAAGAAGTAGATTTTGGAAGCTATTAAGAATAGAAAATTTTTTAAAAGTTAACTTCCATGTTTGGAAAAAGAAAAAAGGAAAAACAACCAAATATTACATGGAAAGTTTATTCCCTGTACTACCACAATTAGTGTACTACCAAAATTAGTGAAGCAGTTGCAATAAGATAGATTCATCTAGTACGAGCCAATGAAATGTAGCTGAAAAAGTAAAAAGTTGCATGTAGTTAAAGCACACTATTTCATGAAACACCACATGGTTCGAGAAGCACAAGAAACCCAACACACTAGAAAATACTAAAAATTCAAATATTGGAAGCCAAAACACACTGTCCTTGCTTACCCAAATACTTCCAAGTAATTCCGTATGATAGCTTTCCAAGTGTGGTTGGCAGACTTGAGCGTATGCATTTCCTTTTTCAGAGTCTGAATAGTCAACAACACACAATCACACTTTCCAACAATAAAAATAGTTTAGAATTTAACCTTGAGTGGACTTCATACTTAAAACTGCATATTTGGGTCCTAGAGAAGAAAGAGATGAGTTCATTTATTTTACCCGATTTCATGTTGATGATAATGTTAAAGATGTTAACCTTCCACCATTACAGGTAATTTTAATGTCACTGTAACTGACTCTCCATACTGCAAAAAGACTTGAGCAAAAAGATGACCAGAAGCTCTTAATGGGGATGCTCTAATAAATCCTACTAAAATGTAGAATGCCAAATTTATTCATGTTCTAAATTCACTCATGGCCCTCACAACATTTTTACTTCTAAACTGCAGGCACATGTGTTTAACAGATTGACAGTTAGATGGAGAAAAAACTGCCTGGATGGCCATGTCCAAAGAGTTCCTCAAAACCCAAGTGGCAACCAAAAAGGAGCAGCGTTCCTCAAAGGTCCAGTGCTATTTCAGATCTTCATAAATGACATAGTGGGTGGGACTGACTGTACCCTCAGCAAGTTTGCAGAAGACGCTGAGCTGAGTGGTGCAGTGGATTCACTTGAGCGAAAGGACACTGTCCAGAGGGACCTTGACAGACTTGAGGAGTGGAAGTGCTCGGTGGTCTCCATGGAGACCACACTGCACCTTTTCAATAGATAAAGGCAGGCTATGGGAAAGACAAAGCCAGACTTTCACCAGGACCTATAGTGGTAGGAGGAAGAGTAGCAGTAGATTTAGACTAGGAAGAGGTTAGACTGAAAAAGCTTGCTGAGAGAAGTTATGGAAGCCCTGTCATTCAAGTGTTCATAGTCAGGTTGGATAGGGTTTTGAGCACCCTGACCTTGTGAAAGATGTCCCTGGTCACAGCAGGAGGGTTGGACTAAGGCCCCTACGAACCCAAATAACTTTGTGATTCTATGTAATGTAATTCTATGTAATGTTCATGTAATTCTGCACTTCTACATTGGTGATGGCCTATACAGTCTATAGCATTTAAATTTCTTAAGAAGAAATAAGCAAATTAAATCCTCTCTTTCATTTAATAGGAAATGGGTCTGAGAAGAGGAGGAAAGTTCCTGAAACCAGTTCTATTCACTAATGTCACTGAGAGGGTTCACAATTAATTTTTCACAGCGTTTTTTCATTAAAAAAAAGTCTTTTAAGCACTTTTCTTTTTCCCGCTGTCATGGTTTGACACTGGCACCATGCCAATGCCCCATGAAAATGCACTGTCCCTGGTGTCTGCTGTGAGATTTTGACCAGGAATAAGAAAACAAGCAGGCTCTTACTTAAAAGGGAAAAAAAAAAAAAAAATTATTAACTAAACTACAAAACAATAACTAAACTACACACAAAAGAAAAAGAAAACACACAAGGAAAATTAAAACCTTACAAAACATTTCCCTCCTCCTCCCCTCAAATTCCCAATACAATACACCTCCCAAATCACCAACTCCCAGTCCACTCTAACTCTGTACATAATCAATTCTCAATTCATGAAGAGGAGAGGAGTCCTTCTTGTGCCATGGTGACATCTTCCCTCCACACGCAGCGCTCTCACCACTGGGCATGTACCAGAGCTGCTTCTAGGGTTGTCTTTTAAGGATATTTTGTCCCATTCCAAAAAGGCACAGTCTCAACTTTGGGACACCTGTCCCCCCCATATTTCACCCCCTGGGGCCTGGGGGCACTAACCACTGAATCCTCTTGGGCCTGGGGCATTTCTCCCCCTGGACTCAGTCTCTGTATCACAAGGAAGCATGGCTCTATCCATGGCTATACAAAAAGAGTCCAGCAAAAGCCACTCCCATCATCTCTTCCCACCAAGATTCTTCTCTCGCATCCACGATCTCTCTCACTTGCTCATTTCCTTCTCCCAATCACTCTAACTCCTTTCTGGGAACGGTTAATGTTCTGTAAGTTTTCATTGTCCAAAAAAGGTTAAAAGGTTCAGTCTCTGCTCTCTCGAACTCCCACGGCTGCCCTGCTGCTGCTCTGCGGCCCTTTCGCCCGCACCCCCCCTTCTCCTTCTCAGCCGGCCGCTATCAAAACTCCGACGCCGGCTCTCTCTCTCTCTCTCTCTGCCGGGGGGTGGGGGCTGCCCGATGGCTCTCGGGGTCTTGGGGTTCTCCATCTCTCCACCCTTCCATGCTCAGGGGCCTCTTCACTCCCACCTCGGTCTGGGCCCAGCCTACCGCGTGGCTGCCCCTCCCCCGCCCAGCAAGAGCACTGGGTGAGGGAGGCCTCCTCTCTCTCTGCCGCCGAGTCCCAAGAGGAAGCGCCAGGGGGAGCGCCCTGCTTTTAGCTGGTGTTCTCAGAGGTGACTCGAATGCCCACTGGCTGGGCCAGGTGGCAATATTAAAATCTAAAAACTCATTGGCCCTAGCCACAGCATCCCCAGCATCCCAGAAATCCTGTTTCTGGGTCAAACCATCACACCTACTTACAGTATATATTCTTTTGGGTTAATTAGAGCAGTGGGGCTAATTGACAGGCTCTATATTGTTACAATACATAATAGGCTTTAAACGAAATTAAAGGAAAAATACTAATAAAGGGGGAAATACTCTTTAAACTTACTATCGATGACTGTTATTGAAATAAAAAAATATGTATTTCACACTTTAGGGAAAAAATCATGACATGGTTTATGTAATTCTTCCTTAGACATTCAATAAGGTTATGTTGATTCAAAGCTCTTCTTAATGATAAAAATCCTCAATAAGTTTTGTGTTATGAGTCATGTGATTAAAGGCAAAAGAAAAAGAAGTTGATTGCATTTTTTCTTCTGTCAAGAGCATCATGACAAACATATATTTTAAATTCAAAGTGCAGCTGCATCAAACACAACATGCAGACTTCCTGCAATTAACTCAATAAATTCATCACTCTGCCTTAATTACAATGCCACTGGCTAGCATTAGTTTGAGCTGTAGTTCCAAGATGCAGAAAGATGTTCCTGTGCTCCCACAGGCTAATTCTGTTTCTTGTCATTTGTTAAGTTAGTTTGTTTTGCTGGTAGGATTTTTTTGTTGTTTGTTTTGGGGTTTGTATTTTTCTTGGGGGGGCAGTTAAGAGGGTTACTTTATCATTTTGTGGGATGGTTGGGGTTTTTTTAAATGTGGATCTATTTGGTTAACTACTGTACAATATGATTCTTTCTAATGACTCTTAGCTCACATACAGGAAAACATAGTTGGAGGGCAAGTATTTAAATTGCCTTCACCTCCCAAGGCCATTTTAAATTTACATTCAAATGCAGCATTTTTTATTTAATTGCAAAACCACATTTAGAGAACAAGGAATGAAGGATTTTAAAACATTATTTCAAAGGGAAAGCCCCCTTAGACTCAGAATAACATATAACTGTTTAAACTTTTGATCCAAGATAACATTTTCAGCATGCAAAATTATACATGTGAACCAGACAAAAAGGTTATTTGAGTCATCATTCACTGCAACACTGGAAAGATAGGTTTGTATATATTGATATAATGCTTTGCCTCAAATTTGCTTTATAATTTTTGCACATTTAAAATGTGTGATGTTCATGTTTCAAACACGTTTTCAGAGAGTAAAAGGATGGTCTAAAGTATATTCAATAGACAATACTTCTTTAACCATCAAAAATTAACAAGTTTGCTATGCTGATAAAATTCAATGTCTGGCATGTGGCAGAACATGAAGGAACAAGTCTTTAAAGAAGAATTATACAGTGAATTTCTCACAGTGTTTCTGTACAATGCAATAGCTGCAAACATCCCCCCCACCCCTCAAAAAGAAACCACAAACAAACAACAAAAAAATAAATCCCCATGAAACCAGGAAAAAATATTTAAACCAGATTATTCAAACTTAGAAGTGAATTAGGAAAAACAGACTTCAAAATTAAACCCAAAATTTCATAAGCAGGTATTAAAGAGTACACAACGGTTTTTAAAATGTCTGTTTCTCTTTATATGTTCAGTTCTCTCAAGTACTTTAAATTATCCGTTCCCTCTTTTTCTAGGTTCGTATTTTCAACAAACAGCATAAGAAAGTGACAGAGCTTGTAAACTTTGCACTTATATGGGAGAATGAAATGTAGGAGTAATTGTTCAGTTGTCCATCACATTCATAAGAGGCTGACATTTCTTTTTAATGGGAAGGATAACTGTCACACAATAGAATGAGCACTGAAATGAAGTTTAGTATCCTAAAACAGATGGATCTATCAAACAGTCTTCTACTTAATGACTGCTATAGCAAATAAAGCCATTAGAGCAGTCTTTGTGAAAATGGGCTCAATAATAAATAGACATTTAAAAAAGCATTTGAAATACCAGTATGATCAGAAAAATTATTTCACAAAATAAAATTTTCCTAACTGTTTGTGTAAGAGCTTAAAACCACCTAGTCAAAACCTTGAAGAGCACATCCAGAGTTATTCTGGTGCTGTCCCCAAAGCCCATAGCATCTTTGGAATATCAGCCTTTAAAAAAAATGTTATGCTATGCAATTTAATTTTGCTAGCAGAGTGCACAAAATTAACTGATGAGTTAACAATCCTCTAATTTGATTTCTAACTCTTTTCTCAGCTTTTAAGCAAAACTGAGAGTAAAACTTTGACAGAAAGCTAGTATGTCTGTTTTCAGTTATTCTGCAGTAAGGAACACTATAAAGATATTCACAAGTCATCTGGACATGTCACAGCCTTGAGTGACATACCCTGGAGACTCTGATGGACTAGATGACCTCCAGTGGTTCCTCCAACCTCACCCTTTCTGTGATTCTGTGAAAATGATTTCACTGTTCACAGCAGGGACAGTCACCTCTCCTTGGGGTCTGCTCATGTTTCCTGAATACACTCAATATCTATGAGCTAATAATTGTGTGACAGTAAGAAGAGTTCTGGGAATATTAATTCTCTGTGTTTAGCATGGTCTTGTTACCTTAATGTCATAAAAACTCTGAACTGTTGGTGTCAGTCCCTCATTCACAGTTCTAACATTGCTTAAGGATAATGGAAAGCCTTACACAAACTTGTAAAGCTTAACAAGACAAAGGCTTTTTAAATGGGTGTTTTATGTGAGCTAAGTGAGGGGTGAAGCCTCCAGTAATAGTTCATATTTCATGGGGACTTGGTTTTCATGAAATCATCTTGGTGTCATCTTTCATGCATAATACAATATCAGTTCATTAAAATTCAATGCAGCACTAAACTTGGTCAGACCGAAATGGGGCTGAAAAACCTCATGTCTGATGCACAGATAACCAGACCTTATGAAGGTGAAACTAGTTTTCAGTATCTGTACTGTTCACTTGATTGATTCCATCTTAGAAGTCACGTGGCTTAATGTTTCCTGCATGGCCTGCCACTGTCATGCAAACATGACCTGATAACACATTGTCAGGACTATTCCAGAGAGCTTACAGCAATCTAAAATCTTTTCACAGAGTGTGAAGCTCCATCTGAAATGTGCATATTTGATAAGCAGTTCCTCTTCTTCTATCTTTCATTTTCAGAAAGTTAATCTTCTGTGCTTGACTGAATCTTGTGTCAAAACGATCTGGCTCAAAAATGCATCAGGTGGCCCAATATCACTGAGCTCCTGGGAACAGACAGGTTTCCTTTCCCATCCCTGGACAGCTGCAAGAATGGGAGCAGCAATATGTTGTGCTGCTCAGGCCCTTTCAAGGAGATGCACTTTCAGGTATCAGGATAAAAATCCTTTTGAATTCAGTTCTATTACTGTCTGGTCCTTAGAGTTACGCTCAGGTACAGAATATAAACCTTTTTTTCCTTTTGAAGAGGTGTTCTTAGCAAGAGGGCTGTGCTGTGTATGAAATCTATTTTGCCCATTTAACGTCCATACATGAACTCACAATTTCCCAGAACAATTTCAGGCAATGAAAAGTCCCATGGATTATCACAGCAGTGCTTTGCTACACCTCTAGCACTCAGCATTTTGCTGTCTGAGTGTCTGTCCCTACACTGTCAGGGATGACCTTATCTTTCACACCACACCAGTCAAATCTGTGTGATAATGCCAGCTGCCTCTGCTATTTATATTGAAATAAAACAATCAGTTTCTACAGTCACATACCCAAATGTCAAGCCACAGGATTGTATGTGGCCTACAATTTGCTAGTCATACACTAACCTCTCCTCCATAAATCACTCCTTAGTTTAAAACACTAATAGTTTAGTTTTTATGTGAGAAAGAATAATTTGCCCACAACATCTCAGAAGTTGCCCTAGTGTCTCACAATCCCCCATGCAGCAGATGTTTACCCTTGCTTCTGGAAATAGTCTAGGAGAGGAAACTCCAGAAAGACACCCTGAGTTACAGAAATTCATTTCTAGGTCTGCTTTAACAAAATACAGTATTTCTTGCCCCATAAATCACCCTGAAGGAAACTTCCCTTGGTTGCTTCAGCTATTTCACAGCAACTCAGTGCTGGTTTTCTGGATTTGCAGCTATTCAAAATAATTTTTCTGTGTTTTCTAATTATTTGATAGATTACAAAAAAAGGAAAAAAGTTAAAAAAATGAAGGATAAAATATCAATATTTTATTTCCAGGTAAAAGGGCTGATAATGCAGTTTAATCAAAGCCGCTGGCCTTGGTGCAAACACTAGATAATACTGCATAGTACAACACATCAAGGGAGGGATTGCAATTGTACTGTTACATTGTATGACTGGTATTTGAAAAATTGGTCCTGAGCACTAGTAATTTTCTTTATTATTTTACATGTAGTCAAAGGAAAGTTCTCTCAAACACATTTTGGTTGACAGCAACACACAGGAAAAATCAGTTTGTTTGCTTTAGGTGTTCTCACATCTGTTTTCTAATGACAGTGTAATTCTGCTGGAGTGTGGAATTCTTTTGAGATGTGTGCTTCCAGATAAGACTGGAAGAGATTGCCCAGCATCATTCCCATTGGGAGTGAAACACCCAACATTTTCACTCCCAAGCGTATCACGTCAGTGTTTTGTGTCTTTCAAGGGCTGGAGGCAAACCACAGAATTAAAAGAGTGGAACCCTTCTCCACCTTGACTTTCAAAGAAGACAGCAACCTGCACTGTAACTGCATGCCATATTCACTGTACAGTATCTGTGAATTACACATTCACACATCTGCTAAACATGATTAAACAAGAACTAGCTGCACAGTGCTGTCATGAGTAAAGTTTTAACAGGAAGCAAGAGCTGCTTTTCAAGCATTTGAAAGGGGTAAAATGGGAGAATGAAACAATGATTTTTTTTTCCAGTCTAGCCTACAGCAGTGACTTGACAGTGAGACCAGTGAACTCTCTCAAAATTATTTTGAAGCTACCCTGAGGCAAAAAAATCATCAAGATGGAAGAGCAGAGCTAAAACATAAAAACAAGCTTTTCAGCAGCAGACCCATCCTCCCCATTAATCACACCAGCTGAAAGACAGGCTTCTGTCCCCCTAAACTCTCTTTAAAATTACTATTTATAGTATATGTCATTCAGTCAGCTAGGTCGATTAGGTCTTTTTTTAGTATTTAATCATACAAATTATTTTCAGCACACTACTGGATTTTCCACATTCAATTGCAGAAATACCACATTAAACACTGCACTTGAACAGAGCTTGTCTGAGATTTTAAATTTTAAGTTCCTTGTAAGAGAACAAGGTCCAAAGTTACTGAAAGTCAGCTCTTCTAAATTAAAAACAAAGAAACAAACAAAACCACCCAAATAACTGAACAAAATGCTATGCCAGAAGACAGTAAATACTTCCAAAACCAAATTTCTAGCCATATTACAAAGCATTAACACCTAGATTGTCACATTACATATAGGTAATTGACAGGTAAAAATTGAGGTTGACAGTTGAAATACCCAGTCCAGTGAACCTGCTGGTTGGAGATATCAAATTCCTCTGAATCAGGTCCTCAAGACTAAATAGAACTTGGAATAGATATACAATGCTCAGGACAAGAAGGAATTGAAGGCACTGGTTGATTCAGCCATTTTGTCAGATTGACTGACCTGCTAGGTCCCAATGGTTCTGGTCACATTAATTGTCAACATTGAAGATTATTTCTCTTGTGATGTGCTTTCAAATCCTCAATTATTTTTTTAGAAATCTCTAACACATAATTATTTTGGTTATTGGTCCATATGAGAAATGTGGTATTTAGCCAGATGTACACCATTAAAATCATACCTATGTGGTACAGGAGATAAGAAGGTCCCATAATAAGTGAAGCATGAAGAAGCAAAGTCTCTTTTATCTCCAAATGTACTTCAGCTTGCCTTTAACAACTTCATAAATTATAAACCCCCTCTGTATTGGATCGTAAGAGGCTATTTCTGCTTGGGATTTTGAAGATTTCTCAACAAAGGCATTTATAAGACATTGCTACTTTTCAGTCTCAGCAGCACTCACCTGCTGTTTCACAACATTTTAATATCTACTAAAGTTCTTTATAACTTCTCTACAAAGTCATAATTTGTTAATGAATAACTGTAATCAGAATTTAATATCAATAATACAACTTCTTATGGACTAGACCTATTTTGTCTTCCAGTCATATTTACATAATTGATAGATCCCAGCCTTATGTAACTAAGTTTCATTAGACCTTTAAAAATCAAAGCTTGAAATACACTAACTATATTTATCATAGTCTCATGAATATCTAGAGCAGTTTTATTTTTTTACTTTGTATTTGCACTTTTCTTTTTGTTTGAATACCTGGATTTTACTCTTCCAGGAGAAACAAATGTTGCTTGAATTGCATAAGTGCCATCTAAAGGTCACAAATACTCAGGGGGACTATCCTACGTCTTGATTCTTCAGTCAACATTTTGGCTCCGCTCAGACAAGGCAGTTAGACACAGGCATAACATTAAACACTTAAACTGGATAAATAAGAATGGAGTTATTGGTAAACAGAAGATTTCCACCACAATTGCAAAGACATGCTTCATTTGTTTTGTTGGGTTTTTTTTTTTCCTGCCTTATAGTGCTTAAAAATTTTTAAGGTTGTTTGTAAGCCTTTCACAAATACCCAAGTACTCATAAGAAGAACACTGCTGATCTTGAAATGAAGCTTTACAGCCTGACCAGAAATGTAATCTCCTTAGTATTTTCTGCACCCAAATGCAGTGTGATTGGATTTGGAAGCAGTAAATTTTCAGTGCAGACTTTTCACTGACTGCTGTGGTTAATCTGATTTGGACATGAATTCCCTGCAATCACAGACTTTGTACTGGCCTGACACATGTAAATTTACAAGTGCTAGGCAACATAAGGGTAATTTAAGCAGGAACTACCTTCCAAATGTTGATGAATTACCTTGATAACCACTCAAAACCAGCAACCAGCATAGTTAATTGTGGCAATAAAATGTGTGAAGTTAACATGTGTGAAGTTAACATGTGTGAAGTATGAATATGAAGATTATGGACTTTGTCAGGCTAGGTACTTCAGGGGCACAAGAAAATCATGCTTCTTTATCCTCACTGTTACTCAATGACTCCAAAAGATGAACCTAAGGCTCTAGCTAGTAAGAAACAGTATATCCTGCTCTTCAGGCAGTCTTGGTACTTCCAAAGATTTCATGGACCGCCTGCAAAGGAAACAGGCATTTCTGATCTCCAAGAAGGCTGAATGAAGATAAGCACCTCAAGCACTCAAATCCTGTCCCTGTGGCAAACTGGCAGCTCTCCTCTTACAGATGTATATTTGATTGAAAAAACAACTTATTCAGTGCAGTAATTGCAAACCATAAGAGAGAGGAATTTTTTCCCTCCATTTCCTTAAGAAGTCACACAGAATTGTGAGGCTGTCTGCTGAGCCACCTGGTTTTGGCCAATGTAGCATTCAGGTACTTTGTTTTCAGAAGGCCCACAGCTACGTGGTTTTGAACAGTACTGTTATGCTGGAGAGTACCAGCCATGGGTGTCTGTGACCTGGCTAAAGCCCTGCCCTCACTCCCACCACTTCACTATCCAAAGCCTGTTATATTCTGCAGCTGTGGCAGATTTGCTATGCTAGATGCATACTGACTGCCCAGGGGCACTCAAGGGATTAATGAGTAGTTTTGTAGCCAGCCCAACCCAAGAATCCCATGAATAATCAATGGTACTTGAGGCTCTTCGGGTAATTGAATTGCAAACTTAGTAATAACTAGAGATGTATCAGCAGCAGAATTATGCTTATGCCTGGCTCTAAATGTACAGACTAATGAAAAAAAACTACTGATTGTGAGGATTATTAATCTACTTCTATACCTATATTAAAAAAGGAATCTCTATAAATTTGTGAATCTGATTGATGTTCTTCCTCTCTGACTCACCCTCTAATTGTGCCTAACCATGTGATTCTAGTACACCCAGTGGCAAGATTAAGAGAGAGGTAGAACACAGATTATTTTAAAGGTGTAAGGAAAATTTAACACTGGAAAACTGATTTTAATGAGTTAGTCATGGATAAACAGCACATGACTAAATGTTTCTCTGTAGAATGATTTCTAATTACAGTAAGTTCTTCTGTGGACAGAGAAAAGCAGCACCGTATCTCAGACCCCCTTTCTTTGTAAAATATTAGATTAGAGCATCGGTGAATGTTAAAATTTGATGACTGAGGAAAGAGGTAATTTTTAATGCATAACTAAAATCAGTATTGAGAATATTTTTTTTTACTCTGTGATAATGTCAAGAGATCAAGCAGTTAAATCAACAAGCACAAGCAAGAGAAAAGAAAAATATTAGTCACAATTTTATGTATATTTAACTACCGAAGTAGCAAGTGTGGCTTATGCAAAAACTTAAGGGATTGTTACATCTCTTGAAAGTAGATATAACCAATATTTTACTACAGGCCTTGCCATTTTTCTCTGTAATGGCATCACATTTGTCATATGGTGACTAGCTTTCCTCTTGATTATTTTCAGAAGCAACAACTGGTGCTACTTTATAACCATTAACAAGTGGTGTCTTCCAACCCCCTATTTCCAGTGTTTTGTAGCCATTTCCTGACACAGGATTCTCCCTTTGATGAGGTAAAGCAACAGTCACCTGTGACTTAACCAAGCAGCTGCCCCACTGTAGGGGAACATCATAGCACAAGAGACAAGATGAAATGAAGGGACTTCCATTTTCCTGATGGATTTGTCAAAAGGAGTATTTCTGTGATATCAGTACAAACTTTCTGTTGTTCTTCAGAGTATTCCTGATCACTCAAGAATAATAATTGCTGCTTCAACTGTTTGTAAGGCTATACCACAGCTGAAGAGATGGGCATCCCAGAGGAGGTGGGGGAGCAGAATAAGAACCATAATTGTCTTTACCCATCCTTCAAGTCAATTACTAGTTGTGCTTACAAAGCAAAATTAATGATCTCATTGGAGAATTCACCTTGGCAGACATCAACAGAAAAGCTGTAATTGACCATACTCAGTTATTTGTAATAGCAAATATTAAAAAGGTGTCACCTCATCCATCTGCCTGAAGAGGGCCTTTTCCCCATCTGTTCCTATGTACTGCTACTCCAGCTGCTATGATGCACTGCTGGCTTTTGTAATTCACTTCTTTGGTTAGGCCAGGTTTTTTCCCACTTCTTCAGCGATAACACTTATCCACCATATTTCAGAAAAAGCTCTAAGAAGCAATGTCCAACATTACTTACATTACATTGCAACATT